>CM075877.1:532138-779638 GCA_038021265.1 Cyprinella venusta | reverse complement strand
CACCAGCTGATCTGATCAACACACCGACACGGCACCATTGAGCTGCAAACGCCGTCCGCTAATGACTACGGTCTCCAGAGACGCCGGTGCGCGCGTGCGCGTCCTGTAGGGGGCGCGAGTTGGCCCAAAAAGCGAGACGCTTTTAAATCTCACGAGATTGTCTGTTTTGAGGGGATATTTGTGTATTAAAAATTTGAACGCATTAATTTAAAAAAAAATCTCACCTGACATACTAATGAAGATCCATTCCAGTAATCTCTTTAAAATTTGATTTTATTTTACAAAGCTATTAAACAGTAATCTCACACGGCTGGACGACTGGTTCGTCCGAATCAACGCTGAGAAAAGTAACATGTTAGGAGTTAAATAATGTTATATCTTTTCATATCTCCTCTTTTAATGTATTTGGTATCATAATGTCTCCTTGTTTTGATAGATTGTTTACTGCTTGTCTGTCTCGACTTGTCCTGTTTGTTAACATTACATTAATAAAAAAATAATAATAAAATTTTTAAAAAACATGTTAGGAGTCACTGATTTTTATTTTATTTTATTTTGCCATTAAAAATACTGCAGACGTATTAGTTGTGTGCTATTCCGAATTCAGCACGTGACCAACGTTAATAGATACAGAACTGAAAGTACACAATTAAATAAAAGGATTACTACCACTATTATTGTTTAGACTTTTAGGAGCATTATTAGCTATTTAGCATAATTGCTTATTATTATTTCGAAATTTCTTTTCATTATTTTTGTACTTATGAAACTCTCTCTCTACTTTACATTCTTATGTTCTATATTGTCTATTTGGTTGGTCAATTTTAATAATCATATCAATAATTCTATCTGACAGCGTCTGGTCCATCAAACCCCGCCCTCTTCCAGTCTCCTTTCAGGCCGACTGCCTCTCCACCATCTTTCCACGAGCTTTTTCTGTTTTTTTTCTTCTTTTTTTCTTTATTGTATTTTTGTATCTCCCCTGGCTTTAAAATTTGTCGTGTAATGTTTTGTTTAAGCAATAAAAAAATAAAAAATAAAAAAAAAGCTTTTTCTGTTTCTATGGAGAACACACGGGCGAGGAATGATGACGTATTCAGATGGTGACGTTTCAGACTCCACACTTCCCTGAATTACGCTGCCATTAAAATTAAACGAAGGCCGGAAGATACACAATCTAACTAAATAAATATAATAGCTAATGTGTGTTGCTGCGATCATGTTTGATGGCACATATAAATGCATTTAAAATGTCTGATCCCAAAATGATCGGGATCTTTGTTTTTCATGAAATGCACAATAGATGGCGCTATAGTTACACTAAAGCTTTATGCAAAGTTATAGGCCACTGTGCGTTGTTTTTAAATTCTGTCTAAATGGCTTGTGTGATCAGTGTTTACATTAGAACAGTTTAGAACTGATATTTTTTTATTTTATTTTAAGGGCAACAATCTTTAATGCTGCAGATCTTTAAATTGAATCATTTCAGAAACCCATAGACCTGATGCTGCTGATGATGGGACAGCATATCTTATCATTGATTTGGTCTGAGCATATTTATTACACAAGTTAGTTCTTTCGTTGATATAGTTTCATAAGCACAATTTTGTGTTGCTTTTTCTGTTCACCATTATTAAGAGTCCATGTGTATTTAGCCACAATTTAGTACATGTGTAATTGTGTAATTGAGGCAAAAGAAGTCTAAAAGTCATTGAAAAGTTTAAAACTTCAAAGGTTCAGACTTCATTAAAAAGTTATGTAATCTGACCCAAAACCTTTGATTTTTTTGGTTGGTAACATTGGTTTGGAAAGGTTGAGTAACCCCTTCCCCAATAAACAGATTGGGATGTATTACTCAAAACAAAATAATAAAATAAAATAAAAAAGTTTAAAAACAGGAAAATTTGTTTGGCTGTGATGATGTTTCTATTTTCATTATTAGGTTGTTTAATTTGAGCCTAATCCAGCTGTGGTTAATTAGGGGTTGCACAAATTGGGAAGGTTGGGAAACACCAATTTATTTCTCTATCGCAAGGTTAATCATTTTCCAAATTAGCGAAGCCATTACCCCAATCACACAATATCATGCTGTCCCACCCAAACACGCATCCAGCAAAGCTTTGTGTAAATTAGTAGTGATGACAATTTTATGAGCAAAAGCTTATGTCACTTTTCACTTCACTTCATGTATTTCAGGCTCAACTTCTGGTTTGATGACCCGCCCACATAGATGATGTCACACCAATGAGGGCTGATATGGCCTCAGCTAAAAAAAAAAAATATTTTCACATGAGAAATAAACTAGTATTAACTCTCTCATTTGATCTTATGTCCCATTAACCCTTAATTCACCCCTAACTGTAAATGATTTAACAGTGCTTTTATTAACAGTGTGTATATTGAAGCAATAAAGATAACAACCTGTTTGATTAAATGCATTAAAAGCTCAACATTATAATAACAGTTCATTCATATGCGAACTGACATGCTATGAGAACGTGCGTTTCTGACCGTTTGAGTCTGAAGTGGATGTTGGTCAACAACAAAAAAAGACAATAAATAAAAGACATGAAGCTTTATTTCCATGCATTTATACTGTTGCCCTGAGATTTTGCATGGTAAACCTTGGATTTTAATATATTATAGTGCATTATAGTTATAGGAACTTACATATTGTAATATTTAATGTATATTCAAATCAATTATATTCTGTATATCAGTGACACACCCATCTTAACAATTTCTATATAACGCTTTATCTTGTGCTAGGCTAAAAGACCATAAACATTACAGATAACGTTCAAATTATCAGTAAACATATACATATATCTGAAAAGTAAGTCATGTTTCGACTGATATACGGGTGATTTTAGGTCAGTGTTTTGGAAAACTTCCGGTGAATTTAGTTTTAATGATTCACTATTTTAATCTTACTTAAATTTTATGAAATAAAAGCATGTGAACATATTTAATCACTAGTTTTTTTTTAATATAACCAGTTAGACATGAAAGTAGGCCTGATATGCAGTCATGTAAGATATTTCTAAACCGTTCTGGCATAAATCAAGAGTCAAGAACCTCTGGGATCCCACTGGACCTTTGTATCTAAGGGTATTTGGCTTTGTTGAACAGAAATGTGTCTTATTAACCTTCAGAAATAGAGTTTTTGTAATGTGGATGTTGCATTCCTGTTGTGGATGAACGGGTTTTTGTGCAATGGTGAAACCAGGGCAAAGTTTTTAATGATCTCATGCCATGTCAATATCATTATCTGGATGGATCTTGTGGAATTACCTTTACAGTATCTCTTTATATCAGTTTGTCATCGGGCCACATGGCGAACGGCCCATCAGACGGGCAGGGTCTATGTGGAAAGTTTGGACATTTTACATGACCTCATATGACTAATTATATGTTATATGTTATTATATGATCCGGTCTTCGGACAGCTGAGGAATTCCTCTCAAACTTGTGAGAAAATCCCGATTCCTGCAGGATTTATTGAGAATTACTGGTAATAAAGTACTGTCATGTTGTCTTACAAAAGTAAAAATGTAAATATATAAAATATAAATATAATAAAAATATATAAAATATATACATATAAATATAATATTATATAAATATAATATAATAAATATAATATAATGTAAATATAATATAATAAATATAAATATAATAAATATATAATAAAAATATACAGTTCCAGTAAAGCTGAGATCTTGAATAACTTTACATAATTTACAGCAGTCAAACTAGCCTACTCAATGTTAAAATGATCCAGCTGCTAAAAGGTAAAATAAAATAAATAATAAATGAAAAAGAACAATCAGATAACATTATTTAAAGGTAATACATTTTTATTTATATATATTTATAAATATGTTACAGTATATTAGCCTATATTAATTTACATTTATTTTATCATAATTTATTCCCTTTACAAATTATTGCTGACACCATTCAATAAAGTTCAATATGATAATTAACTGCATTCCAAAGCATTTATTAATCTTTAATGATAATTTGAACATTTACTAATACATTATTAAAATCCAAAGTTGTATTTATCAATATTAGTTCACTGTGAAATAACACGAACGAACAACGAACAGCTGTACCGTTAGAAAAATTAACAAGTGTTACCAACAAATTTATAGTAGCCTAATTTATTTATAATGTAGTTATTGATTATAATTTGTTCCACTTATAAATTAATAGAAAAAAAGAGAATAACCGATTTTTTACAAAAATAACCGACTCAAAAATAATAAAAACGGACGAAATGGTGAATCGACTCCTTTAAATGAACAGTCCGAACAATTCGGCTCACAAAAAAATGAGTCATTTTTTGATTATATAAAACTAAAACCTGCCGTGAAAACTCTGAGCGTGATGAAAACGTATCATATGAATGTTAATCTTCTGTACTGATTTGTTTTTAATATAAGTAACACCCAAGATCGTCCCTGACAATTCATTTCAACGAATCGATTCCATTATTTGACATGCGTAGGCTGTCCACTAATCAAAAAGAGTTCTGAAACTGGAAACTAAGCAAGGTTTTCGGAAAACACCTGGGTAACTGTAGTTCACTCGGCATGTCACTCCTGTTATCCGCGTATCAGTATTTAGCATCATTTATGCTCGTTATAAAGCGTTATACAAGAACAAGTCTCATTTGAAAATAATGACGAGCTTGTGAAGTGATGAAACGGGGCTCGCGGCCGTGACAGCACGAGCTCTGATTGGCTGTTGAGGAGAAACTCCTCGCCGGTGGGGTGAGCGGATTTACGGTATAAATACGCGAACAGATTTTGTTAGAAATTCGGTTGTACGGAGACGCTGGTGTGAAGAAGTTAAAGAAAAAGACAGCGAACATCAGATGAGCATCAGCCAATCCGTGCAGTCCCTTTAGGGTGGTGTCCAACTCTCCGACCAATCAGAGCGCGCTATTCCTCCGCTCGCGACAGCACTACGCATCACCGTCAACAGCAGCGGTTGTGTGTCCTGGATACTTAGCGTTCTCTTATTACGATCTTGCACGTGCGTTGAATTAACACACACACACACACACCCTTTGCATCAGTCTGGTAAGTCTTGGTGTTTTTTCTGTGAAAATGTTTTTTTTGGTGTGTGTGTCGTCATGACCCAGTTTAGCTCGCTTGTTCTGGTTCTGCATCGCAGTTTCATTGAATGTTAGACTAACGGAAGTGTGTGTTTTGTGTTTATGACAGTGATCATCTTCATCATGCCTGATATGGATATTAAAACTGCAGTCTGGCGTCCGGAGCAGTCCGTGGAGGACGTGTTTGACACCACATATAAAGAGAAAGAAGGCCCTAAACCCCCCGTCGTCATAGTTTGGAGAAATGTGGTTCTGATGACTTTATTACACACTGCAGCTCTCTATGGGCTTCTGCTGGTCCCGTCTGCATCTGTCCTCACACTCTTCTGGAGTGAGTATCCAAACACTGCCACACACTGGATGTTTGATATCTCAAATCGACAATCTGTCATTATTAACTCGCACGTCACGGAAAGAGATATTTAGCACAATGTTCGCGCTGCTCTTTTCCAAACAGTTTCTAATGATGCATGCACTATAATATTTTAGTCATGTGTTATTTGAATGCATCCTATGTGAGAAGATGCATCTTCTTTTAAAGCTGTGAAACTTTAGTGCGGGTTATAAAGTTTAAAGGGAACATCAGAACATTTTATGCAGCGACTGTAAAAACTTTCAGTCACGTATTTCCAACTGGTTTATTTGCATGAATGAATGATTCCTTAAATCACGTGTCTTGTTGAGGAGAGTTGAGAGACTTTTATTTTTAAAAGCATTTCTTGCAAATTGACACTGAAAACACAGGCGGGAAATGATCTGTTCATGTTTAATAGAGTTTTTCTCTGAAACACGCAGTGCATATTTAATAAAATTGCACTAAGCCATAGGAATGTGTGATATATATCATCTATGCTAATATTGTGATTGTTGTTTTAATGCGTGATTTGACATTATGAAGTAGGTTAGACTAGTGTGCGTGATTTACTCGACTAAAATGCATTTATAATGCCCTTAATATTCATGATAAGAGGCAACAATACCTCTTTATGTCTTTTATTTTTATATAATTTAGTATAGTTCATCAATATAACATGAAGAGTGACGTTTTCGTCCAAGTATCAGCATGATAAGACACAATATTGCCTGTTTTTACTCTATTTCGACTGAAAATAATTCCAAACAAGCAACACAGTGTCTCTCTGAGCAACACACAACTTGTTTCAATATTGAATGAACGAATCGGTTGAATGAATCATTCAATGACTTGCTCATTAAGACAGTCAAATGTTGAGGGAATTGGTTGAATGAATCAATTAATGACTCGCTCATTAAGACAGTCAAATGTTGAGTGAAACCGTTGAATGAATCAAATGTTGAGTGAATCGGTTGAATGAATCATTCAATGACTCGCTCATTAAGACAGTCAAATGTTGAGTGAATCCGTTGAATGAATCAAGTGTTGAGTGAATCATTTGAATGAATCATTCAATGACTCGCTCATTAAGACAGTCAAATGTTGAGTGAATCCGTTGAATGAATCAAATGTTGAGTGAATCGTTTGAATGAATCATTCAATGACTCGCTCATTGAGACAGTCAAATGTTGAATGAATCAAATGTTGAGTGAATCGGTTGAATGAATCATTCAATGACTCGCTCATTAAGACAGTCAAATGTTGAGTGACTCCGTTGAATGAATCAAATGTTGAGTGACTCCGTTAAATGAATCAAATGTTGAGTGAATCGGTGGAAACTTAATGACTCGCTCATTAACAGTGACGTGCTGCCACCTACTGGCGTTTTTAATTTCACATTTAAAGTATCTTTTCATATTGTAAATCATTTCTAAATATCATTATTCAGCGTTTACATTTAAAAAAGCCAAATATAATATATGCATTTGTAACCGCAGGTTACATGCATTGATGATCTGCATTAAACTGTGTGTAAATGCATCTAAATGCCACTTCAGATGCAGATTCTGTTTCCTCTGCATTGAAAAGATTAATAACACGCTTGAAAAATAACACACTCGAAAAAATATCGTCTACTTATAATTTTGGAGAAAATCCCAGAAAATATCCGGATGTCAATATCACAAACTCCTAGTTGAGTTTTTAACGCATATTTGCTGAAAAATACAGATGATTTATAAGATGCAGAAAGTCCAGGTGTGTCATTGAAACTGACACGTGCATTAAAAATTAAACGTTAGCTTTTTCATTTAATTTTTTCAGCATTAATTTTTCAGGTTATTTGCAGAAGAATATAATGGCCTGTTTGTTTCCCGCAGCGTTCGGGTGTTTCGTGTTCAGCGCTCTGGGAATCACCGCCGGCGCGCACCGCTTGTGGAGCCACAGGTCGTATAAAGCGTCTCTACCGCTCCGGATCTTCCTGGCCTTCGCCAACTCCATGGCTTTCCAGGTGAGACACTGTAAATGAAGCCTGAAGCGTCTCAGACATTAATCTGTCATGACTGCATGCATTAGTATAGAGTCGAGAGACACACACTCACTCTGACTGGTTTCCACATGTTAGAATAATAACACAGTAGTCAACATTTGAAGTGGATCAGAAAAAGGTCTTCAAAGTTAGACGGGTATTGTTTAAAATTCATGCATAACGTTAAATGTTGACAACTGTATTATTCTAACACATGGAAAACAGTAGTAAAGTGATGCAATGGGATTAAACGTGACATGTAAAGGGTATTATTTGCGCATTAACCCTCTGGGGTTGTTCGTTTCAGAGTCACACTCGGGGTGTTCGGGTCCAAATGGACCCAAAGGCCGGGATTCATATTTAAAAAAAATAAAAAATTCATGATTTTTTTTTTACTAGTTTTTTATAATATTTTTTTCTTTTCTTTTTTTGGTGTTTTGAGAAAATAAAAAAAATATTAAAAAAATTATAATTAAAAAAAATTAATAAAAAATAAAAAATAATAATTATTTTTTTTTTTAAATGAATCCCGGTATTTTTAAAAAAAAATCATGATTTTTTTTTTACTCATTTTTTTAATAATTTTTTTTCTTTTCTTTTTTGGTTTTTTGAGTAAATTTCAAAAAAAAAAAAATCATAATTAGTATTAATGCAATAATTATGACAAAGTGTCCCCCCATTGAACATAATAGAAAAAAATATATTTTTAAAATTGTTTTTTTATTATTTTTTTTTAAGCTGTATTTCATTTTAGAGTCAAGCCTAGGCCTCATAAAAGCAATTTTTGAAATGAGATGGATGCCATCTGGTGGACAAACTGAGCATTTTAAAAATGCAAAACACATGTATAATCTGAATTTTTTGGTGTGTTTGTGTATAAAAGTGTGTTTGTGCATGTGTGTGTGTGTGTCTGGATGTGTCTGTTTTGCACTCTTGATGTTTTATAGATTCACCCCTTCACTGTTGTGTGCTTTTTTTCAAGATCGTGGCTGATTTGTAGATTGTACGCACAAAAAAACTCAGTATTTTCACATTTTTGTCAATTTCCCATTAATTTCCTATGCGGGTCCATTTGGACCTGAACACCCCAAGTGTGACTATTTTTTTCCACTATTCACATCCTGTCCCCAATTTTTGGGGGTGTTCAAATACCAAATACCAACAAACTCACCAAATTTCGGACCATTCTGAGGAAGCTGTGATTTTTAAAAATGTTTTATTTAAATTCTTCGGGTCCATTTGGGCCGAACAACCCCAGAGGGTTAACTGTTATATCTGAAGATGTCGTGTGTAATTTCTGTGCCTCTCTCCGCTCTAGAACGACATCTACGAATGGTCACGTGATCATCGCGTCCACCACAAGTACTCTGAGACGGACGCCGACCCTCACAACGCCGTGCGCGGGTTCTTCTTCTCTCACATCGGCTGGCTCCTGGTCCGTAAACACCCCGACGTCATCGAGAAGGGACGCAAGCTGGAGATCAGCGACCTGAAGGCCGATAAAGTCGTCATGTTTCAGAGGAGGTGAGTCTGGAATCAAACACGCCACTAAAGGAACTGTCATTGGTCACTCAAAGGTGCAGTGTGTGAATTCTAGAGGCATCTAGTGGTGAGGTTGTGAATTGCGGTTACATTACGGTTCATTATGTAAGCTCTTTATACACCTCTGAGAACAGTGTTTATGATATGGCATTTCTGTCAGCAATATCCCACAATGCACCTCTAACTAAGTTGGGTTGGACTCTTGTGGTTCTCAGGTACTACAAGCCGTCTGTGCTGCTGATGTGCTTCTTCCTGCCGATGTTTGTGCCCTGGTTCCTGTGGGGCGAGTCGCTGTGGGTGGCGTACTTCGTTCCGACCGTCCTGCGATACACACTCGTGTTGAACTCCACCTGGCTGGTCAACAGCGCCGCACACATGTGGGGGAACCGGCCCTACGACAGCACCATCAACCCCCGGGAGAACCGATTCGTCACCTTCAGTGCCATCGGTACGTCTCACACACACACCGGCGGTCACAAACGAGATAATACTTCTCAGGGGTTTATCCTGATAATGAACACATCAGACCCAGTCGAGCTTAAACTCAAAGTTCAGACATGTTCAGGGCGCTAAACTTCTTTTTAGGACATTTCGGCACATTTAACCTCCAGTTGAACCTCTCAGTGATGTCATACAGAACTAACAGTGATGCACTGGGTAAATGTTTGTACATCATGGTAAGTGTTTGATGCACTATTTTCATTTTTACTGACTTTAAATCGTTGCGTTTGCTAAGGGGAATCACAACTGACAATATTGAGAATTAAAATAAAAACTATAATAAGATGTTGATTATGATGATAATTGTGAAAGAAAATGTGCCAAATTGTCTTGAAAATCCATCACAGATTAAATTAAAAAATACATCTAATATAATTTCTTAAATATATTTATATGATACTATAAATGAGAAACTAAAACTGCCAGTATGTGGCGTTAACGGTCTAAATGAGTGAGTCACTCATTCGTTCGCTCAAACGCCTGATTCATTCATAAATGCAGTAAATGACTCTCTTAATGAATGGGTCATTGAATCATTGCTTCACCCAATCGACTCGCTCAAAACTGACTCATTCAGAAATGCAGTAAATGACTCTTTATGACTGAGTCATTGAATCACCCGATTGATTTGCTCAAAACTGACTCGTTCAGAAATGGAGTAAATGACTCTCTTTATGAATGAGTCATTGAATCATCCGATTGATTTGCTCAAAACTGGCTCATTCAGAAATGCAGTAAATGACTCTTTATAAATTGGTCATTGAATCATTGCTTCACTCGATTGATTTGCTCAAAACTGACTCATTCAGAAATGCAGTAAATGACTCTCTTTATGAATGAGTCATTGAATCATTGCTTCACCTGATTGTTTCGCTCAAATTCACTCATTCAGAAATGCAGTAAATGATTCTCTATATGAATGGGTCATTGAATCATTGCTTCACCCAATTGATTCGCTCAAAACTGACTCATTCAGAACTGCAGTAAATGGCTCTCTTTATGAATGAGTCATTGAATCATTGCTTCACCCAATTGATTCGCTCAAAACTGACTCATTCAGAACTGCAGTAAATGGCTCTCTTTATGAATGAGTCATTGAATCATTGCTTCACCCGATTGTTTCGCTCAAATTGACTCATTCAGAAATGCAGTAAATGACTCACTTTATGAATGAGTCATTGAATCATTGCTTCGCTCGCTTGATTCGCTCAAAACTGGCTCATTCAGAAATGCAGTAAATGACTCTCTTTATGAATTGGTAATTGAATCATTGCTTCACCCGATTGTTTCGCTCAAATTCACTCATTCAGAAATGCAGTAAATGATTCTCTATATGAATGGGTCATTGAATCATTGCTTCACCCAATTGATTCGCTCAAAACTGACTCATTCAGAACTGCAGTAAATGGCTCTCTTTATGAATGAGTCACTGAATCATTGCTTCACCTGATTGTTTTGCTCAAATTGACTCATTCAGAAATGCAGTAAATGACTCACTTTATGAATGAGTCATTGAATCATTGCTTCGCTCGCTTGATTCGCTCAAAATTGACTCTTTCAAAAATGGAGTAAATGACTCTCTTTATGAATGAGTCATAGAATCATTGCTTCACCTGATTGATTCGCTAAAAACTAACTCATTCAGAAATGCAGTAAATGACTCTCTTTATGAATGAGTCATGGAATCATTGCCTCACCCGATTGATCCACTCAAAACTGACTCATTCAGAAATGCACTAATGGCTCTCTTTATGAATGAGTCATTGAATCACCCGATTGATTCGCTCAAAACTCTGGATTTTAAATATAACACAATAGTTTTATACAGCGGTTTAATAGATTTCATGATATAAACGTGAGACACGGGGGCATTTTTGCATTAGAAAGTCTCGTTTGAACGCTCGATTGGTTTCCGCATGATCTGATCTCCTGGTTTCTCTCCTCAGGTGAAGGCTTCCACAATTACCACCACACGTTCCCCTTCGACTACGCCACCAGCGAGTACGGCTGGAAGCTCAACCTGACCACCTGCTTCATCGACCTCATGTGCTTCCTCGGCCTGGCGAGCGACCCGAAGCGCGTGTCCCGGGACGCCGTGAACGCTCGCGTCGTGCGAACCGGAGACGGGAGTCACAGGAGCGGCTAACGCTCCATCCCATCATCCCTCCATCCCAACGAACTGCCGGCCGGAAAACAGGAGGACAATCGGTCCTTCCAGTGACGGGGAGTTTCACGACTGCTTTGAGTTCAGACGACACGTTCTTTACCCCAGTCTCGCCCGCGACGCTTTCACGCGGGGATCCGAGCTGTTTGTGTAGCGCTTCTTCAGATTTAGTTTCCGAGCTTCAGTTGCTGACGTGTCCCGGTTTCACTCGACGACGACCCCGTCACGCAGGCGTCTTACCAAACCTAGAAATGAAATCTATTTAATATTTAACAACAGCTGCACCTTAACCAATCAAGCGATCGTGTTTAATAGTTTAATATTGCCAAACTGTTTTGTTGCCATACTTGCACAAATTGGATCCGACGCTTGATTTGGAAGTGTTCGATATGTGGAACGGTTTTGTTCGTTTGTTTTTGTTCAGCTTTTACTCGCCGCGAGTGTCGTTTAGTTTAATTTGATGAGGCTGCGTGACAATGATTGAGCGTGTTGATTCTTGTACTGTAAATGTATAGTTTGGGTTTGTATTGTGATTAACTGTGCAACATCATCCAGATTTGTTCCGACATTAATGTAAGCACGCTGTATTAATACAGAACTCTTTTCTATTGTATATTAATTAGGGCTGTCAAAATCGCATCCAAAATAAAAGTTTGTGTTTACATAATATATGTGGGTGCACTGTGTATAATTATTATATATATATAAATACACACACATGCTTGTATATATTTAAGAAATATTTTCATGTATATAGATTTATATATAATTTATATTATATATAAATATAAATATTTTATATATAAATATTTTTTTTCTTAAATATACATGCATGTGTGTTTTTTATATATATACAAAAGAATTATACACAGTGCACCCACATATATTATGTAAACACAAACTTTTATTTTGAATGCGATTAATAGTTTTGATAGCCCTAATATTAATACAGACGAAACACTTACAGTAACTATCGTCTGGATTGCCAAACGCGTTTGTTTGCATGCGTGCCGAACCGTCACCTGTGCGTTTAATCAAAAATAATGTATTTTTAAAGATTTTTCAAATGCTATTTTTCCATGTTCCGATTTCCTTTGACAAGTTGCACGTAGTTCAATAGTTTGGCAACCTTTAAAACGATTGGGATTGTAATTCCTTCCAGACTTTATTACCGTGACGAAGACGCCGCTGTTCCTCTCACAGGACGGACGGATCGCCTTATTTTCACTCGGACTCCTGTGACCCGAGAGGCCGGGAAGCGGTCGTGATATTTCTCATGCTGTTTTGAAGAAGCCGTTGGCTCTTAAAACTAATACGATGTTCTTGTTTGTGATAACAGCCTGTAATAGTGAATGGACTCTTGTTTCTTAATCTATTACTGGAAATAAAGTCTCAAGCAAAGAGCTTCTCAACCTGCTGACACGTGCACTTCATTTCTTAATGTGTTTTTGGACATTCTTTAGAGTTAAAGAGGAATGTAAATAAACTGGATTGAAATATAGGAGCAAAGTTCATATTCATTTACGAAACAGTTTAAAAAAAAAAAAACGACTGATATTACAATACAGTGCATTATTATTTCCACAGGCCATAATTAGTCCTGCATGTCTGAGCTCGTCTCACTAGAAAGTTGCATTCATGCTGTTAAAACTTTCTTGGGCTCTGCAAAAACATATTCATTTTCCAGTCTAAACAGAATCATGTGACTAATAAATATATTACGTTTGTTTATTTGAATGATGTAAGCAACAGACGGCTATTATAAAGATAAAGGCTGCTATTAATGCCATTACTAAAAATAAACTATTTTATGAATGTCATTTGGCGTTAAATCAACGTCTACATTTGATAAAACACACGGTTGGTGTGTTATTCCCGGTCATTGCGGTGCTGCGTCACAACATTCACAGCTTCCCGGGAATTTCAACAGCAGATCAGCGTCAGCCAATCAGCATTGCCGTGTGACCCCGGCGGACCAATCAGCGAGCTGTTCTCGAATGTTCAACGCGGCGCTGAAATGAGAGACGTGATGTTGATGAACGGCTCAGAGTCAGTTTGCGGTTTCAAACCGGTCACATTCTTTCAAACTCTCACGCCGTGTGTGTGTGTGTGTGTGTGTGTGTGTGTGTGACACACCCCGTTAAATCCAACGGAAACACTCGTAATCAACTTCTGATGTGTTTACTGAGTCCTCAATGAGCGATAGTGCAGTTTATCCCTCAGAAAAGAAGATGCGTCATACAAGCAAAATCAAATCGCATTTTATACATTGAATAATTCGGTCTAAAATAGTCTATTTATAATTTATTGATTACTTTATGCACTGGTTCATGATAAAATACTTGTAAAAAGTCTGTATCGATTGATTTTGTTTATGTGTTTATATTTTATATGCTCCATGGCTTCTTTTTATGCTCAATGTTTTATTGTACAGCACTTTTGTGCAACTCTAAATGTGCTATATCGATACATTTGGACTCGACTTGATTATGCAAATGTTTAATTTGGGTTTGGGACTATTATCAAATGGATAGTTCACTTTGAAATTAATTTTTGGTATGTTTTAGCTTACCTCAAGGCGGGCATCCGAGATGTAGGTGTCTTTGTTTCCACAGCATTTTCAATTTTGACATTTTTTTGGTCAAACTATTGTCGTCTGTCAGTCATACACTGGGCGTTTAAGGGGGTCCTCCCTCAGTTTACCTCAAAGAGAAAGTCAAAATTAAACATGATTTAATGACTCGTGAATGTAAGAACTTTGCACATTGATGGCCTAAGACATAAAACGAGTGGTTTGTGTGAGAAAACGAACAGTATATAGTTTTTACCTCTTGTTAACAGCCGTCGAAATGATCTAAAGACGTCCAACTTAACCGTCGTGACGCCGGAAGTGATCGCGTGCGTATGCACGTGACGCATTGTTCGTAAGTTTTACCTTTCACTAAACATATTTAGATATACGGGAAATCGCAATGGAATACGATTTCGATATATCTAAATATGTTTAGTGAAAGGTAATGACCCCCTTAACATCCAGTGACTGACAGACAACAACGGAAAATACTGTGGAAACAAAGACAAGTACATCTTGGCAAAAACATACCAAAAATTAATTTTAAAGTGAACTATCCCTATAAACACGTTTTACGTGATTTAATGAATTGGAAAATGGTCTTTTCTCGCCCTCTACAGGAAAAAACCGGAATACTAAGAAGTGCAAATGCAGAAAACGACTTGATTTAACCCTCATCTCAACAGAGATCGTCTTTAGAGCCCAATGATTTATATGTGGGATTATGAGTTCATTTTAATATGATTAAATCTAGCTCAAGCTCAGGTGTTCATTGCTGATCTCAACACTAAAACAACTGAATCTTATTCTGAAGAATGCTCATATTGTTTTTATTAATCTTTCATTGCCCATTATTAGTTTTACAGGACATTACGAAGAAAACAGAGACACCGCTCGTTTATGAAAGTTCTGTATTTTATTTTTCTTCAAGTGTTTTCAAGCTTCATTAACGACCAGTTTCAGACACAGAAGAACATTGACATTTTCAGCAGAACAAACGCATAAAAAGATGAACAAGTTTATCAGATTAACTGTTTAGTTGCATTCAGTTTCTTTGCAGTTATTATAGAGATTATCAAGAACACGTCCACGTCAAAAACCAGGAGAAATTATAAATATATGTATAAATAAGATTATTTTTAGGACTATTAATATTCAATTTCAATGCATTTCTCATTCGGAAAAAAACTAAAGTAATAATACATCATATGCCTGTTGCACACCATTTAAACTAAATAAAAAAGCGTTTTTTGGGGGAATTACAAAAATATGCAAAAGTAAAAAACAAAAACCGGCTTGATTTTCTTCTTAGATTTTGACCCGGACGTGTTTCTGACAGATTCACGTTTCCATCTGTGTAAGTTTCCAGACGTCTGGAGAAGCTCAGGAGTGTATGGAGGAGAAACAGCAGTGCAGATCAAGCGTCAAGTGCAATATAAAACACCCTCCTTCACACAGTTCATCAATCGCTCAATAATCACCCATAACACCCACTGACAGACTAAACTACAGACAGCATCAGATCTTTAATCATGAAACCCAGCGTACAGAACGAACCTGAGCTTGAGTCACATTCCTACAGTCTCACACTGAATCCAAAGCCACGATTCACACAAGTGTATTAAGATCATTCTGTTGCAGTCAATTTGAACACGTCACGCACAATAATGCATTCTCAAACTGAATCGAATGCAACAATTTGCACAAATTCGTGCTTGCGTATTAAGGCTTATTCTTAAAATGTTGCATTAAAGGAGTTGTTCACTTAAAAAAAACAAAAAACTTTTGCTGACGATTTACTCGCCCCCATGTCATCCAAGATGTCCATGTCTTTCTTTCTTCAGTCGAAAAGAAATGAAGGTGTTTGATGAAAACATTCCAGGATTTTCTCCATATAATGGACTTCAATGGGGTCCAAACGGCTCAAGGTCCAAATGAGAGTTTCAGTGCAAACTGCAAACTGTTCAAAGGGCTTTAAATGATTCCAGACGATGAATAAGGGTCTTATCAAGCGAAACGAGCGCTCATTTAATAAATAAATAACAAAGTTTAAGTTTTATAAGCTCAAATGCTCGCCTTGCTCTGTTCTGTGATGCGCGTTAATGACTCTCCTGTTCAAACTCGTTCATCAAAATGAACAAATATTTTCCCAAGTCAACTCGTTCATTCCGTTCATTGAATGAATCAAATAACACAAAAAAGATTCGTTCATTTTGATGAACGAGTTCCAACAGGAGAGTCACTAACACGCATCACAGAACAGAGCAAGGCGAGCATTTGAGCTTATAAAACTTACACTTTGTTATTTATTTAGTAAATGAGGAATCATTTCACTAGATAAGACCCTTATTCATCGTCTGGTGTCGTTTAAAGCCCTTTGAAGCTGCACTGAAACTCTCATTTGGACCTTGAACCGTTTGGACCCCATTGAAGTCCATTATATGGAGAAAATCCTGGAATGTTTTCATCAAAAACCTTAGTTTCTTTTCGACTGAAGAAAGAAAGACGTGGACATCTTGGATGACATGGGGGTGAGAAAATTATCAGCAAAAGTTTTTTTTAAAGTGAACTACTCCTTTAAGTTTCTACACATTCTCAGTCTCACGTTGAACTCAATGCAATTCGTTCCGCTCGTTTCCAGACAAACTGTTTGCATTCAATTCAACACGGTTTTACGCACAAAAACGCGTTCTCAAGCTGATCTGAATGCGACAATTTGCACAAATTTCGTTCCGCTCGTGTATTAAGGCTTAAACTGTCGCATTAACAGTTTCGGGTCTAACATTGAATTCAATGCATTCAATTCAAACACACACAACACGCAATAATGGTTTTCTGAACAGTCGTTCTGCTTGTGTTGGATGAATAAGAAGGAAAGCAAACACCAAACGCACGAGAAGAACTCCAGTCGTGAGAGCGAGAGAGAGAGAGAGAGAGAGAGAGAGAGAGCGTCACACGGCCAGCTTGTTGCCGATGGTCATGAGCACCTTGAGGACGGGCATGAACGCGGAGATCTCGCTGAAGTTGCTGCTGCTCACGACCTGCGTGTGAACCTCCAGACCCTGCGGATAGTTGCGTTCGCCGACACAACGGCTGATCTCATGCAGGCCGCCGAGGATGCTGGGAGAAAGCTGACGGGGCGACACAAAACACCAGTTATATTCTCAAACCTTAGAGACACTAATATATGACATTCAAGGACTTTTTTAGGATTTTCACTTATCAAACAATATCTTTATTACCTTTCAACTTCTAAAAAATGTAAATAGATCAACAAAATTAAACATATAAAACAAAATGGTAGAAGAAAAGTGCAGCGGATGCAGTGACTGCGGTCACTTTAAGGATATTATGACAAAGATATCGCTTTATTTATTCAAACTGATTTCTTCTCCCATGAATATATGATTGACTTGAAGAATGAAAGATATATCATAAACTTGGATATTTATGAGCAATATCACACTCGTAGACATGCGAAATAACTCTATATCAGCTTCATTATGAGTGAAAAGATTGTTTTATCGATAAAATTAAACAGTTATTTCACATATGTGACCCTGCATGACAAAACCAGTCACATTTTAAAATTGAGATTTACAGATCATACGACAGATGCTAAATAATCTTTCCACTGACGTATGGTTTGTTATGATAGGACTATATTTGGCCGAGACACAAATATTGAAGATCTGGACTCTGAAGATGCAAAAACATCGAAAGATTGAGAGTGTGTGTGTGTGTGTGTGTGTTGGTTTGTGCTGCACTCACTCACAGGACACTTACTAAATATCTTGATGGAACATGATCTTTACTTAATATCCTAATAATTTTTGGCATAAAAGTTGGCATAATTGTTGTCTATTGCCACAGATACACCCGTGCCACTCGAGATGAGGGTCACATATACAGTCTTTCAATAAAAATATGGTTGTTTTTAACTTTTAAAACATGAAATTGAAGCCCCTGAAGCTCTTTAACCCCTGCGTGCTTGTCATCAGACGCCCTCGACTCACCGCTTGATCCCGCAGTTTGTCGTACAGACTCTCCAGACGTTTGGAGGCGTCGTCCAGTTTGCGCTTCGTTTGCTGGAAGGAAAGATAATATCAGAAACTGAGAGAAATCAAAAGCACTTTGCAGTTTATTGTGGTTACATCCTCACACATGTACACAACAATAATGAAAATCTTTATATTTATGATACTTTTGAGAATTTAATACATTTTCACCTTCTTAAAACAATAATTTGGGTATTAATTCTGTATACAGGACATAATAATAAAATCTTATGTACAATTTTTGTTTTTAAAGGCTTTGTGTTTGTGCCATCTACACTACTGCTATATGATAAACATTTCTGATTATCATCAATGTTGAAAACGGTTGTGCTGCAATGTCATGATATTTTAAAGATTACAAAAGATGGCATCAGCCAAATACTTAGTTTCTAGGTGGACGGGTTATAAACATGAGCACTGATTCCAGAAGGTTGAATAAAGCCAGCCAATCAGATAAGAGTGTGTGTGTGTGTGTGTGTGTGTGTGTTACCGGGTCTGTGGCGGCCAGCTGACAGCGCTGAACTAAACTACTGAAGGTGGTCTTGATGATCATGTGTTCGGGGGGGATTTCCTTCTGTCCCACTCGCACCGCCGGAAGCTGCTGTAAAGACTGAACACACACGCCAACATCAGGCACTCCGCACACTAGGGCTGGCAAACAGAATTACAATTGCAAATATTCGTTAAAAAACAAACTAAAAACTGCACATTCGAATGCAAAAACTGTGCTTTAAAAGTTTTTTGCAAGGTGTGGTTTTTTAAAACATCATTTATTAAGTGGATTATAAATGCAGCGTAAATATCATTTAGTATAAAAAAAATTCCCTACAAATACAAAATAAAAAAACATTAACAAACTAAAATGTAGAACATTTATTTCATTGACAAAAATAAAATAAAAAAATGCTAATTTTTCACAGATGCAAAGAGCACCAGAGCATTAAAAAAACTGCACAACATTCCAATGCAAAAACCGTGCATTAAAAGTTTTTTGCATGGTGTGGTTTTTTAAAACATCATTTATTAAGTGGATTATAAATGCAGCGTAAATATTTTAGTATAAAAAAAATTCCCTACAAATACAAAATATTAAATAAAAAAACATTATCAAACTAAAATGTAGTACATTTATTTCATTGACAAAAATAAAATAATTGCTAATTTCACAGACGCAAAGAGCACCAGAGCGTTAAAAAAACTGCACATTCGAATGCAAAAACCATGCATTAAAAGTTTTTTGCATGGTGTGGTTTTTTAAAACATCATTTATTAAGTGGATTATGAATGCAGCGTAAATATCATTTAGTATAAAAAAATTCCCTACAAATACAAAATATTAAATAAAAAACAATATCAAATTAAAATATAGTACATTTATTTCATTGACAAAAATAAAATAAAAAACTTGCTAATTTTTCACAGATGCAAAGAGCACCAGAGCGTTAAAAAAACTGCACATTCCAATGCAAAAACCGTGCATTAAAATTTTTTTGCATGGTGTGTTTTTTTTAAACATCATTTATTAAGTGGATTACAAATGCAGCGTAAATATTTTAGTATAAAAAAAATTCCCTACAAATACAAAATATTAAATAAAAAAACATTATCAAATTAAAATATAGTACATTTATTTCATTGACAAAAAATAAATAAAAAAATGCTAATTTTTCACAGACGCAAAGAGCACCAGAGCGTTAAAAAAACTGCACATTCGAATGCAAAACGGTACATTTTGTAGGCGCGAGACGTGACGACGCGACTGACGCGGTGTGTTTTTGTTAACTTATCCAGTTTGGCTAAATGGGTTATTTAATAATAATTGTTTCAAAAGTTAATGCCCTTTAAAAAGTGAATGTTATTTAATTTCAATAGAAGATGCATTGCTACATTTGTTTGTTTATTGCGCCCTCTTGTGGGCATAGGACACAATTTTGCCTTTAGAATTCAAATATAATTCGAATTTCGCTAATATTTCAGATAGAAATTGGAATTTATATTTTAAGCCATTTTGACCACCTTCGATCACACTAGCACATCTGACCCGACTCCAACACGATGACCTCTGACCTGTATGTTGGGCTCCTGAGGGGCTCCGGGCGGCACCTGGACTCGGTCCTGTTGCGCAGGATTCTCCGCTGGGAAGCCCATCACCGGCGCTGTGATCGGAGCAGGAGGAGTGTAGTTCTCTGGCAGCTGTACAACACACACACACACACACACTCTATAAACAATAGACTGTAAAAAAATATGGGTGTTAAAACATGGGATTTCAAAAAAGTGGGCGGAGCTGGCCGTCGCCATCTTGGCCACATGTCACTCCCAGATAAATGAACATGTGCAGCGCGGCGGATTAGCTGAGGTGACGTGACGCTAACACACAGACAAACGGCTAGTAGTGATATCAGCGGCAATCCACCTGTCACTCAAGTGGCCACGCCCTTAATTATGCAAAACTTTAAGGCTTAATATAATTTAAACGGATGAGTTATAAAAATATTCACCGTCCTCACAGTCGTCATGAAGGACAACATTAACGATATAGACCAAAACCTCTTTTAACGCCAGACTGTAAACATGTGTTTTTCTGCTGTAAAGTCGGGCGTTTTAACATGCGGGTCTATGGGAGTGAGCACCTCTAGTGGCCAGAGGAGGAACTGCAGTCTAACTCACTCAGTGCCGATTCAGGAGAGGTTTCTGCTTGGTTGGGACTCATCATATTGTTTCCAATTAAATACATTATAATCAGAATTAACATCATTATGCAAATATATACCTTTTTCTTGCGTTGTCCTGAGCGTACAGCTGGAGGGTCGTTCCACCCGTCACGAGCCGCTGACGAGAGAAGACACACAGTCACCAAAACACACATGTAAATAATAATGCATGCGTTAATAAAGCAGCAGCAGAACTCATCTGGACACTCAAGGCACACTTACAAACATGTGAACATCATCGCATTCGACGACGACCCACACACACACTTCATCAAGCCAAACATTCGAGTTTGTCAGGTTTGAAACGCTACATCAACACATTTCTAAAAGTGATTTAAGTGTCGATTCTTTCTCTGCCTGATTTAAACTACAGTCTGATTCAACAAGTGAAGGATGCATTAAACTGTTTTCAACACTGATAATAATCATATGTGTCTTGATCATCAGATTAGAGTGATTTGTGAAGGATCATGTGACACTGAAGACTGGAGTAATGATGATGAAAATTCAGCTTTGATCATATAATTATATATATATATTTGATTATTTATATATATTTAATTATTTATATATATTTAATTATTTATATATATATATATATGTATATATATATATATATAAATATATATATATATATATATATATATATATATATATAAAATAGGGCTGGGAAACGATTAATCGCGATTAATCACATCCAAAATAAAAGTTTGTGTTTATATAATATATGTGTGTGTAGTGTGTATAATTATTTTGTATATATAAATACACAACTATGCATGTATATATTTAAGAAAAATGTGTTATTAATATATCAAATATTTATATTTATGTATAATATTAATTTTGTATAAATATATATAAAGTATATACATGAAAATATTTCTTAAATGTTTACATGCATGTGTGTGTGTATTTATATATACAAAATAATTATACACACTACACACATATTATGCAAACACAAACTTATTTTGGATGCGATTAATCGTGATTAATCGTTTCACAGCCCTAATATATATATATATATATATATATATATATATTAGGTATATATATATATATATATTAGGTATATATATATATATATATATATATATATATATATATATATATATATATATATTAGGGCTATATATATATATATATATATATATATATATATATATATATATATTAGGGCTGTGAAACGATTAATCACGATTAATCGCATCCAAAATAAAAGTTTGTGTTTACATAATATATGTGGGTGCACTGTGTATAATTATTTTAGATATATAAATACACACACATGCTTGTATATATTTAAGAAATATTTTCATGTATATACTTTATATATATATTTATATATAATTTATATTATATATAATATAAATATAAATATTTTATATATAAGTAATATTTTTTTCTTTAATATACATGCCTGTGTGTGTTTTTTTATATATATACAAAATAATTATACACAGTGCACCCACATATATTATGTAAACACAAACTTTAATTTTGGATGCGATTAATCGTGATTAATCGTTTTGACAGCCCTAATATATATATATATATATATATATATATATATATATATATTCACATAGAAAACAGCTTTTAAATTCTAATATTTCAAAATATTGTCTGTTCTGTTGCTTTGATGAATAAAAACATTTAAAAACGTACAGATCCCGAACTTTGAACAGTTTTATTAACTCTCCCTCCTCTTAATCGGTCAGTTTAGATCATCCTAACCCAAAACCCACACAGCAAACATACAAACAGCCGTCAGAAGCCACACACAGATTATTACCCATGAGCCTCTGGGAGATCACACAGGAAGCTCAACACGACCGGTGTGCTTTTATTATGACACACTACTCATAATCAGTCAGCATTCAATATTAGAAGAGCTGATTCGAGGATGTTTGGACTGTTGCTGTCACTATGAAGCACTGAAACACACACAACTATCTCTATTCTGAAGCTTATATAAAACACACACACACACACACACACACCTTCCTCTTCTGTCTGGTAAGTCAGCCATGGGAAATATCCTGGAAATCAAACAGCAGGAACAGTATTTCAGAGACACTACACTCCCCAAAAACACACATTTCTGTCATCCTCCTTTATTCTTTAAGTCAAGTGCAAAATATAAATAAAAGTATATACACTAAATGATACAAATGTATTATTTGACCAATTTTAAAGTATTACTACATTTTCTTCTTGAAATCCTACCCCCTGTTGGGATCAGGATAATCCTGTTTTTTTGGATCAAACGTATCCAAATCCCACTGACAAGTTTTGAACAACACAAACTGAAGGTTTGATCCAGATTAAAACTAGGATTGGATTCCCTGATCTAATCTGATTTCAGATTCTTTCTTTCCCTATTGAACGACCCATTGATCCAATCCGATAACCAAAATCCGATCAGCTGACCTTTGAACAACTGGCCCCGAGAGTTAAAAAATGTTCAACTTTGGATAAATACAGCGCTCATCACTGTCACTTTTTACCCACCCGTCCAATCACAGTGGAGGAGGGGCGGGACTAAACCACACCGACCAACTGTCACAAAATTCAAACTGCTGTGGATATTCCGTATCATAGCAACAAAACGTCTCAACCATAGACATGTATATAAAGGCTAGATGTGTCGTCAGCGCTGCTGGCCAATGGAGGTCGACGTCCGCACCTGGCGGCCATCTTGCCACAGGCAGCTCGCTCACATTGTCACATTGCTAACATTGTGGTAATGGTAATGTACTATTTAAATGACCATAACTTGCTCAATTTTCTACTGGTTTGGTTTGTTATAAACGTCAGAGATGTAGCTATGACACTGCATACTTACGAATAATAAGTGTATAAATAAATGATCATCGCCACATTAATAACGTTTGTAAGAAACCAAATCCGTCAAGATTTCAACAAGATAAGAGCTGGCTAAAATCGCTTTGGTGGACACACGGCCTAATGATGCGTTTCTGTGGTTAAAACGAGTAACCCATGGGCTAATTTTCATTTTTCATTGAATCATACCTGTAGGTGGAGGCGGGAGGCCGGTGCCGGTGAAGCTCTTGGCTCCTGGAGCGCCGGGTCCGCCCTGAGGATAACCGGCTCCGAGAGGCGTATACACAGCGCTGGCGGGTGCGTGTGTGTGTGGAGGCTCCTGTGTGTGTGGAGCGCCTGGGAAGAAGGGCATCGGGCCGCCCGGCAGAGAGGTGGGTGATGTGAACCCTGGAGCGGCTGTAGGAGACATCAGGGGACCCGGCGGAGACGCGGGCGGCACTGAAGGATCCCTCAGGCCGGAGGAGGGCATCGACGGGCCGGACATGAAGCCCACGGGGCCTCCGAGAGACCCGGACTGAGGGAACGGCTGAGACTGAGGGATACCTGGAGGAGGACACATTTACTACAGTGTGTGAAGGTCCTTGCACACGGAGTCCGAAATTTTCGCTAGTTAAAAATAAATTTTAATAATAAAAAAAAAAAAATTAAAAAATTAAAAATTTCCGAAACTTTCGCCCGTCACAAAAAAATTTGGATTGGGTTTTCTTCCTTATTTTAATTATTAGGTTGTATTTTGAATAGTGCTGCACGATTAACGCGATAACGTTATTTTCGCAATTGCGATAACACGATTATCGCAATTTAGAAAATTATTATTGTTTATCCTAAAATTATAAAAAAAAATGTAGGGTTATCTTTCATTATTTTAATTATTAGGTTGTATTTTGAATAGGGCTGCACGATTAACGCGATAACGTTATTTTCGCAATTGCGATAACACGATTATCGCAATTTCGAAAATTATTATTGTGTTTTATTATCGAAAAACACAAAAAGCAAGTACCTTAAGACTTGGCTAAGCGTACAAAAAATGTTAGGGTTATTTTTCATTATTTTAATTATTAGGTTGTATTTTGAATAGGGCTGCACGATAAACGCAATAAGGTTATTTTCGCAATTGCGATAACACGATTATCACAATTTAGAAAATTATTATTGTGTTTTATTATCGAAAAACAAAAAAAGCAAGTACCTTAAGACTTGGCTAAGCGTACAAAAATTTTAGGGTTATTTTTCATTATTTTAATTACTAGGATGTATTTTGAATAGGGCTGCACGATTAACGCGATAACGCTATTTTCGCAATCGCAATAACAGGATTATCGCAATTTCGAAAATTATTATTGATTATCCTAAAATTATTAAAAAAAATTTTAGGGTTATCTTTCATTATTTTAATTATTAGGTTGTATTTTGAATAGGGCTGCACGATTAACGCGATAACGTTATTTTCGCAATTGCGATAACATAATTATCGCAATTTAGAAAATTATTATTGTGTTTTATTATCGAAAAACACAAAAAGCAAGTACCTTAAGACTTGGCTAAGCGTACAAAAATTTTAGGGTTATTTTTCATTATTTTAATTACTAGGATGTATTTTGAATAGGGCTGTACGATTAACGCGATAACGTTATTTTCGGAATCGTGATAACAGGATTATCGCAATTTCTCGCTTAAACCGATTTGGCTTATCGCGATTTTGAAATCGCAAAGTCATTATTATAATTGATGGTTTATTAATATAAACTCGCGATTAGTCGACTAATGGCTTTAAATGACGACTAGAAAAACCTTTAGTCGAGGGCAGCCGTAGTAATTAGGGTGTGTTATGAAGCTGATGTGGTTACCTGGAGCTGTGGCAGGGTATTGTGGGTATTGTGGTCTCGGGCCGGGCCGTGGCGCTCCAGCAGACTCAGTCTGAGGGGTGAAGAGACGGGGCATCGTCTGGGCAGGGAGTGTGGACGGGTACGACCCCTGCGCAGGACACACACATTACAACACATCAACACTAAATAACTATTGCATTACAGGTCAAGGTTACACAACAGCCGTGATGATGCAAACACACACCGGGAGCAAATCAGACCAACTTATTATTACCAGTGTTGTTATTGGTAACCGAAATAAAATATTAATATTAGATGAAAAACTTAGATTAAGGCAGGATTAGGCCTCAGTGTGGACACCTGGTGTTAAGATGTGCTTCGGTTGTTCGGATTATTTATATATTATATATATATATATATATATGCACTTCTTGATGTAGCGTCAGACTGTGTTACGTGACACAGTGCTTTAACACCGTAGCAGGATGGCTTCTCAAGCAATGCCATCTGAGGGGTCAAAGGTCAAGCATATATAGCCGGTCTCCTGCCTCGCCCCACACAGACTGAGATTTCTCTGGACAATGTTATGTATGTTAGATGGTGAAAGACCTAAATACTTTGCAATCTTGCATTGAGAAACATGATTTTTTTTAATCATTTGACAATATCTCTTATGAAATTTGGCACTAAGTGATTAGCCATGACCCATATTTGCTCGCAAAGACTGAGATGCTCCTTTAACCCGATCATGATAGCCTATACTAATAGTGGACTGTTACAAAAGAGCTTAACTTGGATATTCTTTAATCTTATCACTTTAATTCTGACTCTGTTTTTGCAGCCATCAAAATATTAAAAAATGCTTACATTTACAAAACTTTAATTTAGCCAGTGAAAACATAGATTCATTTTTTATTTGTACTTCAAAATCACCCAACTTTTCTGAATTTATGGTGACTGAGGTCATTTCCATATCATGCAACAAGTTAATATAGTAATAATCGCGAGTTATTATATTTAAATCAAATGAAAAAAAAGTATGGCTGTCAAACGATTAATCGCGATTAATCGCATCCAAAATAAAAGTTTGTTTTTACATAATATATGTGGGCGCACTGTGCATAATTATTTTGTATATATATAAATACACACAAATGCTTGTATATTTAAGAAAAAATATTATTCATCTATAAAATATTTGTATTTATATATCATATAAATAAATCTATATAGAGTATATACATGAAAATATTTCTTAAATATATACAAGCATGTGTGTGTATTTATATATATATATAATAATTATACACAGTGCACCCACATATATTATGTAAACACAAACTTTTATTTTGGATGCGATTAATCACGATTAATCGTTTGACAGCTCTAAAAAAAGGTAATATTGCTTTGGCTAAAATAAAAAAATATTAAGTTAAAGTAAAATATTTTAATATTTTATAAATAAAATTATATACATTTTATTTATATAAATAAAATTATATAAATTTTATTTATATAAATAAAAAATTATATTTATATAATAAATTAATAAATAAATAAAATTAAGTAATACATTTTTTTTTATAAAAAAAAAAAATTAAGTTAAAATAAAACTTTAAGTACTAATACTCGAACTAAAATGAAAATAAAAACGGAAACAAAAATAAAAAACGACTTAAAAAATATTAATAAAAACTCTAACAGTATCTGAATGCGAACACTATTATTAGCAGACTGTCTGGTGTGTTTTGAACCAGTTCAAGTATGAATGCTTACACAACAATGTTTTCGTAATGATATTTAAATGTCTGTTGTGAAACTATAACCTTAATTTGGTTCAGCAAAACTCCCAGAAGACAACAGAAAGCCTCAAACACGATGATGACGCAAAAAAAATCCACTGTAAATCAGAGCGAGACGCCCCTTGGCAAACAGCAGCGTCGTCTTTCACAACACACATCAGGCCATCGGAAAGCAAACAGTGTCTGATGATCATCAGCAGACGGCGTGCACATCAAAACCACAGACCCGATGATGACAGACAGACTCTACTGTACTGGAGTGAACTGTACCCTGAGTGTGTGTGTGTGTGTGTGTGTGTGTGTTTGCAGCGCCTCCTGCTGGTGAGGACGGGTGTTGTGTCTGTACCTGTGTGTGTGCTGGAGGAGTGTGTGTGTTTGCAGCGCCTCCTGCTGGTGTGGACGGGTGTTGTCTCTGCAGCGTCTCTCCCTTCGCATGCGACAGTCTGTCTCTCAACATCCCAACAGCAACCTAGAGCACACACACACAGGAAGCACATACTTTTTTTAATTAATATGATAATTAAAATGATAATTAATAAGTCAGAGCTCTGAGGAAATGCTGACGCAAAACAAACAATCCAAAGTCCCCAAAACTGTCAAATAGACTATATGAAGTTGCCTTAATTGTGGATTTTTTCTTAGAAAAAAATAATTATTCTTTGCTCGTTGCTCGATAATTGCTCTACAGTATTTAGTGCTGTAAAAAAAAAGCTATTTTATGTGTTTATCTTAATAGACATGTTTTCAAAAAAAAGGAGCTTTAGGTCTACAACCTTATCAGAGCTAATAATAATATTAGTACATTTTAGCAAGTTTTAAGCCCCATTGTCAACTTTAATCATATAAAACATAATTTTCCAACAACAAAAATGTGGCTAGTATAAGCGCTTCGTGGCTAGTAATTTTGGAAAACCACTAGCCACATTGGCTAGTGAGCAAAAAAGTTAATGTCAAGCCCTGATCTACACTATGGGGCGCCGTTTGTAAAGCGGCTCACGCTGAAAATAACAGCAACATTTTGTCTCATTTAGCTCCAAACTATGTTTAAAAAACTGGTATGAATTTTTGACGGTCACTTTTTAGCACATTTACATCTATATTTGTCAACTTAGAGCTATTTTAAATAGTTAAATCTAAATATAAATGTTACACCTAAACGTTAAATCTAAATAATAAATCTAAATCTAAATATTAAATCTAAATGTTAAATATAAATATTAAATCTAAATGTAAATGTTAAATCTAAATCTAAATGTTAAATATAAATATTAAATCTAAATGTTAAATATAAATATTAAATCTAAATGTAAATGTTAAATCTAAATATAAATGTTAAATATAAATGCTAAATCTAAATATAAATGTTAAATCTAAATATAAATGTTAAATATAAACGCTAAATCTAAATATAAATGTTAAATCTAAATATAAATGTTAAATATAAATGTTAAATATTAAATCTAAATGTAAATGTTAAATCTAAATATAAATGTTAAATATAAATCTAGGCCTAAATGTTAAATCTAAATGTTAAAGCTAAATCTAAATGTTGAATCTAAATGCTTCGGGTGAAATGTTCCGGTTACCAGCATTTTCAATTTGCATATTAGCTAAATATTTAGTTTCACCCAAAACATTTAGATTCAACATTTATATATATATATATATATATATATATATATATATATATATATATTTAACATTTATATGTATATTTAACATTTATATTTAGATTTAACATTTATAGCTTATTTAACATTTAGATTTATATTTAACATTTAGATTTGGATTTAATATTTAGATTTAACATTAAACATGTAAGTGTAACATTTAATATTTAGATTTAACTATTTAAAATATCTTATATTTTAAAAATATCTTATATCTTATCTATAAGTTGACAAATATAGATGTAAATGTGTTAAAAAAAATGTATGTGTTGACAAAAAAAAATTGTCAACTTAGAGATATTTTAAATAGTTAAATCTAAATATTAAATGTTACACCTAAACGTTAAATCTAAATCTAATTAATAAATCTAGTGAGCAAAAAAGTTATTGTCAAGCCCTGATTACATTAATGATAAACGAAACAAGAGTTTCAAGTGTGGGAAGATCGTTCGCAGCATGTTGAGTGTCCAAACGCATGTTAAAGCGACTCAAACTCTGCATTTGAGTAAAAGATATAAGGTACACATTTACTTTATCAGTTCTTGCTTTTCTTGGGAATCGAACTCATGACCTTTGCGTTGCAAGCGCCAGCGCTCTACTGTTTGAACTAGAGGAAAGCTGTAACTTCTGCATAAAGTTTGAACTGCTTATATATACTGTATATATATATATAAATGAATAATTGTGTGTGTACCTGGTCGGAGTCGTCGGGCAGATAGTTGAGCGCGGTGTTCAGGCTGCCCTGTGACGCCAGTATACTGGAGTACTGGATGAGCTTCTCCGTCAGCGCTGAGCTCCGCACACACACCTCACGGTTACGCAGACGCTCGATCGACTTCCGCAGGATCATCACCTTCTCCACCAGATCCTACACGAACACAGACGTCAGGATACAACATCACACACAGACGCAAACATTCAGTGAGCTCAAATGAGCTAATCGTTTCTATTAATTATTATTACTGTTTAATTTAATGCATTTTTAGCTAACTGTGATTTTGTATATGAACAAACACATAACTCAGTTTCCTCTGATCAGATCACTGTAAATATTAGGGCTGGGTAATAAATACCGATTTCTCGATATTAATCGATTCTCATTTTTACGAACCGATATCGATTCTTAAATCTCAAGAATCGATTAGTCATCCTGTTTCATTTGAATGAATGGATCATTGTATCGCGGCTGCGCACATCCAAAAAACAATCGCAATAATCTTTGTCCTTTGTTACTATTGATATGAAACAAAGTCTCAATTTTCAAATCACGTCCATTTTCTTTATAAATTCAAAAACATAAATAGTGTTTTGTCGCTGTGGCGTGAGATCGCTCTTAATAATAGCAGTCACAGCGCCAAATAAACATGAATGAGCATCTGAAAGTGTGTTAAAGATAGAGGACAACTTATCCAAATCCGGATCATGACACATTGATTCACTCAATCAGCGTTTCAACCGTGGAAAGACGTCAGTTAAACAGCTTGTAATCAATGTATCGTCATATTTACCTCAGAAAACCCACATAAACTCGTTAGTCAGCTAGAAAAAATAACTAAATATATACACCATATTACATATGCATTATAATCTTAATGTTCTTCAATATTTAATGCATATTTGAATAAATCTGGCAAGTTTTTATGACAGCCACCATTTAAATGTTTATATTCTCATTATAAAAATAAATAAAAGTGTAATTTAAGTGTTTGTATAGCTACAAAACAGTTCATTATGACCTTCATATTAGGCTAATGAACACAACTAGACTCCCGTAGTTTACAGCATTAGTTCAGAGATTTGATTTCCTTGAGAAAATTGGCCATTTATTGTAACTGATATCCAAAATAATCAATATTGAAATCTAATTGCAAGCTTGTGAATCGAAATCGAATCGTGAAATTTGTGTCAACACCCAGCCCTAGTAAATTATAATGTGAACTCATGCATTTTCTGTAAAGCTGCTTTGAAACGATCAGAGCGTCCCAATCCGCATACTATCCGTCCTAAATAGTATTCGAAAATAGAATTAGTACGTCCCAAATCGTAGTATGTTGAAATGAGTGTCAAAGAGACCCGGATCGGTCTACTATATCCAAGTGCAGAAACGTGAACACGCTAATGCTAATATTGCCCATCGCATGTTGGACGAGGATTCTACATGGAACTACAAAGTGAAAAGTGTTAAAAAGTACAGATATGGAGGACGCGCGAGTCCGGCGGGTATGCGGAGAGGTTTAGATAAACAGGTTTGAGTGATTAATAATCAGTATCTAACCTTACAAATGTATTTATTCAATGTTTTCCACACTCTATTGCAGCAGCAGATGTGTATTGCGAAAGGCGAAATACAAATAAATGTGAATTGAATCCTGATGCATATATAAGTGTGTGTGTGTGATGGTGACGTGACCTCGAGCGCGAGCGGAGACGAACAGTCTCTCTGTGACGTCCAGCACTCCACCAGACGCTCGATGTTCCCGGAGCAGATGAAGCACAGACACGCCTGCAGACGGTGTTTCTCTGAGCCTTCAGCATCCAGACGAGCTCCTAGAGTATCTGAACACACACACACACACCTGTCAATCCCTCCAAAACAACACACTACTCTATTCGGATTGGATTTCTGTTGAGTTTATCTGTACTCTATATATTTCTCCAATGTGAGACTCCTCTTGGTCATGATCTCACCGCAGAGAGAAGCGAACTCCTCTGGGTTAGCGTAGGTTAGCAGAGCCGCTAACGCCTCCTTCCAGTTCTTCAGCTCACAGCTCTGGACGATATTACACCAGTTCTGCGTCACCACTGACGAGATCAGCTGAGGACAAACAATAACCATTAGAATTATAATACGTAAAAAGAAGAATAATTATTATCTTAACCATTATTAAGATAATTAAATTAAAATTAAAATATTATTTCTAAAAAAATTAAAATATTATTATTAATCATAATATTTTAATTATGATTATAAAATTAAAATATTATAATCATAATTAAAATATTATGATTAATAATAATAAGACGACGGCTAATAACATCACAAATAATAATTACCATAACGGCAATAATAATACTAATAATTAAAAGAATAATGAGAAAAAGAATAGTAACAATGAGAATCCTGCTAGAAATAACAATTATAATTACTAAAATATTAATATTAATATGAACAAGCTGACTAATAACAACAATTAGTCTTATCATTATTATTATTATATTATTACTACTATTACTAATAATAATAATAGTAGTAATACTCAAAATAATAATGATAATTAAAACAACAACAGTAGTAATAATAAAATATAACAACAATAATAATAACAATAATGCCAATAACAATACTAATAGCAATAACAATAATTGTTAAAATATTAATAATTATATAAACAAGATGATTAATAAAAATTAAAGATACACAATAAAAACAACAATTTTTATTATTGTTATTATTTTTATGATATCTCTATCTATCGATATTACTAATAATAGTAGAAATAGTAATGCTTCAATTAAAATAATAACAACAATAATTAAAATAACAAAAAAAAATAATAATGATAAGAATATTAAAAACATTAATAATTACAATTATTATATTAATTACTAAAATATCAATAATAACATGAACACTATGATTTTAGATAAGATAATAACAATAGTGGTAATAATAATATAAATAAAGATGACAACTCATAATAACCATAAAAACATTAACATTATAATTAGGGCTGTGCAAAAGTTAATTGCGATTAATCGCATCCAAAATAAAAGTCTGTGTTTACATAATATATTTGTGTGTGCTGTATATAATTATTTTGTATATATAAATACCTATGCATGCATGTATATATTTAAGAATTATTTGCGCTTAAATTCTGTAAATACATATAAATACATAATCTATATTATATAAATATAAATATTTTATACATGAATAACACACTTTCTTAAATATATACATGCATGTGTGTGTATTTATATATACAAAATAATTATATACAGCACACATAAATATATTATGTAAACACAGACTTTTATTTTGGATGCGATTAATCGCAATTAAATTTTGCACAGCCCTAATTATAATAGTAGTAATAATACTCAAAATAATAATAAAAACAGCAACTAAACTAATAATGATAAAGATAATACTGATGCAAAAAAAAAGATGCAATAAATAAATAAATGAGGTGATGTATAGATGTGAGCGGTTACCATGGAGACGCGGTTGGTCTGGCGGGTGAGGTAGCGCTGCTGGGTCTTCTTCAGTAGCTCCTCCCCTCCGCTGATTGACAGCAGGATGGCCTCCGCGAAACGCCCGTCACTCAAGCACAGGTCCACGGCGCCCTCGAAGTTGCCCACTAACAGAGCCTGACTGATCAGCCCGTCCGTGTCTGCCCACAAACCGTACGCAGCAAAAACACAACGTTATGTCTAGGGCTGCCCACTAATAATCGACAAATTATTATTATATGTATATTAGTGGTAGAATTGTTTAAGTGTGTCGCAATCCTGCAGGCTGAAACAGACAGATCGTTAACGGTCATTAATCAACCTCAAATATGGCTCATCACTTAAAACACACAAGTAGCAGAAGTTCCTCGAGGAATGTGTGCTTATTAGGTGTATATCCAAGTGTTGTGTGGAGAGTGTGTCATCACTTTCGTGTAACTTTAAATTCTCTGTCATTTTTGGTCATACAGAAAAGAGTAATACAAACTGTAAAGGGTCTACTTTTATTTCTGTAAACGTAAAATAATTCTGTAAACGTAATTCTGTAAAAAAAATAATTTCTGTAGATTCGATCACATAAATGAGCCGAAGCTCAGCGTATACAGTGGTGTGAATAAGTGTTTGCCCCATGCTAAAGTTGTCTAAATAGAGGAATAAAAAATCATCTTTTGGATATTGATCTTAATGCCTTAATTAGAATGAGGAAAACTCCAACCTTTAAGGACACACATTTTCTTTGTGAATGAATAATGTGTCATAAATAAATAAATGTTTTTCCTTAAAACCCAGGGTGCATAAGTCATTGCCCCCCTATGTTAAATTCCCATAGAGTCAGGCAGATTTTTATTTTTAAAAGCCAGTTATTTGATGGATCCAGGATAATATACATCCTGATAAAGTTCCCTTGGCCTTTGGGATTAAAATATCCCCACATCATCACACACCATTCACCATGCCTTGAGATTGGCATGGGGTACTTTCCATAAGATCATCTTTCAATGCAAATCAAAACTGAAGTAAAACCATGCCAATCTCTAGGTGTGGTGAATGGTGTGTGATGATGTGGGGATATTTTAATTCCAAAGGCCAAGGGAACTTTATCAGGATGCATATTATCCTGGATCCATTGTAGCTTTAAGTGATGGACTACAGAAATCTTCGGCTGAGGGCAGTCCTAGTGATTTCTATGCATGTGATGTGAAGATGCTCGCCTGAGGACACGGGGATCTGGAAGGGCTCTTTGTCTTTCTTTGGTAGTTGATGGAAGAAATCCGCAGGAGACTCACGGCCTGACGAACCGTCCGCACACTCGTCTGCTCTCTGATCGCACGAGAAAATAAATCATCATGACTCATCAATCCAATAAAACACCGTGTTGAATGAGTGTGTAACTGAGCCTGACCTGATCAGAAAGAGTCTGCATCTTCTCCGCCAGATCGTTCACATCTAAACCGTTGGGTTGAAGCTTCCTCGACAAACACGCCGAGATCTGTGCAAATACACAAGTGAACACGTGTGGGACTAGGAAGATACTTTAATTCAATTTAACCTTTATTTAACCAGGCAAGTCACTTAAGAACGAGTTATTTTTAACGACAGCCTGACAGGAGATTAAAATCTAAATCTGAATTAAAATCTCCTTACATATTACAACACACACACTCATTTAAAACACTCCTAAAAACACTCCCTTATAGTTTTTCAAATGCAGAGTCACTGAAAAACATGCATATAATAATAATCTTCATTAGTTAAATACATTATCATTAGGGCCGTCAAAACGATTAATCGCATCCAAAATAAAAGTTTGTGTTTACATAATATATGTGGGTGCACTGTGTATAATTATTTTAGATATATAAATACAAACAAATGCTTGTATATATTTAAGAAATATTTTCATGTATATTCTGTATGTGGATTTATATATAATTTATATATAAATATTTTATATATAAATCATAATTTTTTTTTAATATACAGTGCCCCCACATATATTATGTAAACACAAACTTTTATTTTGGATGCGATTAATCGCGATTAATCGTTTTGACAGCCCTAATTATTATGTACTTATTATACATTGTTCATGTACTTCATTAAAATCTTGTTTACATTAGTTAACATTGTGCATGAACAAGTGTATTTTTATTAAAAGACTAAAAAATACAGTAACAAATGTATTGCGCATTTAGCTAATACGTTAACTAATGTACCTTATAGCAAAGTGTTACCCATATAGTTTTTTTTAATTTTATTTTTATTTAATAAATTTTATTTATTTTTATTTTTATTTATTTATTTTTTTGGTAATTTTATTTTTTTTTATTTTTTATTTATTTATTTATTTAGCACAAGATAAAACAGACAGATATAAAATATATATATATATATATATATATACATATGGATTGTGCAGAAGATGCAAGAAACCCCCAAGGGCTTATAATAACGCCTCTCCTTTTGATTTTTCAAATCATATAAACCAAACTATTATAATAAATAACAACAATCATCACAACAACAGACAATTAAAAGCAACACACATACAGAAATTTTAACAGTCACACAAATGTTTTACTCATACTTGACTTAAATACTGACTAAGATAAACTAGTTTTAATATAACTGGGAATAGTATTCCAAAGTGACGGTCCTCTATATTTTAAGGAGATTTTCATAATTTTATTTGGGATTTTTCCATGCAAAACACAACGTGAAATAATGAGGTGGGGTAAGATGTGTCAGTGGGTAAGCTGTGTCACTCCTTTGTCCTGTATTAGATCAAACGTCTCCGTATATGACATGGTTTACGCTCACGTGCTCTTGAAAGAGTTTGATGGGATACCTTCCTCTGCAGCTCGTCTTTACTGAAGCCAAGCAGCCGCAAAAACTTCACCCGCGCTTCATCCTCGAAGTTCACCTGTTAAAAACACGACAGAACAATTACGAAAAACACTCGAACGGGAAACTGATATATGACATCATTCTGTTTGATTTTATTCTCAGGAATCTGAAGCATCCCACTGTAAAAATTAGGGTTTCACATTCACGCTTAATCGGATTAAAATGACTAAGTGGGATTTAATGAAATAAATAAAGCATCTCAACATGATTACGTGACGTGTGTCGCATCTAACGTCTCGGATTTTTGTTAAAAAGTATATAAATGTTTATTTCGTTATAAAATGGCCGATGGTTTGTCTAGATGAGACTCATTCCTCGGCTGGATCGTGTGGAGACTTTGAATCTGCATTGAAACCGTTGGACCCCATTGAAGTCCATTATATGGAGAAAATCTTAAAATGTTTTCCTCATAAACTTTAATTACTTTAACTGAATAAAGAAACACATGAACATCTTGGATGATGTTGGGGCGAGTAAATTAACTCTGAACAGTGAACTGATCCTTTAAGGCAGTGTTTCCCATGCATTTAATCGAGTTTAATTTAACGTTTACCATGAGGAACCTCCATATGTCCTGCTCGGCGTCAGACGGGGCGCTCGTGATCTTACTGTGGCAGTAGTTGGTGAAGGAGCCCGACTGCAGAACGGCCTGGAGCTCGCTGGAGCGCTGGAGGAACTCGGTCTCAGTGGTCACCTGACTCACCTGTACCTGTCGAGGCTGACCCGCCACTGTAGGGCTCTCAAACGTCACCAGCTTCCCACCGAACTGGAAGAGAGTGACGTGTGTCGGACACGAATCTTGAAATGTAATGGATGTCTCAACATCCCTGAAATACTCACAGCGAAAGAGGCGCCGACAGGCCTTCGCACCCACTTGGGTGGCTTCGTCAGCGGAGGGATGATGGTGGTCTCCACTGTGGGTTGAGGCATTAGCAGAGGCGGAAGAGCTTGACCGGTTCCAAACGGGTCGTTGGTGTCAAACGAAGCCGAGATCTAAGAACAGAAAGGGTTAGTTCAGCCAAAAATTAAAAATAGCCCATGATTCACTCACACTGAAGACATCCTAGGTGTATATGACATTCTTCTGTCAGACAAATACCATCTGAGTTTTATTAAAAAAAATGTCCTGGCTCTTCCAATCTTTATAATGGGAGTCAATGGGTATAAGTCCATCAAGTGCATCTATCCATCATAAAAGTGCATCTGTCCATCATAATAGTGCATCTGTCCATCATAATAGTGCATCTGTCCATCATAAAAGTGCATCTGTCCATCATAATAGTGCATCTGTCCATCATAATAGTGCATCTGTCCATCATAAAAGTGCATCCGTCCATGATAAAAGTGCATCTGTCCATCATAAAAGTGCATCCGTCATCATAAAAGTGAATCTATCCATCATAAAAGTGCATCTATTCATCATGAAAGTGCATCTATCATCATAAAAGTGCATCTGTCCATCATAAAAGTGCATCTATCATCATAAAAGTGGATCTATCCATCATAAAAGTGCATCTGTCCATCATAAAAGTGCATCCGTCATCATAAAAGTGAATCTATCCATCATAAAAGTGCATCCGTCCATGATAAAAGTGCATCCGTCCATCATAAAAGTGCATCTGTCCATCATAAAAGTGCATCTGTCCATCATAAAAGTGCATCTGTCCATCATAAAAGTGCATCTATCCATCATAAAAGTGCATTTATCCATCATAAAAGTGTATCTATCATCATAAAAGTGCATCTATCATCATAAAAGTGCATCTATCCATCATAAAATTGCATTTATCCATCATAAAAGTGCATCTATCTATCATAAAAGTGCATCTGTCCATCATAAAAGTGCATCTGTCCATCATAAAAGTGTATCTATCATCATAAAAGTGCATCTGTCCATCATAAAAGTGCATCTATCCATCATAAAAGTGCATCTATCATCATAAAAGTGCATCTATCCATCATAAAAGTGCATCTATCCATCATAAAAGCGCATCTGTCCATCATAAAAGTGCATCTATCCATCATAAAAGTGCATCTGTCCATCATAAAAGTGAATCTATCCATCATAAAAGTGCATCTATCCATCATAAAAGTGCATCTATCCATCATAAAAGTGCATCTATCCATCATAAAAGTCATCATTTTATCATCAAAAGTTATCCTGGTTAGATGCACTTGATGGACATAAATATACCCATTGACTGCCATTATAAAGCTTGGAAGAGCCAGGATATTTTTGAATATAACTCTGATTGTATTCGTCTGAAAGAAGAATGTCATACACACCTTGAGGGAGAGTAAATCATGGGCTCGGAAACAAGTGTGTAAAAAACACATATAAATCATACCTGGTCCACCGTGCTGTGCTGATGCTGTTGAAGACGCCCCCCCATAACTGAGTACACACTGATGCGCCCGTCAAATGATGCGGCTGACAGGAGGGCGGGGTTACGCGGACACCACTGCACATCGAAGCACCACTGATTGGCTGTTGGCAGCTCGTAAATCACCTGAAACACGAGAGACGAGGCATGATGGTCAATAGAGTGATCCAGAGATCCCACACTAATGGATTTCCACAATTTTATTCATTACTAATCCTGGTTAACAGTTTTGACAAAATAAACATTTGAAAATGAAGAAATTAACACTGCCATACATATTAGTAATATAAAATAATTATTATAGTATTGTTCTTAAATATTTTTAAAGAAGTAATATTTCTTAATTTGTTTTTATTTAGGAATTGTAATATTTTATTAAGTAATAATAATAATAATAATATGATTAATTCATAGCCATACTGATAAAATATTATTATTAAAATATTATATAATTTAACAATAACAATAGCATTTATATTTTAATATATGATCTATATAATAAAAACGTTTTATTATTTTTTAGTATAATTTCACAGAGATATTTAATTTTGTAATATTTTTAAACTTTGATCAATTTTAAGATTCATATTATGCTTGTTCATACTGCCTGTGAAAATTAAATGTTTGAAAATAGATTAAATTCAGAGTCATAAATATTACTATTGCAATTTTTACAGTAATGTAAAATAATGAATAATTATTATATTATTTTTCTTGTTAATTTATATTTTATTAATAGTAATATTAATTTTATATATTTTATTATGCATTATATATAATATAAAGCGTATATGATTGTTTAGATCCATTTAATTTTTTTATATTTTTAAACTGTGATCAGTTTTAAGGTTCATATTTTGTTTGTTCATACCATGTCTGTATAAATGTTAATACATGCAAAATAGATTCCAATATTAATAATAATTCAAAAATGACACAGTAGTGACCTCTAGAGGTAGAGCACGATGCAAGCAACGTCCCAGTCCTGGGTTCGATCCTCAGGGAATGCATGAACTGATTTGTCATTTACAATAGAAGTGCATGGATGTGAATGTGAATGTAAATGTGATTGACGGACCTCTCCGGTGTTCGGGTTCCAGCACAGGATCCGGTTGTCTTTGCCGCTGCTCAGCAGAAGCTCTGGATCGGCTTGACTCCATGAGATGGACAGAATTCCTCTGGGATATTAAAAGGACGTCACACGAGTGCAGGAGCATGAAAGCAGCTGAGAGACGTGGGGTTTACTTTACCTGGTGTGTTTCTCCAGCACTTTGAGAGGCGAGGTCGCGAACCGCAGGTCCCACATCTGTATCACGGGAAGCCTGTCGTCCTCGGATGCCAGAACCAGCTGAGTGGCCACATCTGGATGCCACAACATCCCAGAACAGTGCATCTGACAAGAAAAATAATACTTTTTATTCATAATGAGCTTTTTTATACCAAAAGCGCTACAAGTACATCCGTGGAAGATAATTGAGAAAACCAAAATGCAACTACAGGTAGAGTACAATATACATCCAGTGTCTTAAAAATATGGGATCCTATAAAGACCTTTTCACGAGATGTTAAATAAGTCTCTGATGAGTGTGTGTGTGAAGGTTTAGCTCAAATACCCCACAGATATCGTTATATAGCATGTTAAAATGGTCACTTTATGAGGGTGAGGAAAAAACACCGTTTTTGTGTCTGTCCCTTTAAATGCAAATGAGCTGCACAGTGGGCGGAGCTACAAGAGCTTGTGTCCTTAACTTTCTAAAACTTTTAGCCTTTTTTATGTTCAAACCGAAGTCCGACAAAGAAGTGACAACATTTCTGAGTGGTTAGTTAATTCATTTATGTGGAGTTATCTTAGTATATTCTGTCATGATAATCTGAAAATCGCGTTCCTGGGGGCGGGGTTTATGCAGATTTTATGGTTTGTGATGTCACTAACCAGGTCACTACCAGCCGTTTGTTGTAGTCCTTAAAAAGCAATTTCTGTAACAGCAAATTTCTCCCTTTGTTTTGAACTTTGAGCGTCGGGACTTTGCAGATGTTGTTTATGCTAACGTTACACGCTAACTAACGTTAGAAAAGTGAAATCATGATCAACCACCGCTTTAAAACTAGCTAATGTTGGGGCATTCCTAACAGTTAAAGGAAGTGCACATCCTTTATCGCATCAAAAATAAAAGTTTGTGTTTATATAATATGTGTGTCCCGTGTTTAATTATTGTGTATATATATATATATATATGAATGAATGAAAAGTTTTTATTTCGAACGCGTAGAAAAAAAACAAACAAACAAAAAAAAAACAGAAAAAAATAATTTTTAACTTATACATGTCCGAAAAGGAGTAAGGAGAAGCATAAGCTTATTCAATCCTACCCCACCTTCAACTAATTATAACTAATTAACCGGTTGACCGAATATTTTGATCTATTTGTCTCTACACACCAAAAACAAAAACAACATACATATCTACCCATGTGTATATACATCTTCAATAATAAAAAAATTACATAAGAAAAAATAAATAAAAAATAATAATAAAAAGAGAGGACATATTATATGTATAGAATATATATATATATAATATAATATATATAGAGAATATAATATATATATATATATATATATATATATTAGGGCTATCAAAACGATTAATCGCATCCAAAATAAAAGTTTGTGTTTACATAATGTATGTGGGTGCACTGTGTATAATTATTATATATATATATATATATATATATATATATATAAATACACACACATGCTTGTATATATAAATAATATTTTTTTCTTAAATATATACAAGCATGTGTGTGTATTTATATATATATATAATAATTATACACAGTGCACCCACATATATTATGTAAACACAAACTTTTATTTTGGATGCGATTAATCGTTTTGACAGCCCTAACATATATATATATATATATATATATATATATATATACAGTATATATATAATACACATACACACACGTATATATTTATGTTTTACTCAGATGTTCTTACCCTGTTGCTGTGGTCACTGATTTTGATGATGGGCTCATTCTTCCTCAGATCCCAGACCACGGCTTTCCCACTGGGATTGGCGGATGCCAGTATATGCGGCACTTGGCTGTTCCACGCCACCACGCTCACGTCCTCCGCCGGCTACGACACGCACAAGCACACGGATAAAACCACCGCAATGTCTGTAACTTTCCCACAAACCACCAGCTGAAGATGAGCATCCAAACCAACCAATCCCAACAAAGACACGCAACTGTCTGAACACTCAGACGAATCGTCTCAGAGTTGATTTTTAAGGCTGTAAACCATTGTTTAGTGTCAGTAAGTGCCCCTATTATGCTATTTTAAAGGCTTAGTAATAGTTTTACATGCATACAGTGTCATAAACACTTCCTCATAATCTCCACTCTTTTCTCTCAGTGTCTGAAACGCTTCCATCAAGGATTCAGTCTCTAAGCTCCGCCTCTCTGAGAGCTGCTCTGCTCTGATTGGTCAGAAAGCAAACGCTCATTATCATATCTGACTCTCAGCTCTTGATCACAGTGATGCGAACAGTGACGATGGCGTATCAATCTCAGAAAACATGAACAACACGAGCCGAACTCTTCCAGTCTCAGATACACTAGTGTTTGAGGGCGGAGCTAAGAGGCGCTGCTCAGCCAATCAACACCACAGGCTGGAATTATGCAAATGAGTTACTTCTGAATGAGTCACTTCTTTCTTTTAGGAGACAAAAACTTCATTTATCTGTGAAACTTTGAACCTTATACATTCACAAACAACTTTATTACACACTAAATGAACGGTCGTATCTGAAAAAGCATAATAGGGGCACAAAGAGATGCTAGAGAAGAGGTTAATCAAACCCAAACCACACACACACACACACACCAGCACCTTCATCTTACCTCACTGAGCTGAAGAAACAGAGAGACAAATGCATTCACTTTACCATCAAATGATACACCGAACACTGATGACACAAAACGCTTCAAGAACAAGAACAACGGGTCGCACCTGTGACTTGGTGCCCGGGGTCATCGGATTACTGAAGTTGTTCAAATCCCAGATGTATATTTCCGAATCATTGGCTCCTGATGCGATGAGATTACTCTGACAGAGAGGGGAAACACATGAACGTTTGCAAACGCCACATTGCACTGCAAAACCTGCTTTTTTTTTGCCTTGTTTCCAGTCCAAATATCACAAATAAAGCCATTTTGATTTAATATTTTTAAGTAATAAAACGCCATAAGATTTTATGTCTTTTTTTCTGGGGAAATAATTCAAAATTAAGTGAGTTATTGAAAATAACAATAATCAACTCACTTAATTTTGTTTACGCCCCCCGGAAAACAGGATATAATATCTTATGTCATTTTACTCATCTAGTAAATGGATCTTGATTTAAGAATTTTTTTATTTCTGTACTGGAAACCAGCATTTTTTTTGCAGATTTTTTTATATTTGGACCGGAAACTGTTTTTTTTTTTACAGAATTTATTGATATTTGGACTGGAAACACCTTTTTTTTTTAGCTTTTTGGACTGGAAACAACATTTTTTATCAGAATTTTTTGATATTTGGACTGGAAACAAGCATTTTTTGCTGAATTTTTTGATATTTATACCAGAAACAAGCATTTCTTGCAGAATGTTTTGCTATTTGGACTGGAAACAAACATTTTTTGCAGAATTTATTGATATTTGGAGTGGAAAAAGCATTTTTTGCAGAATTTTTTAATTTTTATACCAGAAACAAGCATTTTTTGCAGAATGTTTTGCTATTTGGACTGGAATTGAGCATTTTTTGCATAATGTTTTGCTATTTGGACTGGAATTGAGCATTTTTTATCAGAATTTTTTGATATTTGGACTGGAAACAAGCATTTTTTTGCTGAATTTCTTGATATTTATACCAGAAACAAGCATTTTTTTGCAGAATGTTTTGCTATTTGAACTGGAAACAAACATTTTTTGCAGAATTTATTGATATTTGGACTGGAAAAAAGCATTTTTTGCTGATTTTTTTTTAAATTTATACCAGAAACAAGCATTTTTTGCAGAAAGTTTTGCTATTTGGACTGGAATTGAGCATTTTTTTGCAGAATGTTTTGCTATTTGGACTGGAATTGAGCATTTTTTGCAGAATTTATTGATATTTGGACTGGAAACAAGCATTTTTTGCAGATTTTTTTTATATTTATACCAGAAACAAGCATTTTTTGCAGAATGTTTTGCTATTTGGACTGGAAACGAGCATTTTTTGCAGTGCAGATGCGAGTGGATCTGAAACGAGACGCGAGCTCTACCTGGAAGCGGTTGTAGTCGAGGGCGTGCACGGGCCCCGTGTGTTTGTTGGACTGTCCGATCACGGCGTCTTCACCCGCGGAGAGAATAGCGTCCGGGCCGAAGACGGTCACGCTTCCGTTCTCACTGCCTCCGATGAGCCGCCCCGATGAACCCGCCGTCACGTCCATATCAAACGCCACCCAGATCAGACTGTGAAACCTATGTTAAATAAAGTATTATCCAGAATAACATTAACAAAGCATTTGCATTTATGCTCATGCATTAAATGCCACAAATGTCTCAAAATTGTGACTTTAGCATTTTATGCACAACAAGCTAGTTGAAAATGAGTGATAACTACCTTCATTTAGTCAAAGGTTGCAACACTGACACCCATTATGTAGTATATTTTAATATTCAGTGACCTTGTTTTTGTGCAAATTGAAATATGAATATATAGAGTGATTTAACACTTTAAAACAGCCGCAGTGAATCTGACAACTGCATGAACACAAAACCTGAGGAACTGGATTTTAACAATGCCATTGTGAGACAATGTGGCAATCTGAAAAGGTCAAACTGATGAATGAGAATGACATACCACAGACGTGTCAGAAACATGTTCACACAAGTGAGTGTGTTAGATCATGCAGAATGACGACACTAAAATAATGCTACTGTTAAACCTGTATTTCTGCTATTGAATCATTACTGGGGAAGAAAGTTAATAACATAAACATAAATTAGTTTGAAAGTAATGCACATCAACAAGAAAAGCGAGAGAACGTCAACAAACTGTTGGAAAATCATCACTTTCTTTCAAAATCAAGTAGTGGCTTATAAATGTTCTCGGTTCAGGATGGAGAGCGATTGTAATCGTAAACCTTCTAAACACACCCAGTCGTTAAACTAGCTAAATTACAGCTTTTAAAAGAAAAATGTGAGACATCTCACTAGGATGTGAGGTTGTTATGCATTTTCAATGTAACTTTATGTAAAAAAACAACTCAAAAGTATTGCTGTTTATATATATATATATATATTTAGGGATGGGCAACGATTAATCGCGATTAATCGCATCCAAAATAAAAGTTTGTGTTTACATAATATATGTGTGTGTAGTGTGTATAATTAATTTGTATATATAAACACACACACATGCATGTATATATTTAAGAAATATTTGCATGTATATACTTTATATATATTTATACATAATTAATATTATATATAAATATTTGATATATTAATAACACATTTTTCTTAAATGTATACATGCATGTGTGGGTATTTATATATACAAATTAATTATACACACTACACACACATATATTATATAAACACAAACTTTTATTTCAGATGTGATTAATCGCGGTTACCCATCCCTAATATATATATATACATTAATACTTAAACGTTCGGGTGAAAATATTTTTAAAAAATTAATAATTTATTCAGCAAAGGACGCATTATATTGGTTCGTTTGTGAATCAAATAAACTTTTTTGATTCAGCAAACAAAACAGTTTTCAACACTGATAATAATCATAAATGTTTCTTGATCATCAGATACTCATATTATTTCTGAAGGATCATGTGACACTGAAGACTGGAGTAATGATGATAAATTCAGCTTTGATCACAGGAATAAATTGCACTTTACTATGAATTGATTGACTAAATTCTACAAATATTTCACAATTTTTCCAGTTTTTTTATCTTGAAGCAGCAGAAGAAAAACATTAAAACATGTTGCCGACCCCAAACGTCAGAAACACACCTGTTGGAAGTGGGCAGAGTTCCTCTGAGCTTCATGTCCATGGATGTGTCAGCAAAATCCATCTCAAAGATCTCCAGAACGGAGCTGGTGTTGAAAGACGCGTCTAACTGCTGCGCTGCGGTGCCTGGGGATGTGAAAAAGTGAAGAAACTGAGATTTTTATTCAAGCATTTTAAGTGAAACTCGCTGTCATCCACTGCTGTACACAGGCTGACAGGTGAAAACACACACATATACACCTGTATACCTAAGGCCAGGTATGTGGGATGCTGTCTCGCAGGACTCCATGCCTGAGAGGCCGTCCTGAGGATCTCCTTCACCCTCATCTTCCTCCAAACTCCTGAAAGGACAAGAAGAACATGATGATGTGATTAACCTGTCAGCACTTAAATGACATTCCTCTGCACTGACAATGTCATATCAGCCTATAGAACCTGTAAAAGTGACTTAATATTATGTCAGATAACAGTACTATCACATTTCCGCAATAATCCTCACAGAAATCACAAACAGACTCGGGTTTGAGAGTGTGACATAGCCTACATCATATATTATTTCTCAGACTCAAATGATCTGTAATCTCAGCTTGTTTGTCATCCTTTTAAAGTATAAGTGTAATAAATGTCTCGTTGAGTTCATTTAGAGCAGAAGTCTATGTTTATAATCACGTTTATTCTTGATCAGCAGCTCTTAGCGTTAGCATTAGCATCAACCTACTGTTCACTATCTGCGCTTCAAAACACACTGACACACACAATAAAACATCAGAATCTCGAGTTTATCCTGAAAACGCCAAATTATACTAAGTGTTGTCTGTGTACTTACGGTTGTTGGTGATTAGTAGTCTCGTTTGTGTGTTGATTAGAGTTCAGTCAGCGGCGCTCCTCGCGTCACTCATGGAGAATGTAGTCCGGTGTGGAATTGTAGTCGAGTACGGCAACCGGCGAGGGACAAGATGTACGAAACGATTAAAACTCAAAAACCTTCTGCTCGACTTGGTTTATCTTTCTACTCGATTTACCTTTCTACTCATGCCAACATTTCAATATGAATAAACAATTAAATTTTAAATAAATAAATAAGGCCAATACTGTCGATCCAAAATGTTTAATACATATTTTATCCCCAAAAAGAGCTAAAAGTTAAAAAGCTAACCTTGAGTTATACACAACCATATTGATTTGAAGTTTTATGGTGTTTAACACAGCCTGGTGTTTATTTCGACATACTTTACTGGCATAAGGTAAATAAAAAGCTATTGAAAATAAAATGAATATAAGCAAAATTTGAAATGAATGCATACATCTGGCAAACATCATAAAAAATAAAAACCTGATGACAGTTTAAGTCTTATATGAATGAAAGGTAGAAGCATTATAAGAACTGACAAGCTTTCGTTTTAAGTTAACTTTATTAGAGAGACAGAAATATACACAAGTTATGGTACAGACAGGCTTCAAGCATTAGATTTCATAATGATTGACGGGTTCTGGTTGTTTCTCCGGGTCTCCGCCTCTCTCCAGATACAGGTTGTTGTAAGGATACTGTTTAGGTGCCTGGAAAGAGAAAGATAATCATTCATAAGATTTGTGAAAAGCTTTTGAGGATCCACAATTCATTTTCATGTTGTTTTTTAAGACTATTTGACAAGTGAACAACACAAAATACCCGATTTAAAAAAAAAAATGTGCATGTATTTATATATACAAAATAATTATACACAGTACACACACACACATATATAAATATATATATATATATTAGGGCTGGGAAAAGATTAATTGCGATTAATCGCATCCAAAATAAAAGTTTGTGTTTACATAATATGTGTGTGTAGTGTGTATAATTATTTTGTATATATAAATACACACACATGCATGTATATATTTAAGAAAAAATGTGTTACTAATATATAAAATATTTATATTTATGTATAATATTAATTTTGTATAAATATATATAAAGTATATACATGCAAATATTTCAAAAATGTTTACATGCATGTGTGTGTATTTATATATATACAAAATAATTATACACACTACACACACATATTATGTAAACACAAACTTTTATTTTGAATGTGATTAATCGCGATTAATCATTTGACAGCCCTAATATATATATATATATATATATTTATGTATGTAAACACACAACCTTTATTTTGGATGTGATTAATCGTTTCACAGCCCTACTTAATGAAAATTGCTCATTGTTGTCCCTGTACTCACCACAGGCTGGTAGCAGGGGAACATCTCGCCCAAGCCGAACATCAGCCCCATGAAGCCCAGGAAGCCCAGCAGCGTGTTACGCATGGTCCTCCAGTCCACCGGGCTCGGAGACGTGTCCACCCTGTTCCTGATGTACATGTCAAAGTCATAGTGCATCTGCAACACAAACAGAAAACCTCACAAAACAGCCACTAATCTGAGAACCCAATGCATTAACATTCTCCATTATAAATCTTTATTATACTCGATACATTCAGTTGGACACTTGATATCTATGTATTCAAACACCGTAAAGGGATAGTTCACCCATTAATCATTAACCGTCATTAATCACGCACCCTGATGTTCTGACCCTCCATAGGCAGCAATGTCATTATTAATGTTATAAAGTGACCAGAATATTTTTTATGTGCAAAACCCCCTATTCAACAATCAAAGCATGTGTCCAATGATGTCACTTGCATGAATGAAGTGGGATTTATAGGGATTCTTACCGGCTCTCCCCAGTTCCTCCTCAGATCAGGATGGTCCCACTGATACCAGGGGTCTCTCTCGTGCTGCGATCGGTTCGGCAGCATCGGGTAATCCCCATACCTGCGCAACAACAGTGCAAACGTATTTAAATACATCACCAGCTATTCAACATTTAGGTAGGAAAACACATTATTGATTGCAAGTGTGTGAACATTAGACTGATACTCACCCCTGGCCGTCATCTGGAAAAGGCTGGTAATCTTCCAGCGTCATGTTGTATTTCTTGGCCGCTGCCGCCCTCTCTTCTGGGGTTTTTGGGTACGGGCCGGGCATCATGTCCTTCGAACCACCAGAGGCTGCAAAAACACAACATTAAACATTATAATGATTCCGCATTACACACAATACTTCATTTATAACACCACTGTTCTCCAGACAACCTTAGTCACATTAAAATGCATATTAAATATAGACATATTATTATGCATTATCCAGTGACTTCATTAAATCTGTAAAATGAGGAAAACTACATCCTATTGTATACAATACAACAAAGGCTAGAGTTGGACATTTAGACACACATTAATTAAAAAGACTAAAAAATGGCACTTAGTTTGTAATGCACTTCAAACAAATCAACAATTAATGCGAATGCCAAGCAGTTGACAACGAACTACATTTGTTTACAAACGCGTAAAAGAAGTATCATGGATTGATTGGCTTAGCCTGTGTTAGCTCACCGGCCTTGACATGAAGGTTATCATCTTTTTATCCAATAAAACACTGTTTTTATAGCGTGTATTTGTATAGTAAGGGAGTAGCATGTGTATAGGTCAGCACCTGCTCTTGTTCCGAGGACAATTTCAGAGATTCTCGGTGTTTTTCCTTTAAAAAGAGGTCGGGTTAGGAGACCCGCTCTGAGGGCCGCCATCTTGCCGCCCTGACACTGCACAGCGCGCATGCGCGATCAGCTGTCAATGATTCTGCGCAGAGGACACGCCTCAATGACACTGCAGCAGAAAGCGATGACAAATTATGTCATAAATGTTTGTAAACAATTCGACATTGTATTGTATGAATGTGAAAGCAAAGGGAATTAAGAGTCAGTATAATATAAAGTCTCGCGATATATCTATTATCTTTATAAAAACAGCGTTAGATTAAACTGGAAAGGGTCGTAGCACTTGCATGTTGTTGTCCTTTTGTTAGTTGAACCCAAGTCGCTTTGGATAAAAGCGTCAGGTTAATGAATAAACGTAAATGTAAATATGATATAAAGTTACTCGTTCCAAATGTACGTATATTAAATAAGTATTAATTTGTTTGCTCATTCCTGGGAACATACGACATTTTATAGCCTATTCTCTCTCAAAGGTGTACTTCTACAGGACATCCACACGATGGCAACATTGTTACAATAACTATTTTTCTTCTTGGTATATATTTTTTATTTGATCGTGAATAATTAAATTATTGTACAAGTATATTTAGTAAATTATGTAATTCAATTTCAAGACATATTATATTAAAACATTACAGTGATTTCACTTCATTAGCTGCATGTTTATTATGATTATATTACCTGATTATATTACCAGATTTTTTTTTTTACTGGAATATTTTACTTGAATGTAAAGAAAGCTTCAAAACTTTACATCTTAAAAACGGAACACACGACGTCTCTTAAATAGTCTTTCTCACGTCAGAACTACACTTCCCACAATGCCCTGCTGCCCCAGCCGCGCGTCACCGGCATTCAACGGAGCATCTCGAGCGACGAACAGAACGCGCAAATGATGATTTCTGCCGTTTTCATCGTATATTGGTGATGGTTACACACCGAAGAGGAATCGTTCACTATGGCCCGTGCCGTGGAGTATTTCCCGACGGTTGTTCTTTAAGTGAGGAATGTCAGTTTGTGTTTCATCCATCGGGATTCACGCGCAAATTGCAGGAAGATGAAGAAGCAATTCAACCGAATGCGACAACTGGCCAACCAGACAGTGGGCAGGTAAAACACCTTAAAACACCTTTAAAAACCTTCATCTGCCGGTGATGGACGACTAACAGTCGAGCAGTCGACGGGTTATTGATATACAAACTGCTTAACCTGATATATTTACATATGCAAATAATAAAACGTGCCGCTTTAAATGTCAGTTGTAGAACAGCTGTTAGTCTGAGGTGTTCAGGTTTGATTGAGGAAATCTGATGTTGTTGTTTGGTTTTATGATGAAGTGATGGAGATTCTATCTATCTATCTATCTATCTATCTATCTATCTATCTATCTATCTATCTATCTATCTATCTATCTATCTATCTATCTATCTATCTATCGGTCCTTCTATCTATCTATCTATCTATCTATCTATCTATCTATCTATCTATCTATCTATCTATCTATCTATCTATCTATCTATCTATCTATCTATCGGTCCTTCTATCTATCTATCTATCTATCTATCTATCTATCTATCTATCTATCTATCTATCTATCTATCTATCTATCTATCTATCTATCTATCTATCTATCTATCTATCTATCTATCTATCTATCTATCTATCGGTCCTTCTATCTATCTATCTATCTATCTATCTATCTATCTATCTATCTATCTATCTATCTATCTATCTATCTATCTATCTATCTATCTATCTATCTATCTATCTATCGGTCCTTCTATCTATCTATCTATCTATCTATCTATCTATCTATCTATCTATCTATCTATCTATCTATCTATCTATCTATCTATCTATCTATCTATCTATCGGTCCTTCTATCTATCTATCTATCTATCTATCTATCTATCTATCTATCTATCTATCTATCTATCTATCTATCTATCTATCTATCTATCTATCTATCTATCTATCTAGTGTATATTTTAAAAACTGACTAATCGTGTTAGGCGATTAAAGCCGCTTTACTTTCTCTTTATTTCTGAAAGAGTAATTCTATGGAAAATTACATTATTTTGTATTTTAGTGATTTTATTCTGGTAAAACACTTTGAATTGCAATGGACACTATTGAAGTGTGTGTGTGTGTGTGAGAGAGTGAGTGTGAGAGAGAGAGAGAGAGAGAGAGAGAGAGAGAAAGTGTGTGAGTGAGTGAGAGAAAGTGTGTGTTGTGATTGTGTGTGTGTGTGTGTGTGTGTGTTGGTTACTACGGCAACTTGACAGGCTGCTGTTGTGTCATGAACTGCATTGTTTTATTATTTCATGAAATTGTCATAATTTTAAAAATAAAAGGCCTTTTTTCAGAAGGACAGACAGAGTTCACTTCTTCATAGTAGATTATATGTGATAATTGCATAATATTATGCAATTAATGAATTAAATAAATAATAATGCAAGTAGTAGTTGCAGAAACAGTGTCTGAGATTATTAGCGTCAGCATGTTGTTGTTGTTGTTGTTGTTATCAGCCAGTGTCAGTGTGTTAATAAGCTGATATTTGACTCAAATCATCCGTAATGTCTGTTGCTGATCGACTGAAGAGCTGGAGATGTTAATCAGGTTATTGTGCATAAAGCTGATAATCTCCAAATCTCGGCTCATTAATCCTCCTCACTAATTTGTGTGTGTGTCTTTAGCGAAGTGAGAGTTTAGTGTCACACGAATGCTCAACTCTATGGTTGCTTAAACAGAAAACCTCTGTTTAGATATTAATTATGGAGTTATACACACATACACACACACTAACTCCAGGTTGAGGTTAACTAAAGTAACGAGTCAAAAACCTTAAAGTTTTTCTGTGCTGTCGTTCTTTTTTTAAAGTCAGTTTTGACCTGCACTGATGATGTCATTTTGGAGGCGGGGCAAGTTGAATTTCTGTGTGTTTCTTGAGAATCACGTCACTGATGAATCTTTCACAACAAGCCCAGGAACATGAATGAAGTCGGTGTGGATCATGTCACGTGACTGTGTGTGTGTGGATGATGGTCTGAGAACTGTTGGAGAATAATAGCAGTGTCCATTAAAAATGCAAGTCACTGTGTTGAAAGCACTGAGAGATCGATCTGGCGATGGATTGTGTGTGTGAGTGTGTGTTATTGAGATCTAATGTGTGTTGAACAACGAGCCGTAACATCTCGATCCTGAGAGGTCAGACTGCAGCATCTCTTCTCTGATGATGTGTGTGTGTGTGTGTGAGAGAGAGAGAGTGTGTGAGTAAATGAGTGAGTGATTGTGTGAGTGACTGTACATAAATATGAATATTTTATATATAAATTATACATATATAACACATTCTTAAATATATACACATGCATGTGTGTGTATTTATATATACAAAATAATTATACACAGTACACCCACATATATTATGTAAACACAGACTTTTGTTTTGGATGCGATTAATCGCGATTAATCATTGCCCTGGCCTAAAAAATATTAATCTTTTATTTTCAAAAGTTGCATTTCAGAAACGCTTTACCGGAATAAAATTAAAATACAAGATGAAAACAATTAATTTAACAACAAATAGCAATTATAAAATTGAGCTGCAAAATATTAGAGCTGCTCGAAGCTCGATTATGACAAAAATCATAATCACAATTATTTTGGTCATTAGTGGAATCACACATTTATTTATATTTGCTTTTATTTACATACACTCCTTGAAATACAATTCAACTGAAAACTAATAATAAAAAAAATATATATATATATATATATATATATATATATATATATATATATTAGGGCTGTCAAACGATTAATCGCGATTAATCGTATCCAAAATAAAAGTTTGTGTTTACATAATACATGAGGGTGCACTGTGTATAATTATTTTATATATATAAATACACACACATGCTTGTATATATTTAAGAAATATTTTTATGTATATACTATATATATATTTATATAAAATTTATATTATACATAAATATAAATATTTTATACATAAATAATATTTTTTCTTAAATATACATGCATGTGTGTGTATTTATATATATAAAATAATTATACACAGTGCACCCACATATATTATGTAAACACAAACTTTTATTTTGGATGCGATTAATCGCGATTAATCGTTTGACAGCCCTAATATATATATAAACACACATTAATTAAAAAAAAGTCATATCTCAATAATTTTTTCTTAATTATTTGCAAAAAAAAAAAAAAAAATGCAAATAAATTTGCTAAGATTTCCAAACCAACACTAAATATTTTTTAACCACGACCGGTGAGTCGGGTCGAGTGTGTGATCGGTTTGATCCACACACACCGGTTTGTGTTCAGAAGAAACATGACTTGACACCCTCAGAGAAGCAGACAAACCCGCTGCAAACTGGATGATGTATTTATAGATCACACAATAAAAGCAATCGAACGAGTTTTAGGTTCGTTAGAGTCTCAGGCTCGTTTCCAGTCCCATTCCATGAAATGTAAACAGCATTATTAGATCATTCACAGTTCAGTCTGACCTCTAATTACCCCGCGAGTCATTAGCCGAGCTGTGTGTGTTAGATAACGACACCATTATACTCCACGTATGCTTTCATTACTCTCTCAAAGAGTGTAGTGTAGAATCTGTGTCATTATTAGCAGGTTATATCGCTTTCGTTCAGGCCGTGGGGGATTGTGACATCGATCTCCTCCTGTTATTGTGTGTGTGTGTGTGTGTGAATATACAGGTGAAACTCGAAAAATTAGAATATCATGCAAAAGTTCAATAATTGAACTAATATATTATATCGACTCATTACATGCAAAGTGAGATATTTAAAGCCTTTATTTGTTATAATGTTGATGATTATGGATTACAGATATGAAAACCCCAAAGTCAAAAGTCACTTAATTTCTTTGTGGAAACTGATACATTTTATTTTTCAGGAGTCTTTGATGAATAGAAAGCGTAAAAATATGTAAAATACATATATATATATATATATATATATAGTGGAAAATATGGACTAACCCAGCCGTTGGGTTAAATTTTTACATTACATTTTTAACCCAACATTTCAGGTTTGTCTATATTTGACCCAAAGTTGGGTTAAAACAACCCAGCATTTTTTAGAGTGTATGTGTGTGTGTCTCAGGAGAATGGGTGTGTTGTTTCTCTCTGTATAAATGTGTCATTATCCAGATGCTGTGATGCGAAGCGTCGTGTGAATCTGTTCTGCTTGTGACTGATTTAATGAGAGTTGACTTCCCGTGCGTGTGTGTGTGTGTGTGTGTTGGGTGTTTTTGAGTGTGAATCAGAGACGCTGAGATCTCAGACGGTTCTGACGGTGTGTTTGTGTGCTAATGCCAACCACACCTGCCTTTCATGAGCGCTCACTGTGGGAAAACACACACACACACACACACACACACACACACACACACACACAGTTAGCAGGTGAGTTTCACCTGTAATCAGATTACATGCATTAGAAATCACTTTACGTAATTCACTGTCAAACACAAACCTCTGTGTGGATTGATGATGGAAATAGCGTGGTAACCTCACACTGCTGGTTAATCGCTGTTTGACACAGCCGATGGGGTGACGCGTGTGTGTGTGTGTGTGTGTGTACTCCACCTGCTGTGTAAGACACAATCACATCTGATGCAGAATTATTTTGCATTATTATTATTCTGCTTCCCTTCAGCCATGATAAAGAGACATCCATTCATGCATGTTGGGGGCGGAGCAATGAGGAGGGGCGTGTCATGAGGAGAGGGGCGTGTCTGTTTCTCAGAAATCACGTACTGCACCTTTAATTGTGTTAGCTTGTTTATACTTAAAACATGAATAGGTCTTCCAGTGCAGTAAGAATTAAAAACACCATCTATGAATGAAATCAAGGATTTTTTATTATTTCCCCCCAATTTTTTTTTTTTTTGCAGTGTGAAATTTTTTTTAGTCAAAAGGTGTAGGAAAACTGTGATCATGAAAAATAATGTTAAATTTTATACTCTGCTCTAAGGGACTTCAAATGTTTGTGTATTGTCCATAAGTGTGTTTACTCATGGATGAGTGTAAAGGTCAGGCTCATGTGTGTATCCGGCTCTGTGAACGCCGCCGCTGGATCATCTTTATGGATGCAGGATCATAAACGCGACTCATTTTCATGAGCAGTTAAATGTTGTGGTCCAGTTCTGCTCCACCAGAGTCGCCTTCATCCGAATGTGGTGGAGTTAATGTGGATTTGTGTATGTATTTAAATATATATATATACATATACACACACACACACACACATATATATATATATATATATATATATATATATATATATATATATATAATGTGTGTGTGTATAAATATATATATATATATATATATATATATATTATATATATATATATATATATTTATAAACAAATTTATTTAATAAATTACAATTTTGGTCTCTAGCAATTATATTGTCGCATTTTTCAATGATGCTCTTGTGCTAAAAATTCATAAAAGCTCAAATTCACTCCCTACCAGTGATTTTTATATATTAAATTCATGTTCAGTGGATTTTGGACGTTTAAAATTGGTTTAAAAATGGTTGATATTTCAAGAATCCATAATGCATGACTTTTGCCGTATAATCGAGCATCTCTAATATGTGTGTGTGTGTGTGTGTGTCTGTTTGTGTCTATCAAGGATTTAAATCTTATAGAGCTGTTTAAGGCTGCCTGGATTACTGTGTGTGAGTGTGTGTGTGTGTGTGTGTGTGTGAGAGAGAGAGAGAGAGAGAGAGAGTGAGTGTGTGTATGAGAGAGACAGAAAAAGTGTGTGTGTGTGTGTGTGTGTGTGTGAGAGAGAGAGAGAGAGAGTGAGTGTGTGTATGAGAGAGACAGAAAAAGTGTGTGTGTGTGTGTGTGTGTGTGTGTGTGTGATAGAGTGTGTGTGTGTTAGAGAGAGAGAGAGAGAGAGAGAGAGAGATAGACAGAAAAAGTGTGTGTGTGCGTGTGTGTGTGTGTGTGATGAGAGAGTGTGTGTGTGTTAGAGAGAGAAAGTCTGTGTGTGAGAGAAAGAGAGAGTGTGTGTGCCTGCAATGTTTTATGTATTCTGTATTATTGATGTGTGTGTGTTTTAAGAACTCGTCTTTCCTGTCCATGATGTGAACACAAACACACAGTTGTTTGTATTGTGTCTAATGGTTCATGACAGACTTTAAACACACATGCCTTCACTGGAACTGCTGTCTGTGTGTGTGTGTGTGTGTATTGTGCAACAGATTTGTCAAAACCCTTAACAAGTCAAAACTACCCAGATGTCTTTCGATTGGACAGATTTCCTTTAGATTTCAGGCACTGATTGTTGGAATTAATAGATGTAAACCATATATTATAAATATAAAAATACTGATATATAATATATATAACACTTAGAGCTTCATAGTTGTCCTCTGATCTTCAGTATCAGCTGTTTATGTGAGATTGATCACTGCTGTTCATTCATATTGTGACTCAGTGGCAGATGTCAGTGCGCCCCCTACAGGAGAAATGCGGGACATGATGTGTGTGTGTGTCGAGATATCACGAATACACACACACATCTTATGAACTACCTACTCATCAAAGAATCCTGAAAACTAAAAAGTATCACAGTTTCCACACAAATATGACCTGTTTTCAACATTGATAATAATCATAACTGTGTCTTGATCCTCATATTAGAGTGATTTCTGAAGGGTCATGTGACACTGAAGACTGGAGTAATGATGATGAAAATCACAGGAATAAATTACACTTTACTGTATATTCACACAGAAAACAGATTATTTACATTAGAATAATATTTCACTATTTTTAGTGTATTTTGATCAAATAAATGTGGAAGTGACTCTTTCAAAAACAAAAAAAAATCACATCCTCATTTGCAAAATATTAAATATTTGTATTATAAAATGCATTAATATTTATGTTAGGGTTAGAGTGTGTTTGTGTTATTCTGTAATATTTATAATATACTGTATTATAAGTACTATATGTAGAGCTGTATAGACTGAGCTCTGTGGTATGTGCTCGTTCTGAAAGTGTGTGTGTGTGTGTGTGTGTTTGAAAGATAAACAATGAGTTTACATTAGCTCTTGTTGTACCTGCCAGTCTGTCACTCTCACACTCGAGTCATTCACACACACACACACACACACCCACACACACACGCTGATGAACGTTTGCTGTGTGTCTCCAGGGCAGAGAAGACAGAAGTCCTGAGCGACGACCTGCTGCAGGTGAGTGAAGAGCGGTTCATGTGTGTGAGGTCTAGATGTGTGTGCTCATCTCTGAGTGTGTGTGTGTGTGTGTGTGTGTGTGTGTGTGTGCAGGCAGAGAAGCGTCTGGAGCTGGTTAAGCAGGTGTCTCACAGCACACACAAGAAGCTGACCGCATGTCTTCAGGGTCAACAGGCTGTGGATGTGGACAAGCGCTCCGTCAGGTCGCCTCCGGTAAGTGTGTGTGTGTGTGTGTGTGTGTGTGTGTTCACATCATTCAGAACTCATTCTTTTAACGAGTCATTCACTTTTAGAATCAATATAGAACTCAATTTTAAATACCCATTTATGCTAAAAAGGTTCTATATAAAGACATACATCTTGCATTATTGTTTAATACTTTCATATTTTAAATGTTATTTAAGTTTTTTGGATTTCAGATATGAAAACCTTTTCACAATATTCTAATTTTGCCTTTGGGTTTTCATATCTGTAAGCCATAATCATCAAAATTATCACAAATAAAGGCTTGAAATATCTCACTTTGCATGTAATGAGTCTATATAATATATTAGTTTCACCTTTTAAGTTGAATTACTGAAATAAATGAACTTTTGCACCATATTCTCATTTTTCCAGTTTCACCTGTATATAGTCTTACATTATTGATTAATACTTTGATATTTTACAGGTTATTACGTTTTTTTCCTAGTGATTTAGTATGTTAATGAGATGTTTCATTCATAAAACTTAAAATAAATGAATCAAATAATTAATTGAATCGACTCACTGAATCGGTCAGAGCGGATCCTGAACATTGTGATTCGTTTACCGAACTACAAATCATCTCAAAATGAAGCGAGATTTGTCCCTAAAATTCAATGAATTTTTAAAAATTTATTAATGACTTTAATTTAGTTTGCATTGGGAAAAAAGACCAAGAGATATAGATAAGAGATAACGATCAAACTTTGAATTCATTAGTTTATTCATTCAATAAATAACCTCAAAATGTATAATTTTTGTGAGCAATCTACTTCTACTCTTGCACCATATTCTCATTTTTCGAGTTTCACCTTTATAAAGTCTTACATTATTGATTAATACTTTCATATTTTACAGGTTATTACGTTTTTTTCCTAGTGATTAAGTATGTTAATGAGTTGTTTATTTCATAAAATGTAATTAAACTTAAAATAAATTAATCAGGTAATTCATTGAATCGACTCACTGAATCGGATCCTGAACATGCGATTCTTTTACCGAACTGCAAATCATCATTATTCTCAGTGTCCGTCTCGAAACGAAGCGAAATTTGTCTCTAAAATTTAACAAATGTTTAATTTATTAATGACTTTAATTTAATTTCCAAAAAGACCAACAGATATAGATAAGAGATAACGATCAAACGTTAATTCATTGGTTTTTTTTCATTCAATAAATAACCTCAAAATGTATAATTTTTTGTGAGCAGTCTACTTCTACTCTTCAATATTGTTTTTCCCATGAAACTTGACCGAGTGTGTGTTTTGCGAGCAGAAGAAGCTTCCTCTGACGTCTCTGGCCCAGTGTCTGGTGGAAGGAGCCGCTGTTCTCGGGGATGATTCTCTGCTGGGGTGAGAGACGCTCTCAAACACTTCACAATGAGAAGCTCCGCCTCTCTGAGAGCTGCTCTGCTCTGATTGGTCAGAAAGCAAACGCTCATTATCATATCTGAATCTCAGCTCTTGATCACAGTGATACGAACAGTGACGATGGCGTATCAATCTCAGAAAACATGAACAACACGAGCCGAACTCTTCCAGTCTCAGATACACTAGTGTTTGAGGGCGGAGCTAAGAGACACTGCTCAGCCAATCAACACCACAGGCTGGCATTATGCAAATGAGTTGCACATCTACTGAAGTGAGACTGGAATTACCGACGACTCGTTTTAGTTCGGAATCGATTCTTTCTTTTAGGAGAGAAAAACTCGATTAATCTTTGACCTTGAAAGGTCATCTCCTGTAAATGATGTCATCGGTGCTCATGTTCACTCTGAATGTGTGTGTGTGTGTGTGTGTGTGTAGCAAGATGCTGAGGATCTGTGGAGAGACACAAGAGAGACTCGCTCAAGAACTTCAGCTCTTCGAACTCCAGATCGAGGGAGACGTCGTGGATCCGCTCTACACACTCTCTGAGGTGTGTGTGTGTGTGTGTGTTCGTTATACCGAGCTTAAGTAAACCAGCTCTTTCACAATAATTAACAGCACTCACATTTCAGTTTCATTGTTTTTATGGCCAACTTTGGACTGAAATACCTTGTCATTTTTTATTTACAAGAATGTAATGTAAGTAATACAATGGATTGTTGTGGTCCTGGATGCTGATTGGTCAATCCAGTCGAAGGCTGTGCTAAAACATTTGCTTTATTGGCCCATTGATGTTTTTGATAATATTCCAATAATTTAACAACACATTCACATTTATGCAGACAAACAAATAATATATTTCATAATTTTAGTTTATGCATTTAGCATATTTTATTTATGTTTGTATATGTATTTATTTATTGTACTTTTACTTTTTATTATTTTGGACATAGAGACGACGTTTCATCAGCTTTATTCAGATTAATGTGTTGAACGATGAACATCTGTGTAAATGTTTTATAAAAGCATTAGATGTGTTCGTTCTGTCGTCCGTTTATTGTTCATTTTTCATCCTCAAAGGTTGAAATTCCCAACATTCAAAAGCAAAGAAAACATTTAGCCAAACTGGTACTGGACATGGACTCTGCTCGCACACGGTGAGAGACATGTAAAATTATATATTAAGCATATTATATAAAAAGCAAAAAAATATATTTTAACGAGCTTGTAAAACAACCAAAAAAATATATAAAATAAATAAATAAATGAATAAGCTTGTAAAACAACTAAAAGCATTTGAAACCTGTTTGTGTGGTGATGTTCAGTTGTCACCGTGCAAATTAAACCAAAATATCTTTACTTTCTTAAGTTGAGTGCGTTGCATTTTGTATCTATCTACAGTATCTCACATTTTGATTTAGTAGGCGAATGTGTTTTTAATACGCCATTCTCTATTCCCAACTCTAGGTGGCACCAATCATCTAAATCTTCAACTCTATCCAATAAGGAGACACCAATCGGGGCCAAAGCCGACGCCCTCAGGGAGGAGATGGAGGAGGCGGCCAATCGCATGGAGATCTGTAGAGTGGGTGGAGCCTATCTCTCTTTTTATATATATATATATATTCTCAATCTCTCTACTCTAATTTTTCGAGTTTCATCTGTAGAAGTACACTATAGAGAGCCTAAGCCCCGCCCCTCCGCTTCCAGGACCTTATTTCAGAAAAAATATGTATGTTAGTCAATCGCGAGAGACAACTTATCTCTTTATTCCGTCTGAACTGTGCCCTGAATTACACATGTGATGTTTGTCAATTTAAAAGATAATTCTGAAAGTCAAAAACGTCGCAGTTTGTCATACAACAGAAGAGTAACATTTAGTTGAATGTGAAAATCAGTCAATGAATGAACTACATCTCTCAGAAGCGAAACAACGAGCGAGATCCGGTGCTTGTGTGTGTGCAGTCTGGTACAACACACTCGATGACGGCGTAACGTTACGATTATAACGCAAGACTATAGAAACAATAACAGACATTAGCCTCAGTAGAGTTAGCTTCAGTAGAGTTAGCTTCAGTAAAGTTAGCTTCAGTAAACTTGACTTCAGTAAAGTTAGCTTCGGTAAAGTTACCTTCTGTAAAGTTAGCTTCTGTAAAGTTAGCTTCGGTAAAGTTAGCTTCGGTAAAGTTAGCTTCTGTAAAGTTAGCTTCGGTAAAGTTAGCTTCGGTAAACTTGGCTTCAGTAAAGTTAGCTTCGGTAAAGTTAACTTCTGTAAAGTTAGCTTCTGTAAAGTTAGCTTCGGTAAAGTTAGCTTCAGTAAACTTGACTTCAGTAAAGTTAGCTTTGGTAAAGTTAGCTTCGGTAAACTTGGCTTCAGTAAACTTGGCTTCAGTAAAGTTAGCTTCGGTAAAGTTAGCTTCTGTAAAGTTAGCTTCGGTAAAGTTAGCTTCAGTAAACTTGGCTTCAGTAAAGTTAGCTTCGGTAAAGTTAGCTTCTGTAAAGTTAGCTTCGGTAAAGTTAGCTTCAGTAAACTTGGCTTCAGTAAAGTTAGCTTCTGTAAAGTTAGCTTCGGTAAAGTTAGCTTCAGTAAACTTGGCTTCAGTAAAGTTAGCTTCGGTAAAGTTAGCTTCGGTAAAGTTAGCTTCAGTAAAGTTAGCTTCGGTAAAGTTAGCTTCAGTAAACTTGGCTTCAGTAAAGTTAGCTTCTGTAAAGTTAGCTTCGGTAAAGTTAGCTTCAGTAAACTTGGCTTCAGTAAAGTTAGCTTCAGTAAACTTGGCTTCAGTAAAGTTAGCTTCGGTAAAGTTAGCTTCAGTCAAGTTAGCTTCGGTAAAGTTAGCTTCTGTAAAGTTAGCTTCGGTAAAGTTAGCTTCAGTAAACTTGGCTTCAGTAAAGTTAGCTTCGGTAAAGTTAGCTTCAGTCAAGTTAGCTTCGGTAAAGTTAGCTTCAGTCAAGTTAGCTTCGGTAAAGTTAGCTTTAGTAGAGTTAGCTTCATTCATTGAGAGAAAATGTGCGCCTTTGGGGTTTGTAGTCTTTGTAATTACGTATTTTCACAGTCTTATACCTCAACAGTTTTACATCAAACTGCGACTCTCTTGACTTTTAAATGTATCTTTTAAATTGACAAACATCATATGTGTAATTCAGGGCACACTTCAAACGAGATCAAAATATTTGATTGACTACCATACAATATCTTTCCGAAATAAGGACCCATGTTCGACAGGAAGGGGAGGGGCTTAGGCTCTCTATAGTAGATTAACCGAACTGTTCTTCATTCTCATAATCTTTAATGTTGCTGTTTTCCAGGATCAGCTCTCAGCAGACATGTACAGTTTCGTGGCCAAAGAAATGGATTATGCAAACTACTTCCAGACGGTGAGTGTGTTAATCACGTAGATGAACACAGCCTCTCGTTTCGTCATTAACGTCTCTGTCTCCCGCCGCGTGCAGCTGATCGAGGTTCAGGCCGAGTATCACAGGAAGTCTCTGGAGTTGCTCCAGAACGTTCTCCCGCTAATTAAAGCTCAACAGGGTGAGAAAATCATCAGTGACGATAACAAATGGGATTGAGGTTTAAATCATGATTTCAAAACTCTGTGTGTGTGTGTGTGTCCAGAGTCGTGGGTGGAGAAGCCGTGTTTCGGGAAGCCTCTGGAGGATCACCTGACTCTGAGCGGCAGAGACATCGCGTTCCCCATCGAGGCGTGTGTGACGGTGCTGATGGACTGCGGCCTGCAGGAGGAGGTAGAGGACGGAGACGCATCATCAAACTGATATCATAAAGCAGAGAGTTAAAAATAATAGTTTCATAATTAAAGTTCACATTGACATGTTCACAATTCTCTGATGTCGGTTACGGTTCACATAAAATGTTTTATTTATTTAAATAATTATTATAATTAATAATTATTAAATTATTATAATTAAATAATATAATTAATAAATTATTTAATAATAATTTTAATTGTGCATATTTTATGATTTAATTAATTACATTTGTTACATTCATATATTTATTTATTTATGTAATCATTTTTAAATATTTAATTTATTTATACAGGTGAAACTCAAAAAATTAGAATATGGTGCAAAAGTTCATTTATTTCATTAATTCAACTTAAAAGGTGAAACTAATATATTATATATATTAGGGCTGTGCAAAAGTTAATTGCGATTAATCGCATCCAAAATAAAAGTCTGCGTTTACATAATATATTTGTGTGTGCTGTATATAATTATTTTGTATATATAAATACCTATGCGTGCATGTATATATTTAAGAATTATTTGCACTTAAATTCTGTATATATATATATATATAAATACATATTCTATATTGTATAAACATAGATATTTTATATATGAATAACACATTTTCTTAAATATATACATGCATGTGTGTGTATTTATATATACAAAATAGTTATATACAGCACACACAAATATATTATGTAAACACAGATTTTTATTTTGGATGCGATTAATCGCAATTAATTTTTGCACAGCCCTAATTATAATTTTAATTGTGCATATTTTATGATTTAATTAATTACATTTATTACATTCATGTATTTATTTATTTATGTAATCATTTTTAAATATTTAATTTATATATACAGGTGAAACTTGAAAAATTAGAATATGGTGCAAAAGTTCATTTATTTCATTAATTCAACTTAAAAGGTGAAACTAATATATTATATCGACTCATTACATGCAAAGTGAGATATTTCAAGCCCTCATTTGTTATAATGTTGATGATTATGGCTTACAGATATGAAAACCTTTTCACAATATTATAATTTTGAAAATGAGGTGTGTGTGTGTGTGTCAGGGTCTGTTCCGAGTCGCCCCGTCCGCCTCGAAGCTGAAGAAGCTGAAGGCGTCTCTAGACTGCGGTGTGTTGGACTTTCAGGAGTACTCCATCGATCCTCATGCCATCGCAGGTGAGATTCCCTCCGCTCATATCAAACTGAAACACACACACACACACACACACACACGCTCCTGATCTCGATCTCGTGTGTTTCAGGTGCTCTGAAATCATACCTGCGGGAACTGCCCGAACCCCTGCTGACCTTTGACCTCTACGAGGAGTGGATTCAGGCATCAAAGTGAGAGAAAACTAACACTCGTCATCAAGCATAGATGGTTTGTGACGGTTAGTGTGCTGGTGGAATTACTCAGGAGCGTATGTGTGTGTGTGTGTGTGTGTGTGTGTAGTATCACGGATCAGGACAAGCGTCTGCAGGCTCTGTTGTCCACCTGTGAGAGGCTTCCCTCAGCAAACAGGAACAACTTCAGGTGAGTCCGAACATCCCACAAAACCTGCATTTCCCATCATGCATAGCAAAGTGTGTGAGGCGGACACCAGAGCTGTGTGTGATCTCACGAGCCCAGCCTCTCGAATCGATCACCCTCACTTTACTGTCCTACCAATAATAGCAAAAAGACCGAACATAAGATAAATAAAATTAGATAAATAATAAAGATAAATAATTAATTAAATTATTGAAAATAAATATTTATTTATATATAGTATATAATTTAATATGATGACTTACTAAAGTATATGTAATATATTATGTAATAATTTAATATAATAATTTTGTTTCAATATATATTTATTTACATACAGTATATATACTTTACATTTTATGTTTTTACTTTTAATAATTTGATGTATTTATTTTAAATATATATATATTAGGGCTGTCAAAACGATTAATCGTGATTAATCGCATCCAAAATAAAAGTTTGTGTTTACATAATATATGTGTGTGCACTGTGTATAATTATTTTGTATATATATAAAAACACACATGCATGTATATTTAAGAAAAAAAAATATTATTTATATATAAAATATTTATATTTTTATATAATATAAATTATATATAAATCTATATACAGAATATACATGAAAATATTTCTTAAATATATACAAGCATGTGTGTGTGTTTATATATATATATAATAATTATACACAGTACACCCACATATATTATGTAAACACAAACTTTTATTTTGGATGCAATTAATCGTTTTGACAGCCCTAATATATATATATATATTAGGGCTATATATATATATATATATATATATATATATATATAAGTAGTGCTGTCAATTTGATTAGTCTCATCTAACATAAAAGATTTTAAATGTATAATAAATGTGTGTGTATATACAGTAGATATATATATTTATATATTTACTAACTTTTATGTAAGATACGATTAATCACGATTAATCGATTTGACAGCACAAATATTTTATATATAATATATTATATAATTTATACATAGTATATAATTAAACAAATGTGTGTATGAATATATATATATATATACTGTGTGTGTGTGTGTGTATATATATATATATATATATATATATATATATATATATACGTATAAAGTGTATATTTGGTTATACACCTTAAATTTGTACTAATTTATCAGTTAGTTTGATAAACTAATGTATATCTGTTGTTTTTAGACTGTCATGAGTCACTGTTTCATTTCCAGGTATTTGATTAAATTTCTCGCCAAACTCAATGAGTATCAAGATTATAATAAAATGACGCCAGGAAACATTGCGATCGTCCTCGGGCCGAACCTGTTGTGGGCGCCAGCGGACGGGTGAGTGACACACACACACACACACACACCTTCAGCATCTTTACACACTTCTCACTCGTGTGTCTGGATCCTCTCAGGAACATTACCGAGATGATGACCACAGTGTCGCTGCAGATCGTCGGGATCATCGAGCCCATTATCCAGCATGCTGATTGGTTCTTCCCTGGCGGTGAGATGAATAACCTCAAAAAAATCACTGTAATTATGTAATTATATAATTATAAATATATATATATATATATATATATATATATATATATATATATATATATATATATATATATATATATATATATCACTGAATTTTTTTTATTTTGTTTGAACTATCCACAATATATATTGATGCATTTTTGTATTGCAATATGTTATAACCAAAGACTGTAAAAAAAAAATAGCTTGTGACACGATATATTGTACAGCCCTATGTAATAATATACAGTATGTCTGAATTATGCAACATATGCAGGGTTCATGAGTACTTGAATTTGACTTTTTGATATTAAAGTTCCAGAAATTACTTGAAAACAGCCATAATTACGAAGAAGTACTTGAAAATGTAATAAATATATAAAATTTAACACACACATACAGGTGAAAAGTTCATTTATTTCAGTAATTGAACTTAAAAGCTGAAACTTATATATTATATAGACTCATTACATGCACAGTGAGATATTTCAAGCCTTTATTTGTGATAATTTTGATGATAATGGCTTAAAGTTTATGAAAACCCCAAATTCAAAATTTGAATATTATGAAAAGGTTTTCAGCTGTAAGCCACAATATCAGAATTATCACAAATAAAGGCTTGAAATATCTGAAATGAATCTATATAATATATTAGTATATTAATATTTTCTCGAGTTTCACCAAACCGGTTCTGTTTGCAGAGATCGAGTTTAATGTGACGGGCAACTACGGCAGCCCCGTCCACACCAATCACAACGCCAACTACAGCTCGACGCCTTCGCCTGACCTGGACCAATCAGAGCGCAGGCAGCCCATGGACCAATCAGAGCGCAGGCTTTCGGACCAGAGCCGGCGACCTCTCAGCGTCGCCACCGACAACATGATGCTGGAGTTCTACAAGAAAGACGGGTCCGTTGAGTGTGTGTGTGTGTGTGTGTGTGTGTGTGAGCGCTCTCGTCTCTGCTGTGGGTTTGAATCACTGATGCTTCTGCTCTTATTCCACTAATGCAGCATTAGGAAGATCCAAAGGTACGTCTCAACTGTCCTGATTTCCTGCAGACGCTCGTGGCGTTTGTGTTTCTTCCTGTGAGGAACGTTGATTAAGTGACATGAATTATGGCATATTATGTTTATTTCAAGGGTATTTCATGATGTTGTATTTCCAAAATCTGTTATACTTTGTAATTAATTAACATTAATCGAACAACTCCGTTCAGAAGTTGCTTCTGCTCACCAAACCTGCATTTATTGATCAAAAATACTGTAAAACAGTGAAATATTATGTATATGTATATATATATATATATATATATATATATATATATATTAGGGCTGTCAAACGATTAATCACGATTAATCGCATCCAAAATAAAAGTTTGTGTTTCCATAATATATGTGGGTGCACTGTGTATAATTATTTTATAAATATAAATACACACATATGCTTGTATATATTTAAGAAATATTTTCATGTATATACTGTATATAGATTTATATATAATTAATATGATATGTAAATACAAATACTTATATATATATATATATATATATATATACTGTATATAATAAATAATATTTTATAAATAATATTTTTTTCTGAAATATACATGCATTTTTTGTGTATTTATATATATATATATATATATATATATATATATATATATAAAATAATTATACACAGTGGCCCCACATATATTATGTAAAAACAAACTTTTATTTTGGATGCGATTAATCGCGATTAATCGTTTGACAGCCCTAATATATATATATATATATATATGGTAAAGTGAAATTTATTTCCAGCATCATTACTCCAGTCTTCAGTGTCACATGACCCTTCACAAATCAATCTAATATGATGATCTGATGCTCAAGACACATTTATGATTATTTGAAAACTTTTTGTGGAAACTGATGCATTCGTTTTTCAGGATTCTTTGATGAATTGAAAATTTACTCCAAATGTTTTTATTGGTTTTAAATGACAATACAAAATAACACATCATAAACAGTAGACAGTAAAATATTGTCCATTATTTATCCTTTACATGATCTCCCTACTCAATCCAATTGCAAAAAAAAATAGAAATAAAAAGAAATAAGTAAAATAAAAATATAAAAAGATATAATAATAAAAAATTTAATTAAAATAATATAAATTGAAAAATATTGATGAATTGAAAATTCTAATAGCATTTCTTTGAAATAGAATCATTTGTAATGTTATAAACATCTTTACTGTCACTTTTGATCAATTTAATGTGTCCTTGCTGAATAAAAGTATTGATTTCTGACTGACGACGAACTGTCGAACTGTAGTGTATTACTGGACTTGTTTCGAGGGATCTGACTGGTTGTGTGTCTGCCCCGTTGCAGCATGGGAGTGCGAGTGATGGATACTTCATGGGTTTCTCGAAGAGGTTCCTCGTCGTCCCGGAAGAGTTCGTCGACGCCCCCCAGCGTTCAGCCGCTCTCTGATTCGCTGAACCCCGAGCAAGCGGACGATGTCTCCGCCTCCCCCTCACAGACTCCGCCCCCCATCAGCAGCGATAGAACCAGGTAAACCGAGACGACCAATAGGAGTCCAGCACACGTAATGCTCAAACATCATATTTATTTATTATGTCATTAATCATTTAGTTAATTTAATAATATAGAATATAATATAAAATATAATTAAATAAATTACATATTTTTTTAAATTATTTTATTTGTTTAATTACAAGCAATTATTGATATTAAGAAATATTTCTAAAATGTATTATTTATTATTATCATTTGTATTCATATTTATTAATATTATATATTCATTGTAAACAAATAAATAATTACTTAATGATAAAAACAATATTTTAATCATTCATATTTAATCATATTTATTTATTAATTTAATTATAATTGATTAGTAATTTATACACATTTATATTAATTTTAATATAATAAAATCAATGATTAATTATTATTAATAAATAATAATTTTAAAACTTAATATTTTTAACATTTACTATTTGTGTGAATACAGTCAATTATTGATGTAAAAACATTTCTCAAAGTTAGTATTAGTTATTATTATCATCAATGATTAATTAATATTAATACATACCATTTTTAATATTTACTATTTTAATTCACAACCAAATAATTATTATGATTACATTAATTCCTATTTCTAATGTAATCATTAATATTCATTATTTATTATAATTAAATATGTAATAACATTAAATATTAATAACACTATTTTAATAATTAATGCTTAATAATATTATTTATAATTGATAAATAATATAACTAACTCAATGATTAAATAACATGAATATTAATTGTATTTATATGCACTCATTAACATAACATCGCCCCAAAAGCGAACGTATTGATCCCTGAATATTTCTGAGCACTGAATCAATCAATAAATATTCCTAAGTTAATTCTTAATGTCAATTAGTTCATGTAAATACTTTAATGATATGTATTTAATCATAATTAATGAATATAAGGTTACTGGGTGTATTGAGCGCTGAATATTCCGGCTCCCGCTGCTCTCAGACCAGTTTTATCTGTCAACCTTCAACATGTTTGCAGCTCAGAGGAGTATGGGGAGTCCTGTGTCGTGTGCCGGTCCCCTGAGGAGGAGAGGCCGCCTCCTCCGTACCCGTTCCCCTCTTCCTCCTCTTCCTCCTCTTCCTCGTTCTCTCTCCCTCACTCCCGAACACACCCTCGCCCCGGTCCCGAGTGCGTCCCTCTCCCGGTGTTCCCCCGCTCTCCACTCCTCCTGTCCTCCGCCTCTCTGGACATCAACTCCAACCCCAAACCCAGTGTCCTGCACCTGCCCAAACAGGGCTCGCTGACCTCTGACCCCTCCCCCCCGCCCGTCTACATCAAACCCCCGCTCGTTCTGTCCCGCCACGACCCCTGCTCTCCGAACTTTAGCCCTCTCGCTCCGCCGCCGTGGGCCTGTAACCCGGAGAGAGGACTCAGAGCCACTAGGTAATATGACCAGCCAACCTTTCTCACATTTCAGAAGTTAATGGCCAAAATAGCCATTTTACAGATCTCATGACCTGCAGGTGGCGCTGTTCCCAAACAGTTTGAGCTTCGGACTTATAATATTACTGATCGCCATCAGAACACACCGCGATTATCAAATAGACCCTGAAATACTCACAGCTAATGTCTTTTTCGTTCTATACCTTAGTTACAGTCCCTCTTTGGTGTAAGTGTCGTCTATGTGGTGTTTTTAATACGTTTTAAGACAAAACGTGCAAATTCATACATTTTATTTATTTATTTATTGCTCCATGGTAAAAACACAAAACATTTCATTTCGTTTTCTTCTTTACATAATTTACATTCCCATGTGCAAAAGGGAGCAGAAAGAAGATAAAATCTTATAATAAATTATAATCGTAAAAAATCTACTGCAGTGAACCAAAGACAGTCTCAAATCGCTGACGTCAAAAACGACCTCGTAACCAATCAGATCAACGTGTGATCGACAACCAGTGGATCTCTGAGTGAGTGAGTGGAGGCGGGGCTCATTTGCATATTCATAGAACCGTGCATACTAAACGAGGCGAGGGTGTCGAGTTACATTCAAGATATTTTAACACATGAAGATTTTTTGTTAAATATGTCATTTTGGTGATTAGATATATTTTAAGTGATTCATTTTTTGACTACAGGTATTTAAATATGTAAATATGTGCTGCACGCTTTCCTGTCAATAACAAAATAAACGCACAACAAAAATGAGAAAACAGCAGTTAAAGCATCTGATCGTAGTGATGTCAAGTCAATCAAGTCACGTCACGTTAATTTATAAAATAGATGGCTTTAAAGCAGCAGATTTACAGTATTAAACATGAAAAACAGTGTCAGTGTCGCTTTACAACTTCAGTTTCTGCTGAAAAGCATCTCTCCAGTGTTTTACTGGAAATTTAACCCTCAAAGAAGGCGGAGCCTCGGAGCCACGCCCCACCTATTACATCATCACCAAATGGACCAATGGGAGTTCAGAGGCGTTCACCAGCCAGTGAAAAAATGTGTATCGGGGCCTTTATATTAACCGTTATATTAACTTTATATTAACATTTAGCATTCATACCCTGCTTCAGCAAATTCAAATTCAGGGATTTTTATCTTTGCTTTTGACCTGCTGTCACACTAGCATGGATATTTTTTTGGTATCCACACACTTAACTTGATGTATTTATTACTTATTTATTTGTTGTGTTTCTCCCAACATCAGTAAGTGGAGGATCGAACAGATTTGCATCAATTTTGGGGATGAAAGTGTTGCCAAACGTACACAATTTCAGTTTAGGTTTATTAATTTTAATGTTCAAAAGTCAAAAAGTGTGTTTTGGTTAATGGATGTTTGTGTGTCTGTCATCAGCACTCAGAAGAATAAGGAGCTCTCCCCTGTGATTGGTCAAAGAGGAGTTTCACCAACAGCTCCCTCTGGTGGACAGAACCAGCTCTCAGACCAGAGTCCTCACACACTGCGGAAAGGTGTGTGTTCAGCGCGTGCATGAATAAGCAAAACAAGCAACATAATAAAAAAATAGTAATGCATTGAAAATTTTTAATCATATTTCTATTTATTTCATCAGCTTGTGCATGAATAGAAAGTGACTGGAAATAAAACAGTAAAGCATTTCAAGTGAATTTTATTTTTTTGTTTTTTTGCTAATTGATATGCAAACGCTTTCCCTACAGAACACTCATTTTTAGCAGCTAAAAGAATTTCTTATTCTTTTGAATCATATTTATATTAGGGCTGTGCAAAAATTAATCGCGATTAATCGCATCCAAAATAAAAGTCTGTGTTTACATAATATATGTGTGTGTGCTGTATATAATTATTTTGTATAAATACACACATGCATGTATATATTTAAGAAAATGTGTTATTCAAATATAAAATATTTATATTTATATAATATAGATTATGTATTTATATAAATTTACAGAATTTAAGCTCAAATAATTCTTAAGTATATACATGCATGCATAGGTATTTATATATACAAAATAATTATATGCAGCACACACAATTATATTATGTAAACACAGACTTTTATTTTGGATGCGATTAATCGCAATTAACTTTTGCACAGCCCTAATTTATATTTATTTCACCAGCACCTAAATGATCATTTTTAATATCTACATACACTTTATCTTCAATATTTTAGCTATTTTTAGCTTGTGCATGAATAGATAGTGACTGGAAATAAATAAATCATTTTTTTAATAAATCTTTTTTTTTTTGTTGCAATTAATATGCAAACACTTTTTGTGCATGAATAGATAGTGTCTATAAAAATATAAATAAATAAAAAAAACAATTAATTTAAAATTAATTTTAAAAATTAAAAAAATCATTTTTGGCATCTAGAAAACTGAATTCTGTCTTTTTGTTTCAGTTTCCAAAAAGCTGGCCCCCATCCCCCCCAAGAGTGTGTTTTCTCCGTCGGATGTGTCTCCGGGTCCGTCTCCGGTGAGCCTGTCTCCGACCCCCCCCAGCACCCCGTCACTGTACAGCTTCAGCTACTCTCAGAGCTCGCCGGGACACGGACACACACTCTCGTCCCCGCCTCCGCTGAGCAGCACCCTGCCCCGGTCCCGACCCGTGGCCAAACCCCCCCGGCACAGGCCCAGCCTGCCCCCCCCACAGCCCCCCGGGGCCGGCCTGAGCCCGCAGGAGCCCGAGGAGCACGCGGCGGGTCTGCACGAGCTGGCGGCGGCGGAGAGCATGTCCACAGGTGAACCTCTCCGTGCCACTATTATCAATATTACCTTTCAGTTATAACACAGCTGTTTGTTATGGAGGCTCGTTTCCGGCACAAATACTAAATTAAAAAAAAATATTAATTAATACTTATTATTTATTTAAATATTAATTATTTAAATATTTAATTTAATTTAATTTAAAAAATTAATATAAAATATTTAATTTTAATTATTTAATTTTTTTAAATATTTAATATTTTATTAAATATTAATTCATAATTGTTATTTATAAATAATAAGGAATCATTGATTTAATTATATTAAATTTAATATAAATGTATACAAATTACTAATCAGTTATAATTAAATTATTAATAAATAAATATGATTAAATATTAATAATTTAAACATTGCTTTTATTAAGTAATTATTTATTTATTTACAATTAATACATAATATTAAGAAATATTAATGCAAATTTAATAATAAACAATACATTTTAGAAATATTTCTTAATATTAATTAAGTCTCTTAGCTCCGCCCTCAAACACTAGTGTATCTGAGACTGGAAGAGTTCGGCTCGTGTTGTTCATGTTTTCTGAGATTGATACGCCATCGTCACTGTTCGTATCACTGTGATCAAGAGCTGAGATTCAGATATGATAATGAGCGTTTGCTTTCTGACCAATCAGAGCAGAGCAGTGTTCAGAGAGGCGGAGCTTAGAGACTGAATCCTTGATGGAAGTGTTTCAGACACTGAGAGGAAAGAGCTGAGATTCAGATATGATAATGAGCGTTTGCTTGCAGACATCTGACCAATCAGAGCAGAGCAGCGTTCAGAGAGGCGGAGCTTAGAGACTGAATCCTTGATGGATGTGTTGACTGCAGTGGAGATTATGAGGAAGTGTTTATGACACTGTATGCATGTAAAACTATTGGAGGAGACTGTTTTTTTAAATTATATATCAATATGACTGTAATAATAATAATGAAGATTATTATTATTTTGATGAATATTATTCATAATAAAATATCCAATACAATAAGTAGTTTCACTATTATAGTATTTCACTGTAAAAATGTTATTTAAAAAATACATATGTAAATAATATTTTTTATCTTACAGTACAACTGTACACATTCCAGCTGTGATTATTCGTGTGTTTTAAAAATAATCAGTGTTTGTAAGGTGTCTAAAATAATAATAATAATATTATATTTCTAATTATTATTATCATTAAATAAAAGAAGAAATATTCCTAATACAAGATATTTCACTGTGAAATAGAAAAAATAGTTTGAAAATGATTATATACAATTTTTATAGTACAGATGAATTATGTATGAATTATTATTTTTAATTCTGACGTTTCCTGTGTGAGCAAACTTGAAGATACACTTATATTGTTGTATTGCACTATTATATTGCCTTGACACGATTATAAATAGACTGATACTAGTTATATGATTAGCTGTCGACTATTTGGAACAGAGCCGAAAAGAACGCAGACGCGCGTGTGTGTGTGTGTGTGTGTGTGTTATATCCTATCTGTTGGGTTCAGGTGGTTTTGTGTTGTTTTGCAGCGGTGTGAGGTCGGGGGGTCAGTGGGCTTTGGCTCAGAAGGGTAAGCAGTGTGTGTGTGTGTGTGTGTGTGTGTGTGAACTCACCCGCCATCATCACTAACGCATGGCGCTGTCCCGCATGGCTCTCACGTGTCTGTGATCCGCATCACCATCCGTCCTTCACGTTAAACACACACTCGCTCGCCCATCTCACATGTGTGTTAGTTCATCAACACACACACCTAACACACAGTTATGATCATCCATCATCATCTCCTCCACAGTGTGTGTTCACCGTTGTTGTTGTGTTTCCCTGCAGACTCGTGTGATGCGGACGGGAGCTCCGGCGCCCCCTACAGGAACTCAGTGTCTCTGCTGGACTCAGAAGAGGAGATCGAGAGCACTGCCCTATGACCCCTGCGGGTTCCCACAATGCTTTGCTCCTCCCCCTCACCGCACAAGCGAGCTTGTATAGTCCACGATGCGCTCGTCCACATGATCCACAGACGTCCGCACATCTCGTTTGTTTTCTATCCGCCTTATCTGAGTTCTGCACTTCTGCCTTGAGGTCCGTGTGATCGGTGTTCGTTCGGGTCCGTCGACTCGGGGTTTAAATCCGTTCACAGACGTTTGGGGTCAGTAAGATTTTTTTTTTGATGTTGAAAGAGTCTCATCAGAGCTGCATTTATTTGATCAAAAATACAAAATAGTGAGATATTATTTTAATGTAAATCAGCTGTGAATATACAGTAGAGTGTAATTTATTCCTGTGATCGAAGCATCATTACTCCAGTCTTCAGTGTCACATGACCCTTCAGAAATCACTCTAATACGAGGATCTGATGATCAAGACACATTTATGATTATTATCAAGGATAAAACAGTAAAATTTGATACATCTTTGATGGATAGAAAGTTCAAAAGAACAGCATTCATTTGAAATAGAATGTTTTGTAACATTATAATTGTCTTAATTGTCATTTTTAAATAATTGAATGCATCCTCAATGAAAAAAAAAATATATAAATAACTATAAAAATAAAAATCTTACTGACCTTTTCAGAATCTTTTTTTTTTTTTTTTTTTTTTAGGGCTGTGCAAAAATTAATCGCATCCAAAATAAAAGTCTGTGTTTACATAATATATTTGTGTGTGCTGTATATAATTATTTTGTATATATAAATACACACACATGCATGTATATATTTAAGAAAATGTGTTATTCATATATAAAATATTTATATTTATATAATATAGATTATGTATTTATATATATATATATATATATATATATATATATATACAGTATTTAAGCGCAAATAATTCTTAAATATATACATGCATGCATAGGTGTTTATATATACAAAATAATTATATACAGCACACACAAATATATTATATAAACACAGACTTTTATTTTGGATGCGATTAATCGCAATTAATTTTTGCACAGCCCTAATTTTTTTGTTTAGAGAAATGTCTTTTCTTTAAGTTGATAAACGAGGGAATGCTGGACGTTTGAAGAGTTTGTCTATTAAACCTTATTGAATATTTACAAGATTATATATAGAGGATCACAGAAAAATATCAAAATTAAAACAGATATAAAGTTCTTAAATTTCACATAACAGTGTTTATATCATAATTTCAGCCGGATGTTTCTTTACAGTAAATACTGGAGGACATTATTAAAAAAAATCAAACCTGGAAATCACATTTAACCCTTTGATGCATGAGCTGATCCCACAGCAACACTAGAGTTAGTGTTTAATACGTCTGACCACTACAGTAGTACATATTGAAGATATTCCCCGGGGTCAAAGATCAAAGATCATCATCTATCCCTCCCTCAAAGATGGAAATATCTCAAAGTCATCATGCGTCCGAGGGTTAAAGTTCTGATTGAAGGCTGTGGATCAGTCGTGTTCATAATAATAATTGATAAACTGCTGTGAGCATACGCTCGTGTTCATCCACATGTACATAGTCTATAGGATCAAAGGTCAAATATTTATGAATCTCTTTCTCTCGCTATAGAAATAGAAATATATACAGACAATATTATTTTTGCTTCAGACACACAGCTGGTGTGTGTACATACACTAATATGAGTCCTGTGAAGGGAAGAATCATTCAGACGCACCGATGGAGTGTGTGTGTGTGTGTGTGAGACTCAGAGAACAGGATTGCGACAGAGATTAAACCCAAGTCACAAGTTTACGTCCTCTCACGGACGGTAGTTTTTGTGTGTGTGTGTGTGTGTGTGTGTGTGTGTGTGCATGATCTGTGCTTTAAAGTCAATGTGAAACTCCTGTTACCTCGTCATGTGACGTCACGTTCTGGATGTTCAATGAGAGGACTGTGTTCTGGAGAGTGTGTGTGTGTGTCATGTCCATGTGAGCCCAGCCAATGTTCATAACACACTTTAACCCTCTGGGGTTGTTCGTTTCAGAGTCACACTCGGGGTGTTCAGGTTCATGGACCCAAAGGCCGGGATTCATATTTAAAAAAAAAACAAAATCATGATTTTTTTTTTTTTACTCGTTTTTATCATATTTTTTCTTTTCTTTTTTGGTGTTTTGAGAAAATTTCAAGAATAAAAAAAAATTATAATTAGTATTAATGCAATAATTATGACAAAATTTCCCCCCATTGAACATAATAGAAAGTTTTTTTTTTTTTAAATATTTAAAAAAAAATTAAATATTTTTTTTATTAATGCAATAATTATGATAAAATTTCCCCCCATTGAACATAATAGAAAGTTTTTTTTTAATATTTAAAAAAAAATTAAATATTTTTTTTATTAATGCAATAATTATGACAAAATTTTCCCCCATTGAACATAATAGAAAGTTTTGTTGTTGTTTTTTTTAATATATTTTTTAAAAAAAATTTAAAGCTGTATTTCATTTTAGAGTCAAGCCTAGGCCTCATAAAAGCAATTTTTGAAATGAGATGGATGCCATCTGGTGGACAAACTGAGCATTTTAAAAATGCAAAACACATGTATAATCTGAATTTTTTGGTGTGTTTGTGTATAAAAGTGTGTGTGTGTGTGTTTTGCACTCTTGATGTTTTATAGATTCACCCCTTCACTGTTGTGTGCTTTTTTTCAAGATTGTTGCTGATTTGTAGATTGTACGCACAAAAAAACTCAGTATTTTCACATTTTTGTCAATTTCCCATTCATTTTCCATGCGGGTCCATTTGGACCCGAACACCCCAAGTGTGACTATTTTTTTTCGACTATTCACATCCTGTCCCCAATTTTTTAGGGTGTTCAAATACCAACAAAGTCGCCAAATTTCGGACCATTCTGAGGAAGCTGTGATTTAAAAAAAACAATTATTTAAATTCTTCGGGTCCATTTGGGCCGAACAACCCCAGAGGGTTAATAGCGGTAATAATCTTCCGTCCCCGAGATAAACGGCTTGTGAAACATTTTGAGAATATTCCTTATTCAGAACTTACGGGAAGCGTTAGCAAAATGTTCTTGGAACATATTTTTGTCAGCTGTGTGTGTGAGAGTGTGTGTGTGTGTGTGTGTTATTTATGATCAATGTTTGTGAATTTCTCCTCCAGTTTGAGTTCAGGCGACTCTTTTGCAGACGTTCATCCGTAGGTCATGTCTACACACTCCTCATTCCTCGTCCTGTCGTGTGTTTCCGCCGCAGGATCTGAGACGTGAATGCGCTGGGGTCTTCTGGAGAGTGTGTGAGTGTGTTTTATCGGCGGGATTTAAATATGATCATGTGTTCACTCTGACACTGTTACATCATCATGAGTGTGTGTAGAATGAAGGCGTTCAGGACGGTGTGTTTGAAGCTTTAATCACTGGATGTGTGTGTGAATCTGACGCATGTTTCGCATCTCAGTTCGAAACACAGAAACTCCATCAGCCGCTCGATACACCCCTCCTGGATTAAACATGAACATCTGATCTGAGAACAGTGAGTTTATTTGTCCATTTCTTATTTATTTACCGTATTGCTGATGTGTGTGTTTCATGCTCGATTTACACTTGAACAAACGGGGGCCAAATCAGCGGAGCGAAATATATATATTTTTTTTTTTGCATTTTGTTGATTGTTTTGTTTTGTATTATGAAAAGGCCCTGTGTGTCAAAATGTGTGTTTAAATGGAAAACTGGAATAGTTTGAGACGGGATGTTCAAAGTCTCAACGTGAAGAACAAATCCTTCATCTGAATGTGCGTCAATAATAAAATCAGTCATTTTTAATGACTTCTGTTGGTACATGTCATTTATTAGTGTTTCCTGTCGTCGGTTTGGAGTCGAGATGAAACGTGACGTATTTCTGAGAGAAATATGATTTCCAGCTAGAGTATCCATCAGGAATGGATTGTTTTTTATTTTAGTTTTATCATTACTTTCAATTAGCTTTTATTTTGATATTTTTTATTTTCATGTTAATTTTACTTAAATGTATAAATAATTTTGTCATGTGCTTTTGTCATTTATTTTTATATTTTATAAATTTATTGATATTTTTATTTATTTTTTTATATTTTATAAATATATATTTTTATATATTATTTTAGTTTATATATATATATATATATATATATATTAGGGCTGTCAAACGATTAATCGCATCCAAAATAAAAGTTTGTGCTTATATAAAATATGCGGGTGCACTGTGTATAATCATAGTGTATAATAAAATAAGTTTCATGTACTGTATATACTGTATATAGATTTATATTTAATTTATATTATATATAAATATAAATATTTTATATATAAATAATATTTTTTTCTTAAATATATACAAGCATGTGTGTGTTTTTATATATATATATATCTATAATAATTATACACAGTGCACCCACATATATTATGTAAACACAAACTTTTATTTTGGATGTGATTAATCACGATTAATCGTTTGGCAGCCCTAATATATATATATATATATATATATATATATATATATATATATATATTTAGTTCTTCAACTTCAACAGGTTTTTTTTTTTTTTTTTTGCCAAGGAAACACTTCTACTTTTCATTTGAACTTTTTCAACTAATATTTAATTTTATTCCAGCTTTATTTCAAATAACGTGTTTATAATAGTTTTAGTCAATGATAAAGCGCGTTTCATGAAAGAGCTGAACCTTTGTTTACTAAAACAAAAAATTATTTAGTTTTTGCTAAATCAAATCTTTATTAATTTAATAAGTAATTAAATTAAAGTTAAAAAAAGAAAAGCAGGTTACAAAATTACATTTTGACGAAATATTACAAAGACAAACATTTGTTTCTTTGAAATAATTAATAATTATTATAATTCACAAGAACACCATGCATTAATGAAATACAAACTTGAAAAGAAACTTTGTGAAGTAAAATAACTGAGACGCTCAGATATTTATTAATAGATTTGTTCACATGATCTGAAGATGTTCCAGCGCCGGCCACACAGACTCTGTCCAAACACAGAAACACACACATTACTGACGTGTGCAGGGAATGTTCATTAGCTAGACGACACTGCACGAGATGAGGGATTAATGGGGTTAGTTGGAGGTCAGATGAGATGAGAAAAGAATGAGAATAAACAAGAATCATGATAAACCAGTGGAGCTGAACGAGTCTCCAAAGATTACAGATGTTTCTCCTGAAACTGAGCACTCCTGTCAGAATAATGAACCCGTTTATGAGAGGCAGAGTTATGAATAAAGTTCTTCCAGCTCTCTAATCTTAGATAAAGTTCTCAAATATTAGCAGAAAAAAATATTTGTACGTAATGGACTACTTGTACTGTGAGCTTCGCGACGCACTTCCGTTTGGAAACAACTTATTTCCGGTTACGTTTACTTTCAATGTACTGCGGTCCGTCACCACCTAAAATGAGTGTCTGTAATAAGATTTTATATTTTTGACATTTTTATTGACGGAAGAAGGGATATTTTGATGTTTACTGTGTGTGTAGAATTTTCAAAACTCATCGGAACGTTAAGATTAAGTCCAAACCAAGCCAACACGAGAAAGCTGCGGCCATTATTTCACCACAGGGTGTCAGTGTTCGTCTACACGAGTGACCGCGACGCTGAAAAATCGGTAAGAAACACGAACATTTATTTATTTGGATTAAATATTGTAATCAATAATCATTCAGTGTCGTTTTTCCAATGTCAATCGTTTTACTATTACGTTCATGCCCAAAATGCTTAATTTATTCAGAGAAGTTGACTGTCATTCTAGCTGCGCGTGCGTTGGTAGGCACATTCATTCATTCATTCATTAAACTAATTTAAAAAGACAGGAATAAAGCACCAATGCACACTTGTTATTAGTCAAATTCATTAAAAAATGTAAACTCAAGTATAGAATATAAGTAGGTTAATACTGTTGTTAATCAGAAGACAGGTTAAGGGATAAATATATTTAACCTAGGGCCTATTTATTATTCAGAATCGAACAGTCGGAAAGAAAATATATTTATAGGAACATTTTAGCAGGCTCAAGATAATTAATACAGAGATCGTTATTCATTGTTTTAATCAATTGGCATCCATAAAACGTAGTGATAATCTGCATTTTCATGTACGGACGTGCGATGAGAACACCGGAAACTCCCGATATGTAATAAGTAGAACGCGGAAGTAGTTGTGCAAGTAATCCATTTATGGAATGTTTTTTCGAAATTCTTTCAGTTGGAGATTTTTGTTTTAAATGTAACAACTTATTTCGGAACGTTCAGAGAACATTCAAAAGTAACATTCCCGTTGTGTTTGAATGAGGAAATGGAATGTTCACTTAACGGGGAAAAGGGTTCAGAGAACATTCAATAATAACGTTATCATAACATTCTCTGAGGATATTTCTGTAAGCTGCATGATGTCATTGGCTGTTTTCTAAGGAGAAACATCTGAGAAGTGGCTTGTCTTTGGTTGAAACGGTCGTTTCTTCACATGCACGCATGCAGGGGTTAAAAGATGATGTCATACCTCCCCTAAATCGAGACCTACACTGATGTGGGACGAAAACTCCCGAAAACATGTCCTTAAATGATCACAACACATGACAAATTCAGTAAAACAGGCCATGTTACTATTACTAATGCAGAAAAACTGTCTTTATCATTGCATCATAGGCAGTGTGTGTGAGAGAGTATAGACCATTTCACAAGATGTAAACAACACTGGCCCAGAAGCACTTCCTGTTTCAGTTTGTAACTGTTTTCTTTATTTCACATGTAAAGAAAATATCTTAAAGATGTTTGTTTTACATTTTTTGTATTCAGTTTTAAATGTTCTGTTGGTTGTATTTTATCCCAGCTTTTATGTAGTGTTAAAAAACTGAAACAGGAAGTGCTTCTGGACCAGTGTTGTTTACATCTTGTGAAATGGTCTATAAGAGTGTGAGTGTGTTACCGGAGTCCAGCGGCTGGTGGAGTGGTGAATGATATATGTTGATGTATTGCTCAGGACTCAAGAGCGCCTCCATCTGGATGAGACGACACACTGCGGCCTGTGGAGGAACCACATCTGACCTGTCCCGCAGGACTTCATCTGGAATCACTGTAGATCCCTGTTCACACACACACACACACACACACATCAGAATCCACATCCCTAACACTTTTTATCCCCCTTTGATCACCCAAATGACATATTTCACTGATTTAGTTCAGGCCTGTGTGTGTAGTGTGTGACCTTCATGTGTTCTGCGTTGTTGAGGAGGAGACGCCCGAGCTGAAGAACACGACTCAGAGTTTCGCTCACGAGTTTCTGGTCGTCTGAGTCGATGTTGCGCCGGCCGTCAGACCCGCTCTCGGTCCACAGTGTGTAGTTCCACTGCTGGAAGAGTCGGCGGTGAAGGTCATGGGTCACCAGCAGGATTCTGGGATTCCGGATCAGGACACTGCGGGTCAGAGAGACTGTGAACTCACACACACACTTTTGAAAAGAGAAACAGAAAACACACTGAAGAAAACATCATCAGCTCAAAGTGGAGGAATCATTTTTGGTCCCACATTTTTATAAATGATAAAAATTAAATAATTTAAATGAAAAAAATAAATAATAAACACATATAGATAAAAAAAATAAATTGAAAAAAATTATGGGATAAAATAATGGGATAAATAATTTAGTCCCAAGAATATTTGGGTGTAATATGTCCCGGTTTACTTTATATTGTTCTCCCGACTAACATTAATGAACTGTAGTGTCCTGCACACACTTGTGGAAACCTATTTAAAATGATATCTGGTGTGTGAATAATGTTTGGTGTGAGTGTGTGTTGTTCTCACGTGTGTCTCAGGTCCTGCAGGACACACACCAGCGCTTCAGTCGAACACTAATGCAGGAAACACATCAGATTTACATCAGTCACTGTTACACCAGATATTCAACTTAATAAACTAAAGTTTATCCGTTTTACACTGAAACTCTCAAAGCTCACTTTCTCATTCACTGTCACTGTACACTCTCAGAAGAAAAGGTACAAAAGCTGTCACTGGGGCTGTACCTTTTCAAAAGGTACAATTTTGTACATTTTGGTACCTTAATGGTACATATTAGCACCTGAAATGTACGTATTAGCAGCTAAAACGTTCATATTAGCACCTAAAATGTACGAATTGGCACTTGAAATTTACATATTAGGACCTAAAATGGACATATTAGCTCCTGAAATGGACATATTAGCAACTAAAATGTACTTATTAGCACCTAAAATGTACATATTAACACCAAAAATTAACTTATTAGCACCTAAAATGGATATATTAACACCTAAAATGCACATTTTAGTACCTAAAATGTACTTAACACCTAAAATGTACATATTACCACCTAAAATTGACATACTAGCTAATGAAATTAACAAATTAGCACATAAAATGTACATATTAACACTTAAAATGTACATGACCTAAACCTAAAATGGACAAAAGTTTACTTTTTGAAAAGGTACAGCCCCAGTGACAGCTTTTGTACCTTTTTTTCTGAGAGTGTATGGAGATATCAGCATTAAAATAAGATAGAAATATGCTCCTTAAAATCACAGAGGCACACATTAGAATTACTGAAACTACTATATGAATAAATACTATAAATCTAAAACAGCGGACTTAAACTGATAATTACACAATATGAAAGTTCCTCTTAAAAATGTTGCCACATGATTGTCTAAACAAAGGGTGAGTGAAGATAATTTATTATAATAGGAATGGTAAATAATGGTAAATATCAAAACGTTGACATTGTGCGTCATTTCCAATAAAGCTGTAATTTGATCAATACATACACAAATGCTAGCCGTGTGAAATAAAACAATAATCATACTTCTCTGCTGCACTGATAATGAATCTGTCTGAATCGTTCAATCTGCCCTACTTAGTGAATGTCAATGAGTGCACTAGACAATCCACACACTAACAATACACACAAATGAACAACTATATATATATATATATATATATATATATATATATACTGTATATATATATATATTGAGTGAGTGAGTGTGTCTGTGTGTGTGTGAGTGGGTGCATGTGTGTTTCAGACCTCGATGACGATCAGTGTGTGTTCAGGGTAAAGCAGCAGAACACCGGTGACCTCTTCACCTGGACGGCTCCTCTGAACTCTGACCTTCAGCCTCTCGAAGTGAACTGACACACACACACCAGGGAGAGCTTGACACCGGATAATATAGACATTCTGACCCTTTAATCATGTGATATGGACTTGTGGATGTTCTGTAAAGCTGCTCTGAAACGGAGTGTGTTGTGAAAAGAATTAATCAAATGAATCAGAACAGAATCTCCTCAAACCTGCAACATCGGTCCGCTCTTCGAGTCCACAGGAGAGCCGGCCCACGGCCACGATCCGGTGTAAGAGGAACTTCTGACACACAGACAGGAAGTGATGTATGATAAACCTGCTGAGCCACTGACTGTGTGTGTGTGTGTTATATGTGTGTGTTATATATAACCTTATATCTTATAAGGTTCATTTTATGGGTAGCATTTATGTAATATTTTCATAATTTATGTGTAATCTGGCAGTTTGATTTGAAATTATGCAAATATTTACCAATACTTTTATTTCACTCTTTGTTTATAATCTTGAAGTAATATTTTTAAGATGAATTTTCATATTTTAATACTGAAAGATTAAGTCTGATATATTTATGTACTATTAGTTTTTATACATTTTATTATTATTTTTTTAAATTTTGGTTTATGTAATTATTATGTTTATAAATTATTATCTTTATTAATTACTATGTTATTATTATTATGTTTTATATATTTCTATATGGGTTTAATTTTTTTCTTCAGTTTTTTTATTTTCCTTCCTTTCCATTCAAATGATACTTGTTTGAGTTTCTAATCAAATATTTATGTATTTATTATAATTTGCGATTTAGTTTTATCTAGTTAACAATAACAACAACTAATTTGGGATAATAGCAATATATAATCTATCCTTATAAAGACATTTGAAAAGTAGGCCTATCATGGTAAAAAAGTTGATGCATGCAAAGAGTGCGCTAGTGTTGATGAGATGTAGATCTATGAGAATAGAACACTCACACACACAAACCTTGACAGTCCTGTGTTTCTCCATCAGCCGAGTTAACAGAGACGAGGATCTGCCGAACCCTGAGTCCAGTTCCCGGGAAGACATGATGTGTGTGTGTTTGCACTGGCTGCTAAGCAACATCGGTGGAGGGGCGGGACAACAGTGAACACCAACAGCTCTGTTCCGATCTCCTGTGTTTCCTGTGCCATGTTGGATCCAGTCAGAGGATCAAGTCCATTTTCATTTCTTAACTTCAGACAATAAAATAATCAATGAAGAGTAAAATTAATCCATCCATACTCAGGATTAAAAGTTTAATAAATGAACAGTTAAATAACTTCTAATATTTCTAAATAAAACTCTGAGTATAATAGGCTATTCTTGTGTAAAGATAAGTTGTTTGAGAGATAAAAAAAAAAAGAAAGAGCTGTCAGGATTTGGTAATGTATCATGTCTGTCACGTGATCCCCTGTTCACGTCACGTGATCCTGAATGTGTTCCCTCGTCTTGTGTGTGTGTCGCTCATGTTTGCCATGTGTCTCGTCAAGTTTTGTTCCACTGTTAGGAGTTTTATATCCATATTTATGTTTTGCTCGAAGTTTATTTTGTTTGTTCCCGTTATCCTCATTAAACCGCAGTTGTGTTCTCATCTTGCCTCTTGTGGACTCTCTCACAAGCAAGGATTTGTGAGTGTTATAATTTGGATGTCACTGCATATATATATATATATATATATATATATATATATATATATATATATATATATATATATATATATATATATATATATATATATATCCCCCTATTATTCAGTTGCGAAGTTCATCTTTTCATGCTGTTATTTGTGAGTGTTATAATTTGGATGTCACTGCACCTGCAATCAACCGGCTAATTGGTGTCACCTGACCGGAGCTACTTAAATCTAGGACGCATGCTCTTGCTGGAAGATCCTCTTGCGAAGCAGTGTTGTAGAGCCAGGGTTGTAACATAATGGGGGCTCGTCCAATTTGGTTGGTAAATATGTTTCTTTTGAGATTTTGGGGACTGTTTTTTTTCTCTCTCCTTTGATTGAGATCATTTGGTGAGTATGGTTGTTTATTTTTGAATCTATGCATGAGTTTGCCCGGTTAGGTAGGGTGAGAGTTCCAGCTGGGTTGATTATTCAATCCTTCCATCGGTTCACTCTTTTGTTATTTTTCCTTTTTTGTTTTTGAGGTTATTCTGGGTGGAGACTTGTTCTCTGTCGGGGGTAAGCATTTCAGAGCTGTGACCACTGACCATTGATAAATTGGTTCACAGTTGCTGAGGTTTTGCTTTTAAAGTCGCCTCGTGCCCGGTACACCTCAGAAGATAGATAGGAGTTAGAAGTGTTAGGCAGGTATCCGGGTGTATCTCATGTGTTTTGTATTGTGTCTGAGTTCAGCAACCATGCTCACTTTTTGATGGAAGTGAAAGGAATATTTCAGTTAGTTAATTATTTGTTTTGTTGTTTGAGGTACTGTGGTGTTTATTTGGTCCATGACCCTAATTTTGTGAAGTTCTTTTGTGGACTTTATTGTAGTCTAGTAATGGCTTCTTTAGAAGACTTCCTAAAGGAACCTTCAGATGAGTTACTTGAGTTTTTTACAAAGGATCAACTTTTGCAGTTGTCTTCTCATTATGATATTCCCATCACAAGTAGTGAGAAGCGACTGAAGGAAATAATTAGAAGTGTTTTGGTTGACAATTGGGTTTTAAAAGTTATACATTTAAGTATAATAGTACAATACATGTAAGCAGACTCACAAAACACACACATATCTAGTTTTCACCGTAGTTTTGGCGTGGAATGAGAGCGACACCTATCGGTGAAAACCTATACTGTCTATGGTGAAAACTGCAACGAAAACTCTTCCAAATATAGACCATAGACGATATAGACACCTTATAGACAATTTTTTATTTATTTATTTATTTTTTTATTGAATTTCAAGAAGTACAATTTGAATTTCAGTCAGGGGTACCTTATAGACAAATCCGCCGCGAACTCAATGGGCGCCGCCATCTTGCCTGCCGCCATTACTTTTTTTTTAATTTATTTATTTATTTTTTTATTGAACAATAAGAACAAAACAAAAATAGAATATACATCTACAGTGGCATTGAGAAATACAGGTAAATAAGTGTCAAGCAAGGCACATATCACTTAGGGAAACGTTTTAGGCTAACGTTATATTTTTGGAGGGAAAAGCCTAGTGTTCATGCTCGCATTGGTAGTTTCACTGGCTTTAGCGGCTCTAACTTAACTTTTCCATGTCATTCATCTGATGATGGACGTCTCATGATATTTATTTTAGCACAACTGGGCTGTATTAGGTCATTGATTCCCGTGATCTTGCTTATAAATTCCGATTCATTCATTCATTAAACTACCGTGATCACGCAAAGAGGTCTGCCGTTCAGGATTACAACCATGACAACCAACATAAAATATAAATAATTACGCCGTGTATGTACAAATGAAATAATAGAATGGACGCTATCTTTTGAATTCTTGGCATGAAAACAAACTGAGGTTTCTACCCTTCTAACATGATTTTTCAAGATCATCACTATTTCAAAATAAAGGTCTAAATCCTTAGTAGTGTGAAAATATTCTTCATACTCCTACGGATTTAGAAAATTGCAAATTGATAAATTATGGCTCCCCTTTCATTTCTTTTGAAAATCAATCACTAAATATGGAGACTAGAGATTGTAAGCTTTCAAAAGATATATAATTTGTCAAGTTTACGTTTAGTAGCCTATAGGATATCACTGTTTTAAAAACACAGGACGATTAACACTCTAATTTCTTATTGATTTCATTTCAGCCTGGGCGAGTGTTGACCTTAATCGAGGATCCTGAGGTAATGAAATACTGAACTGAAGCCAATATAAAAATGCTGACATTCTACTTTTGTGACCCATCACCCATTTCTATTGCATTGGAGGCAATTTTTTTTAGACATTAGATATGTGATTAACATTATCTAGTAGTAATTATATAGTTATAATTCCCTAGCATTAAAATGTATCCAATGCTGGGATGATTACTTGCAAATTGTGGCGATATTGTATAATGCACATTGTATTTTTTATAATGGAGAGGTCTGTTCATGTTCGGAAGTACATGAAGTAAAGAAGTTACTGTTTTCAGCCATTACAGTTTTAGATATATTTAGATAATGTAATATTTTTTTGATGGAAGGTGTGCTATTGAATAACCCCATAGGAGTTATGCTATTTTTTTTAAATGTTCACCTGTTAGGGTGATGATGAATGAAGAGCAGGAGTCAAAATTATAATAAATTAAAGATTTACTCAACAGAATTCAGCTTCAAGACTCTCACAGGAGTTTGTAGGCCATTACAAAGATCACAGAATCAGTAAATGAGCAAGCACTGTGACTACAAATACAGACAAAACATGAAACAAACATTTCTAATCATACTTCTATAACTAAGTAAAATCTCACATGCCTATGTAAGTCATTCCACTCATGTGATATTTAGAAAGAAAACCTTGATTATAATCAGTCTAAATATACAAGAAGCAGCAGTTTATTCCAAAATCCACACGCAAAACATCATGTTTGCTTTCTGAGTACTTGTCAATAATCCGATGGATTCAGTACCATGGACAGTGATATTCCTGCAGGACCGTAAACATCAATCCATGCAAACGAATTGTGTTATTGTGAGTTTAACGTTAACTGAAGATGCTAAACAACAGGAAAGAATAAAAAACTGTCGGGCCATTCTTTTTATTCAGCGCCTGGAGAACACTGTCTTTATTACACGTCAAAACAGAGGTGGATAAAACTGGCGTAGTATGTTCTGTAGGGTCCAGACAAGACGATCCAACTTGCTCAGGAACAGTTGGCCCAGCCGAAATACATATTGAAATAAATCATATGTTATTATTAAAACCAACACTGTTCATTTTGATTTCAAATAAATAGATAAACAAAAATTTAAACAGATGTAAAATGAAGCAATTAACTATGTTCAGGAGATTACACATGAGCAAAAGTGAGCGTCGTGTTATCAAAAGTGAGAGCAATGTTGCAATTGTTTTTCACTCACCAGCCACTTTGGTAGAAATATTCGGCTGTCCGAGAAACCCGAGAGACGCTTTCCTCCCTTTGACGATTTATGTAATAAAATACGTACAATACCTGAAAAAAATATACATAGAAAGATGCATACATTTGTACTTGTTTTTAAACACAATAGCATAATAATGCATTTAAACTAATTATAATGATATATTTGAAAATAAAATAATAACATGAAATATGCAAAATATATATATAGTGCAGATCATCGCATCATTTCTTTAAGGCAATGTAAGATTCTTCCAAAGCAAAGACAGTAAACTAACCTCAGTAACCAACCACAGATACTTCCAGGACCACCGTCACTCTCAGAGGAGTATCAGAAGAAGTTGATATACCAGTTGAGTATGTAGTATATATTCAGTAGGAATATCAGGTACTGGACGACTCTCAGGAACCACAGCAGTTGTAGTGGGAGTATCGCATCCACTTCTAATCTCAGGAACAGTCTCTGTTGCAGCGGCAGTGGGAGTATCGGATGCAGTGGGATTCCCAGTTTTAGTGGCAGGCTCTGATGCGGTCTCTGAGGCAGTGGGAGAATCATGGGCAGTGTCAGTCTCAGATCCAGATCCGTTTGTTGAGGTAGTGTGAGTTTCAGATGCAGAGTAGCACTCTGTTCACTGCGAGTCTCAAAATCTGCATCAGTCTCGGATGAAGAGTTGGTCTCGGATGAAGAGTTTGTCTCGGATGAAGAGTTTATCTCAGATGAAGAGTTTCCCTCAGATGAAGAGTTTATCTCAGATGAAGAGTCTCTCTCAGATGAAGAGTCTCTCTCGGATGAAGAGTCTCTCTCAGGTTCAGCGTCGATCTCAGATGAAGAGTTTCCCTCAGATGAAGAGTTTATCTCAGATGAAGAGTCTCTCTCAGGCTCGGTCTCGGATGAAGAGTTTATCTCGGATGAAGAGTCTCTCTCAGATGAAGAGTTTATCTCAGATGAAGAGTTTATCTCAGATGAAGAGTTTCTCTCAGATGAAGAGTTTATCTCAGATGAAGAGTCTCTCTCAGGCTCAGCGTCCCCCTCAGATGCAGTGTAATATTCAGAGTCTGAGTCACAGTGTGCTGTAAAAGAAAAATGAGTTAATAATGACTAAAGAGAACTTTCTAGGCTTTGTTGTTAAGGTTATTAATGTCACTGCTATGTTGCTAAGCAGATCTGCCCAGATTAAAACAATTCTAGAAGCTTATTCGGAAAGCGCAATACATGACATTCTGACTAGCAACAACATTTTTGTAAAAGAAGGAACTATAACTGAGGTTAAAGATATGGAATTTGTTATTCTTGAAATATATTTCCATACAGCTATTATTGCTATTCTTTTCTTCATCATATCTGGATTTCTATACTCCACTTTTTTTTTTTTTTTAGAAATAGGCTCATTTTACCACTCCCCCAACTGTGAGTTAAACTGTTTCATTTAGAAGAATATCAGTAACCAGACAGTTTCTGGTGTCATTGACTTCCATAGTAGGAAAAAAATACAGTATGGAAATCAACGAGAGCAGAAACTGTCTTGCTACCGATATTCATCTAAATATCAAAACATCGGCTGAATACGGTTTGCATTTGAAAATGATAAAACACAACTGTTTAACCCTGAGGGAGTGGTAAAATGAGCCTATTTCTAAAAATGAAAGGGGAAATTTTAGATAAAAATGCAGATATGATGCAGAAAAGAATAGCAATAATAGCTGTATGGATACAGTTTACACTTACAGGACTGGGTAAGTTATGAAATGATAAAGCATTTGTCAGATATAGATCAGGGTTGCAGTTTGACCATAAAACTGTAACTTTACTTTACACTAAACAAATTAAATTGCTGTCTTAAACCCCTACAAGATACACCTGCATAAAGCATATTTCCATATCTACCAAAACGCTATAGCAATAATCAGTAGGTTATTTAAATGATATCAATAAAAAAAGTAAAAGAATTAGCTATTTCTTGATACCTTTCAGAGCTGGGCTTCCCCTGAACAGAGCGTCTAACTCCTCGTCCAGAATGACTGCAAGGCCTAGAGATTAAAAACAAGAAAGAATAAATAAATAAATATATAAACTGTGCACTCATCAAAACACAATCATACTGCCTCAATAATTATTAACTTAATGCGCTTGAATATACGCTCAATGACTAACAAATTATTAACAAAGATTACCAATACTCACCTTGATGCTCGGTTGTCTCCTGAATCTCTTCATCTTTTCTCGGTGACTCTTCCTCGGAGAGATCTCTTTTGGTGCCGTTTGTGTTCTTCCTGGATTTGAGGTAATCCATCAGCAGGAGGTTAATCGTGAACAACATGGCTGGGCGTTCGTTAAAAGCCAGAAAGTTGAAAATATCAGACTTTTATGTCTAAAAAAATCAACAATCGAGCAGAATGAACACCGTTAAGCAGAACAAATGTTGCAAACTGACCAAAAAGTTGAAAATATCAGACTATTGTGTCTAAAAAATCAACAATCGAGCAGAATGAACACCGTTAAGCAGAACAAATCTCGCAAACTGTCTTTATCTGAGTAGCTGCAGCTAGAACAGTCAAATCTGTTTTTTGCGCTATGATGTCACAGTGACTCCGCGTGTGCATTTTTTAAAACTGCTGCTGCTGGCTGACATTCTTTATGGTAGAGAAATGACTTCTGGCCTTTTATTTCTCCAATAATAATATTAAAAACGATGAAATCTTGTAACTTACCAATTGTACGTATGCTTTTACTCCAAACTATTAATTCTTTTGTAAACAGTAGTAGCTGCGAAGTTGCTGAGGGATTTTGCTGACAGTTATCCGAATTCTCTCAGACTGAGCTGATGACTCTAATGTGAACGAGACATCCCTTATGAAAAACAAACAACTATAGGAATCTTGTAGTATTTTAGGACAAAATATTAACGTTAATCCTATAGGAATACTATAGTATTTGGGACATAGCCTAGAAGTATATACAGTAATACATAACATCACAGAAGTATACTTATAGGCATGGGATTACTATAGTTCTTTTTCGTGACAAATCTGGCCCACGGCCTAATACGAGTTTAATATCACACAGGGATCTACTCACACAGTAATCTAACAAGTTATGATTAATTTTGCCATTTTATCCTCCTATCCGGTTATGTATGTTTATTAGGAAGGATGTAGAACTTCAATTCATAATTTGTTTGTTTGAAAACGACACAGCAACTCTTCGGCATCACGTGACGGGGCGTTCCCAGACCAACCGACTGTATTTACCTTTTTTATTTATATTTATTTTATTTACCTCTTTTTTTACAGTCACTTTTTTTTTTTTTTTTTTTTTTTTTACAATTTTTTATGGTGTCTACTGAGAGATGCGGCCATCGTCCTCCGTGAAGTTTGCTCCCTATAAAATTAAATAATATCCAAAACGATGCCATTCGTTTGTGCTGCAAAAACGAACGTTATACTGGTTTGGTGTTTGAGATAGTGAACATTAATATTATTTATTTATTTTGGTGCCATTCGTTTGTGCCGTTAAAAAAACCCCACTGTACCTGTATCAAAAAAAAGAGTATTAAGAAGTGTTATCGCTGATTTACGTGATAAAACTGAAAGGTTATTCTGTTATGTAGGAGCATTAATTATTTTATATTTATTATTGGTTATTTACTGTCACTTGGGCACAGGTGATCAGTTACAGAAATATCAAACACTCCATCACAGATTAGCCTATATAGGGTTCGAGTCCACTGGGCAAAATAAACACACTCAGGCCGCATCTACAATACAAAAGAAGACTATATATTTATTATATAGACTATATTGTTTATAAATTGTCCTCTCACACACACACACACACACACACACACACACACACACACACTTAATACACAATTACAGCAGGAATCACGTCTATAAGAGAGCAATAAACCAGACCAAGAAGAAATAAAACCTAAAATATTAAAAACTCAACCTGTCACATATGGGATTGGAGGGTTTCAGAAAAGAAATGTGTACACTTAACTTTATTCACAGTCGTATTAAAATCTGTGTTTATAATTTAGGACACAACGCTGCTTCTTCATACTTTGAGTTTTGTTAAAGAAAACAACAACAACAAGAGGAGTGGGTATTTAAATACATGATTTACTGGAATATATTTCAATATTTGAAAGAAAAAAAAAAGCAAAATTGGCAATGTAACAAAAGAAAATCTCGAAAATCGCAACTTTACATTTTCCGTCTGTCTAAGTGCACGATGTAACTATAAATGAGTCACGTTTTAAATAGGAAAAATATCAAAATACTTTGGTAATTTTTTGTGGAGAAATCCAAATGCTCTTGTGCACTTCAATGATGATGTATGCTAAGCTATGCTAAAAGTGGTACCGCCAGAACCGGAGATCGGCTGAATGGATTCAAAAAAGGTAAAACTCAACAGTTTAAAGGTGCCCTGTGTAAAAATTGAGGTTAAAATATCCCAAAAATGAGCTACACGCATCAAAAGAATGAGAAGAAATAAATAAATAAATAATATTATTATTTATATATTAGGGCTGTCAAACGATTAATTGCGATTAATCACATCCAAAATAAAAGTTTGTGTTTACATAATATATGTGGGTGCACTGTGTATAATTATTTTATATATAAACACACACACATGCTTGTATATATTTAAGAAATATTTTCATGTGTATTCTGTATATAGATTTATATTTATTTTTTATTATATATAAATGTACATGTTTTTACATATAAATAATATTTTTTTCTTAAATATACATGCTTATGTGTGTATTTATATATCTATAATAATTATACACAGTGCCCCCACATATATTACGTAACTCACAAACTTTTATTTTGGATGCGATTAATCGTTTGACAGCCCTAATATATATATATATATATATATATATATTTTACTCTGCTCACGGTTAATGTCTTGTATCCTTTCATTTGCAATACAAAATAAATAAATTAATTAATAATTAAAAAAAGGTTATTTTTATATTTTAGTTCGTGTCACTGTAGAGTCTCCCCCTACTGGATGAATCAGGAACAACAGGGGTGTATATCTACTGGCTCCATGTCTGCAGCCAACCCCTACTCTTGGACTCTGGTAACACACACACACACACACACTGCCTAATGATGCAATGATAAAGATAGTTTTTATTGCATTAGTAACATGGCCTGTTTTACTGAATGTGTCATCTGTTGTCTGATCATTTAAAGGACATGTTTTCGGCCGTTTCAACCAAAGACAGACCACTTCTCAGATGTTCCTCACCAGCAAAACAGCGAAACATGATCTTTGGAGACTCAGCACCAGTGCCTGGTGAGAAACGGTAGTGGGTATGTCAGATGCAGTGTGAATCTTAGAAGCATCATCACTTGTCGTAAGAGTCTCGGAAGCAGTTGGTAAACCAGGTGCAGTGGGAATATCAGAGGGAATGTCAATCCTAGTGGGAGTCTCAGAGGAAATAGTTGTAGTTGAAGATGGAAACCCAAAGGCAGTGGGAATGCCAGGTACACTGTGAGCCTGAGAGGCGATGTCGGTGACGGTGTTAGTGACAGAGTCAGTCTCAGACCCATTGGCAACATCAAATGCAGGCTGAGTTTTCGAGGCAGATTCAGTGACAGCGTCGCCTGTAGAGACAGTGGGAATATCAGGTCCAGCAGGAAGTCTAAAGGCAGTCTCAAATGCAGATGAAGTGACCGTTGAGAGGAAGGGTTTCTCTCAGAGCCAGTTTCACTCTCACTGCCAGTGTCAGTTGTAGAGAGCATGGTTTGGCGTTTGTTGAAAACCAGCTCAATCTTCTAGACAATCTGACAAACTTCGTCTTGAAGACTGAAAATATCAGACTATTACACAGAATGTGCGATCGAGCAAAGTTAAATGTCAAGCAGAACTAATCTTGCAAACCGAGTGCAGCTTGAACATTCCTGTGTTCTTTTTAGATGTGATGTCACAGTGTGCATTTTCTGAAGCTGCTATTGCTGACATTCTTTATAGTAGAGAAATGACTTCTGGCTTATCTCTGCTCTTATGTCTCTAATAATCACTCTGATCTGCTGTTATTCAAACTAATTCACTTTCATATCTATAAATAAAAAATAAATAAGGGGAAACAAATAAGAGAACTGTTGGCCTTTAAACATATACTAGATTCATTTCAATTTAAGGTGATTTTTTTGTTTGTTACGATATTTTTACTCCTTTTCTTTTTCCGGTGTTAAATCTTACTAATGTGTTACATATTAGCATCTTTATTAAAGTGAATTAGTGTGAATCTCTCTCTCTCTCTCTCTTCATTCAAATCAATTCAAAGGGGCTTTATTGGCATGAAAGTTTTTCAAATAATGTTGCCAAAGCATATACAAAATATACAAATACTATACATATATATATATGAAGAGTTCAGATGCAAAAGCCTCTAAGTGCCATTTGAAATATTCTTCTAAAATGATCATTTTTATCAAGCTTGTATATTTAAGTTCAGTAATTTCACTTAAATGACAACTAATAGGTAATCTTCATTGCCATTTAAGTGAAATTACTGAAATTAAATATACAAGCTTGATAAAAATGATCATTTTAGAAGAAAATTTCAAATGGCATTTAGAGGCTTTTGCATCTGAACTCTTCATATACACACACACACACACACACACACACATATATATATATATATTAGGGCTGTCAAGCGATTAATCGCATCCAAAATAAAAGTTTGTGTTTACATAATATATGTAGGGTGCACTGTGTGTGTATAATTATTTTATACATATACACACACATGCTTGTATATATTTAAGAAATATTTTCATGTATATACTCTATATAGATTTAAATATAATTTATATTGGTAACACTTTACAATAAGGTTCATTAGTTAACATTAGTTAATGTATTTACTAATGCACTAACCATGAGCAATACATTTGTTACTGCATTTGTTCATCTTTGTTAATGTTAGTTCATGAAAATACAGCTGTTCATGTTAGTTCACGGTGCATTAACTAATGTTAACAAAGATTAACAAATGCTGTATATGTGCTATTCATTATTAGTTCATATTAACTAATGTTAACTAACGAACCTTATTGTAAAGTGTTACCTTTATATTATATATAAATACAAATATTTTATAAATAAATTATGTTTTCTTCTTAAATATACATGCATGTGTGTGTATTTATACAGTGGTGTGAATAAGTTTTGGCACCCATGCTAAAGTTGCCTAAAAAGAGGAATAAAAAATCATCTTTTGGATATTGATCTTAATGCCTTAATTAGAAAAATGAGGAAAACTCCAACCTTTAAGGACACCAATTTTCTTTATGAATGAATAATGTGTCATAAATAAATAAATAAATAAATGTTTTTCCTTAAAATACAGGGTGCATAAGTCATTGCCCCCCTATGTTAAATTCCCATAGAGTCAGGCAGATTTTTATTTTTAAAAGCCAGTTATTTGATGGATCCAGGATAATATGCATCCTGATAAAGTTCACTTGGCCTTTGGAATTAAAATATCCCCACATCATCACACACCAATGACTTATGCACCTTGTATTTTAAGAAAAAATATTTATTTATTTATGATAAATTTATTGACAAAGAAAATTGGTGACCTTAAAAGTTGGAGTTTTCCTCATTTTTCTAAGATGATTTTTTTATTCCTCTTTTTAGCATGAGTGCCCAAACTTATTCATACCACTGTATAAATACACACACATATGCATGTATATTTATTATTGTTATTTAATGCATATACATTATTTAATTTTATAGGGTGCAAACTTCACGGAGGATGATGACTGCATCTCTCAGTAGATACCATAAAAAATGCAAAAAAAAAAAAAAAGTGACTGTAAAAAAGAGGTAAAATAAATATAAATAAAAAAGGTAAATGCAGTCGGTTGGTCTGGGATGCCGAAGAATTGCTGTGTCGTTTTCTGTACCGCAAACAAACAAATTATGAATTGAAGTTCTACATCCCTCCTAATAAACATACAGAACCAAATAGGAGGATAAAATGGCAAAATTAATCATAACTTGTTAGATTACTGTGTGAGTAGATCCCTGTGTGATATTAAACTCGTATTAGGCTGTGGGCCAGATTTGTCACGAAAAAGAACTATAGTGGCCTAATCCCATGCCTATAAGTATACTTCTGTGATGTTATGTATTACTGTATATACTTCTAGGCTATGTCCCAAATACTATAGTATTCCTATAGGATTAACGTTAATATTTTCTCCTAAAATACAACAAGATTCCTATAGTTGTTTGTTTTTCATAAGGGATGTCTCGTTCACATTAGAGTCATCAGCTCAGTCTGAGAGAATTCGGATAACTGTCAGCAAAATCCCTCAGCAACTTCGCAGCTACTACTGTTTACAAAAGAATTAATAGTTTGGAGTAAAAGCATACGTACAATTGGTAAGTAACAAGATTTCATCGTTTTTAATATTATTATTGGAGAAATAAAAGGCCAGAAGTCTTTTCTCTACCATAAAGAATGTCAGCCAGCAGCAGCAGTTTTAAAAAATGCACACGCGGCGTCACTGTGACATCATAGCGCAAAAAACAGATTTGACTGTTCTAGCTGCAGCTACTCAGATAAAGACAGTTTGCAACATTTGTTCTGCTTAACGGTGTTCATTCTGCTCGATTGTTGATTTTTTAGACACAATAGTCTGATATTTTCAACTTTCTCGTCAGTTTGCAACATTTGTTCTGCTTAACGGTGTTCATTCTGCTCGATTGTTGATTTTTTAGACATAATAGTCTGATATTTTCAACTTTCTGGTTTTTCACGAACGCCCAGCCATGTTGTTCACGATTAACCTCCTGCTGATGGATTACCTCAAATCCAGGAAGAACACAAACGGCACCAAAAGAGATCTCTCCGAGGAAGAGTCACCGAGAAAAGATGAAGAGATTCAGGAGACAACCGAGCATCAAGGTGAGTATTGGTAATCTTTGTTAATAATTTGTTAGTCATTGAGCGTATATTCAAGCGCATTAAGTTAATAATTATTGAGGCAGTATGATTGTGTTTTGATGAGTGCACAGTTTATATATTTATTTATTCTTTCTTTCTTGTTTTTAATCTCTAGGCCTTGCAGTCATTCTGGACGAGGACATGGACGCTCTGTTCAGGGGAAGCCCAGCCCTAAAAGGTATCAAGAAATAGCTAATTCTTTTACTTTTTTTATTGATATCATTTAAATAGCCTACTGATTATTGCTATAGCGTTTTTGTAAATATGGAAATATGCTTTATGCAGGTGTATCTTGTAGGGGTTTAAGACAGCAATTTAATTTGTTTAGTGTAAAGTAAAGTTATAGTTTTATGGTCAAACTGCAACCCTGATCTATATCTGACAAATGCTTTATATCTGGATTTTTATCTAAAATTTCCCCTTTCCTTAAAGGGATTCTCCACTTTTTTTTTTTTTTTAGAAATAGGCTCATTTTACCACTCCCTCAGGGTTAAACAGTTGTGTTTTATCATTTTCAAATGCAAACCGTATTCAGCCGATGTTTTGATATTTAGATGAACATCGGTAGCAAGACAGTTTCTGCTCTCATTGATTTCCATACTGTATTTTTTTTCCTACTATGGAAGTCAATGAGACCACAAACTGTCTGGTTACTGATATTCTTCTAAATAAAACAGTTTAACTCACAGTTGGGGGAGTGGTAAAATGAGCCTATTTCTAAAAAAAAAAAAAAAAAGTATAAAATAAAAAGTATAAAAATCCAGATATGATGAAGAAAAGAATAGCAATAATAGCTGTATGGAAATATATTTCAAGAATAACAAATTCCATATCTTTAACCTCAGTTAAAGTTCCTTCTTTTACAAAAATGTTGTTGCTGGTCAGAATGTCATGTATTGCGCTTTCCGAATAAGCTTCTAGAATTGTTTTAATCTGGGCAGATGTGCTTGGCAACATAGCAGTGACATTAATAACCTTAACAACAAAGCCTAGAAAGTTCTCTTTAGTCATTATTAACTCATTTTTCTTTTACAGCACACTGTGACTCAGACTCTGAATATTACACTGCATCTGAGGGGGACGCTGAGCCTGAGAGAGACTCTTCATCTGAGATAAACTCTTCATCTGAGGGAAACTCTTCATCTGAGATAAACTCTTCATCTGAGATAAACTCTTCATCTGAGAGAGACTCTTCATCTGAGAGAGACTCTTCATCTGAGGGAAACTCTTCATCTGAGATAAACTCTTCATCTGAGATAAACTCTTCATCTGAGAGAGACTCTTCATCTGAGAGAGACTCTTCATCTGAGGGAAACTCTTCATCTGAGATCGACGCTGAGCCTGAGAGAGACTCTTCATCTGAGATAAACTCTTCATCTGAGAGAGACTCTTCATCCGAGGGGGACACTGAGCCTGAGAGAGACTCTTCATCTGAGATAAACTCTTCATCCGAGACAAACTCTTCATCTGAGATAAACTCTTCATCCGAGACAAACTCTTCATCCGAGACCAACTCTTCATCCGAGACTGATGCAGATTTTAAGGCTCGCAGTAAACAGAGTGCTACTCTGCATCTGAAATTCACACTACCTCAACAAAAGGATCTGGATCTGAGACTGACACTGCCCCTGATTCTCCCACTGCCTCAGAGACCGCATCTGAGCCTGCCACTAAAACTGGGAATCCCACTGCATCCGATACTCCCACTGCCGCTGCAACAGAGACTGTTCCTGAGATTAGAAGTGGATGCGATACTCCCACTACAACTGCTGTGGTTCCTGAGAGTCGTCCAGTACCTGATATTCCTACTGAATATATACTACATACTCAACTGGTATATCAACTTCTTCTGATACTCCTCTGAGAGTGACGGTGGTCCTGGAAGTATCTGTGGTTGGTTACTGAGGTTAGTTTACTGTCTTTGCTTTGGAAGAATCTTACATTGCCATAAAGAAATGATGCGATGATTTGCACTATATATATATTTTTTTTTTTTTGCATATTTCATATTATTATTTTATTTTCAAATATATCATTATAATTAGTTTAAATGCATTATTATGCTATTGTGTTTAAAAACAAGTAAAAATGTATGCATATTTCTATCTATATTTTTTTCAGGTATTGTACGTATTTTATTACATAAATCGTCACAGGGAAGAAAGCATCTCTCGGGTTTCTCGGACAGCCGAATATTTCTACTAAAGTGGCTGGTGAGTGAAAAACAATTGCAACATTGCTCTCACTTTTGATAACACGACTCTCACTTTTGCTCAAATCATGTGTAATCTCCTGAACATAGTTAATTGCTTCATTTTACATCTGTTTAAATTTTTGTTTAGCCTATCTATTTATTTGAAATCAAAATGAACAGTGTTGGTGTTGGTTTTAAAGGGCACATATCATGCAAAATCCACTTTTTAAGCCCTTAAATGCATTTTGTTGTACATTTGGAGTGTTTATAAGTACAGAAAAGATGAAATTATTCTCTTCAGGTGCTTCGTTTATATCTTTATATTCTGTTTTGGTCATATTTTTCAACCTGTTGAGATTTTTCCGTTTTTTTGAACAATTACGTCACAGTATTTGCAGCGGAACTGCCAAATAAGGACATCGACTACCGGTCCAACACTTCGAGCAATCCGCCATTATTATTTCTCGCTCCGATTTTGTAGTCCAAGCTCAATGATGCAGAAGTTACGAGAGGGCAAGTCAAAATGTTCGGTTGTTGGATGTTGTTGTTGTTGGACTTCGTCTGAATGAGGGGTAAGTTAACGTTAAATTCTATCATTTAGCTGCTGTGTTTTCTGACGCTTTCTAAACGTAAGTCATCATATTACTATCATCAATACAGGTTTTTAGTGGTAAGATCAGACCGCAGTCATTTATCTTGTCAGTGTGCTTGTTTTAACAAGAGAAATAGTCGACTTTCACTAATAACACAACATAGTTAACTTAACTTTCCATACCACCGCATCCATATGAAGACGTTGTTCTGCAGGTTCATCTTCGTCTTTTTCAAATCGCTCGCTCTGGCTCGAATACGTAACGCTTGATGGACAAGTCTTCCGTTGACATTTTGTTGACATGTGAATAAAAATGTTCTTTGAAGCTATAGTAATCGTTTATCTCTTATCAAACTACAATAATGCCCATGACAGCCCAAGTCTTTCTGTTTTATCCACCTCTGTTTTTAAGTGTAATAAAGATTTAATAAAGACAGTGTTGCAAACTCCTGTGAGAGTCTTGAAGCTGAATTCTGTTGAGTAAATCTTTAATTTATTATAATTTTGACTCCTGCTCTTCATTCATCATCACCCTAACAGGTGAACATTTAAAAAAAATAGCATAACTCCTATGGGGTTATTCAATAGCACACCTTCCATCAAAAAAATATTACATTATCTAAATATATCTAAAACTGTAATGGCTGAAAACAGTAACTTCTTTACTTCATGTACTTCCGAACATGAACAGACCTCTCCATTATAAAAAATACAATGTGCATTATACAATATCGCCACAATTTGCAAGTAATCATCCCAGCATTGGATACATTTTAATGCTAGGGAATTATAATTATATAATTACTACTAGATAATGTTAATCACATATCTAATGTCTAGAAAAAATTGCCTCCAATGCAATAGAAATGGGTGATGGGTCAAAAAAGTAGAATGTCAGCATTTTTATATTGGCTTCAGTTCAGTATTTCATTACCTCAGGATCCTCGATTAAGGTCAACACTCGCCCAGGCTGAAATGAAATCAATAAGAAATTAGAGTGTTAATCGTCCTGTTTTTAAAACAGTGATATCCTATAGGCTACTAAATGTAAACTTGACAAATTATATATCTTTTGAAAGCTTACGATCTCTAGTCTCCATATTTGGTGATTGATTTTCAAAAGAAATGACAGGGGAGCCATAATTTATCAATTTGCAATTTTCTAAATCCTTAGGAGTATGAAGAATATTTTCACACTCCTAAAGGATTTAGACCTTTATTTTGAAATAGTGATGATCTTGAAAAATCATGAAAGAAGGGTAGAAACTTCAGTTTGTTTTTAAGATGGCATCCATTCAATTATTTTAGAAAAAAAATAAAGAAAAAATTATAGATTCACCATTTGTGATTTTTAAAAAAAATCTTTTTATGTGTTTCTTAGAGCTGGAATTTATATCAAAATCTGCCACACTTCTTATATTACTTCTCATATTACTTAAAATAAAACTTACTTAATAAATCTTATGGCCAAACAAAATCTTACTGAATGCTCATTTTGTGAGATATCAACCAAAAATTTAAAACACAACTTATTCAGATTTTTGGCTTTAATTTTTTTTTCAGGTTTTGGAAATATATATTTTATATAAAATATGAATAATTACATTTTTTACATTGTACATTTTCATAAACTCAAATTTCTATAACTTTTTTTCTCTTTCACTTTCTTAATTTATTTCACTTATACAAAAACGAGCCAAAATGTCTTCTTTTCACAATCTGGTAATCTTCAAAAAAAGCAACAATTCTGGTCTTTGGGGTCTATTGAATCTATCTATTTAATTTTGTAACAGAATGGTATATACTTTTTGAACAAATATAATTTTACTCTCTTTATAAATGTTTTTACTCAACATTTGTGTAGTTTTTGGAGGATTCATGATTTTTTATTTATTTATGTAAATAAACTAACTAAAATACTAAATATTATAAATAACTAAATATTTATTTAAATAGGATTTTTACAAAAAAAAAAAAGCATTTTGTGTTTAATTAACTTTATAAAAGTCCCAGATTTTTAACTTTCATTCCTGGGGATACCATGCATAATTTTACAAGGTTGAATGTAAGATTTTTGCCCAATTTTTTGGAAAAAACAGGTTAAAATTTGTAATAAGTCACTTTAACCACTAGATGGCTATAGAGCTCCACTGGGCCTATAAACTATTTGAAATACTGAAAGATTTAGTTTTTAAAGTTGGATTCATATCTAAATATTATAAAATCACAATTATAGCAAAAATAAAATGCTTTTTGTCAAAGTTTAGCATTTGTTTTTGTACTGAAAAAAAAAAACAGTTTTATAGTCTGTATGTATTCCTGTATATTGTATTCCTCTATATGTGTGTGCATGTGTGTGAGCATGATAATTTTGGATTGTGGATGTTTTTTGCATTGTTGGAAGTGTGCCACTTCATTTCTGTCATTTCTGTCTGTGTTCTGCGTTACTTCTGATTTTGATGATGAATTTTGTCTATTTTGAGTCCAATGATAAATAAATAAATATTTATTTATATATATTTAAAAGATATCATAAATCCTCCAAACACTGCACAAATGTTGAGTAAAAACATTAATAAACAGAGTAAAATTATATTTGTAAAAAACAAAACAAAAAAAAACTATTGTTCTGTTGCAAAATTACGTTTTATTTTTTGGGGACCCCGAAGACCACGAGTGTGACTATTACATAAAAACAGATAAAATTCCATTTTATTTTTCAATTTTTTTGTAGATCTAGACAGTGTTGAGACCCGTAGGAAGTTTCATACCATTTGGAAAAAGAGAACTTTTTTTTGTTTAATTCAAGCAAAAGTCATTTGGGGTCCAGGAGACCCCGAAGACCATCAGAGGGTTAAATACATTTACTGGAATATATTTCAATATTTGAAAAAAAAAGCAAAATTGGCAATGTAATAAAGTTTTTCATCAGCGGAGTATACGTTACTAAACAACATTCAGCAGTGTTGAACACACATCCCCTTTACAAACGTGGAATAAATATCAATTATTAGAAAAGAATCACAGTTTGGTTAGTGTGTGTGTGTGTGTGTGTGTGTGTGTTTCAGTGCTGTGAGTCGGCGAGCGCCTGCAGGGTTAGCATCATTCCTCCTTCAGCTCTGAGCACCAGCTGATAGAGACGCTGAACCGGCTGGAGTCCCGGCAGGATCCTGAACCTCCTCAGAGTCTGAGCCACCACAACCTTCATCTCTGCCATCGCGAAGCTCTGCCCGATACAGTTCCTGTGTGTGAGAGAGAGAGAGTGTGTGAGTGTGTGTGTGTGTTTGAGTGTGTGTGTGTGTGTGTGTGTGTGTTTTAGGGAGCGCACCTGGGTCCTGCTGAGAAAGGAATGAAAGCGTGAGGAGAGCGTGTGTGTGAGTTCTCCGGGGCGAAGCGCGTCGGGTCGAACACCTGCACAGAGAGAGAGAGAGTGTGTGTGTGTGTGTGTGTGTGTGTTATCAGATCTGAGGTTTATTTCAGTGACGGACCGCAGATGATCGAGCCTCACTCACCTCTGGATCGGCCCAGACCTCGGGGTTACGGTGCACTCCATAGATACTGATCAAACACAGACATCCTGCACACACACACACACACACACACACCTTAACGAGAAACTGAGCATCATTTATTCTCTTGCAGGGCTGCAGCGGTCGTTTGAGTGTGTGTGTACCCTGTGGAATGACACAGTCTCCAGGTGTCCTCATGTTCTGACAGTAATAGCGTGTCACCGCTAGAACGGGCGAGTGAAGCCTCAGACTCTCCTTGATGCACATGCTGGTGAAGGTCAGCTGACTCAGATCCTCCCTGCAGCCAATCACAGCGCAGAATCACACCTCACTCACAGTACATCACTCCATATATGGGCATTCACCGTTTACCATCGTTAGTTGTGTTCGGAACAATATACTACACACTAAAATTGATATGTTGTATTTTAACACACAAAAACACACATTATTGCTTAAACTCTTAACTGTCACTTGCTCGTATACGGGCAACCTAACTTTACTTCACTATATTACTATTAAATCCTGACGAACTATATATCATTGGAAAGGTCTAAGACTCCTAAATAGATATTTTAGGTCTGTTTTTTTCTTGCAAATTGTGAATGAACAGTAATATATGAATTTATGACAAGAGTGCGCCTCAAAAAAATCGACGTCATTACAGGAGTTTCTGACCTTTGACACAAAAAGTCGAAACACACACTTTTAATAATTGAAACTTTGGTTTTTAGTGCTAAAAGTTCATAATAAAACATAATTAGTATTTGTCAATAAAAAAGATAAAATTATATTTTAAAAAGTAAGGTAAGAAGTCCTCTAAAAAGTATAATATATTATATATATATATATAGAAATATAATTTTTTGTATTATTATTATATCACATATTTTAGTAGTTATCATAAATTAGGTATCATTTGAAAGCTTACAAACTGAAATTGAAATTTGAAACCGATTTGAAATTGGACGTTGCGTTACCATAGAAACGGTATTTTTTTATTAGGCCCCTCCCCTTTTGGGCATCATCTTTCATAATTTATTATCAAAACCTTTTCTAATCTTGACAAAACACATATTGTCAGAAAGGTCTGAGTCTCAAGGTTCCATATTTAGTGACAGAAGTGATATTCGGATAGAAATTTATTAATTTTTTTATGGCAAAATGCATACAATTAAATTCAATGGAATTCAACGGCACCCGGTGGCTATTTTTGGTACTACGCCTAAACAAAATCTCATGGGAACTTCAATTTTTTGTGATATCAACTTCAAATTTGGTCAGATATATAGCTTTCATTTTATAAAAATTTTACAGTAAAGCATATTTTGTAAAATATTTATTTCATATTAAAAAAAGTAGTAGTGAGTGTGTGTGTGTGTCACTGACCAGCTGATGTCGTGTGTGTCTCCGTCCCGCAGGAGTGACTGGATCTCGGCACGACAGCGCTCCTGATGATCCTGATGCATGGCCAGATTATAGAAGATCCAGGAGAGAGCGCTGGCGGTGGTGTCGTGACCTCAACAAACACACACACACACATCAGTCATGCTTTCATCAGAACCAAACCAACAGCAAACCACTGAATATGAGCTAAGTTCAGTTTTGTTTTCTTACAAAAATCCACTTTTCTCAAGAATTTGTAAATGACTTTTCTAGTTGTAAATGGATCATAAATAAATCAATCAAGAATCCAGTGAACATGAGATCAGACTCACCAGCGAACATGAACATATCAGCGTGTGCCTGGATCTCCTCGTTCGTCAGTCCCTCGCCGTTCTCATCCTGAACGTTACATATATTAGATCACTTCCCTTAGTTTGGGATCAATACTCTTCCGGCCAAAAGTGTGGAATAAACACCATTGTTTAAAGTTTTAAGAGTCTCTTCTGCTCACTAAAGCTGCATTTAATTCATCAAAAATACTTAAAAAATATATATAATAATAATACTTTCATATATAATAATAATACTTTTAATACTTAAAAAATACTTAAAAATAGTGAAATATTATTCTAATTTAAATCATCTGTTTTCTATGTGAATATACAGTAAAGTGTAATTTATTCCTGTGATCAAAGCTGAATTTAAATATACTAATATGGGACATATGCAAATACGGGACAGTCCGACAGCGGTTGTGGGCGGGGCATGAGCATTATGACATCATAGTGCTCAGAGAACGATTATTGACAGTGTTTAGGCTTTTTGAGGATAAAAAATAAGAGTTAAAGCTACACTATGTAACTCTTTTAGTTTATTCTTAGCTAAAAACACTTAGCTCTTTCAAAAATATATGTGCTCGTTAATGTATATTTTAGGGCTGTGCAAAAATTAATCGCGATTAATCGCATCCAAAATAAAAGTCTGTGTTTACATAATGTATTTGTGTGTGTTGTATATAATTATTTTATATATATAAATACACACACATGCATGTATATATTTAAGAAATATTTTCATGTATATTCTGTATATAGATTTATATATAATATATAAATATAAATATTTTATATATGAAAAATATTTTTTCTTAAATATACATGCATGTGTGTTTTTTATATATATACAAAATAATTATACACAGTGCACCCACATATATTATTTAAACTTTATATATTACTTAAACTTTTATTTTGAATGCGATTAATCGCGATTAATCGTTTGACAGCCCTAATTTATATATATACAGAATTTAAGCGCAAATAATTCTTAAATATATACATGCATGTGTGTGTATTTATATATACAAAATAATTATATACAGCACACTCAAATATATTATGTAAACACAGACTTTTATTTTGGATGCGATTAATCGCGATTAACTTTTGCACAGCCCTAATATATTTACTTCATTCAAGAAATAAAGTATTCTCGTGAGTGTTTAATATGCCATTGATAGGGGATCTAATGTCAGTCACCATGTTGTCCCTCCATCTTAAAAGTACATTAGCCAAAGAGGGACATACCCGTTAATTCACGCGTTTACGTTTGAGTTAACACTCATGGACGATGTCGAACTGGAAGCCGTGTTAATCTTGGACTACATTGGCGTTAAAACCAAATGGGAAATGAGAGGAGGAATAGAAACTAATATTGACTGGATGGTTATACCTTTTCACCACTAGATGGGGGTAAAAATCACACAGTGTAGCTTTAATTAGCTTTTCTTGTGTGATTTTTACCCCCATCTAGTGGAGAAAAGGTATATGTCCATGTGTCCACACACTGCAAACACATTCCTCCATCCGATGAGCCCTTTAAAGGTTGTTGTTAAAAACGAACGTGCTTTGGACAGAAGCAGGAGGTCGACGAGGTCCGTGTCCTTCTTCTTGTATCCTCCGGTGTACTCCAGGTTCTCCGAGCCGCTCTTCGCCGACCCCTGCTGTTCGAGTTGGGAACGCCGTTCTTGGACGATTTTCGCGGTGAAACCGTGAACGATGTCGCACGCCTTGCGGAAGCGCCGTCCCTGTTCAGAGCGCCAGTATAACCAGTCCCAGTGGTACGGCAGATAGTGCTGTCTCTGGACCAGCAGCTTAGACAGATCCAGGATCGCGGAGATGTACTCACTGGGTTTCCTGAGAGAGAGAGACATGATTGATAATGTGAGAAATGTTGAAGGTGTGTGTGTGTGTGTGTGTGTGTGTGTGTGTGACACTGACCCCTGACAGTGTCCGTCGCAGCTGAATGTGCATTTGAGGAGACTGTCCAGAGTCATGGAGCTCATGTGCTCAAACATGTCCAGACCGTTGTGTCCTTCAGCCAGCAGGAGGCGCCATTTACTCTACAGGGAGACACACACACACACACACACACACACACATGCAACCACAGATGAGAAGTTCCTCCTCACACATCTGAACAATCTTCCGTTTTGGAACAACAACACAGACACTGGACTACAGTTAACACGCTTAAAACAGGAAGAATACACACACACACACACACACACACATCTCACCAAAACATGTCCAGATCACTATTTCACAGTCAAATCAGGAGAAATAAGATATTAACTTTCACTTGAAGACTATTTTAGGAACATTAAAATTCAAATTGAAATTTTGAAAATCAAATTGAAATTCAAATTCAAATTGGGGGAAAATGGGTATGAAAATAATGCCACAATTAGGGATATTACTGTTAATTAAAACTACAACTGTTAAAAACACATTTGATGTGTGTAGATGTTTTTTTACATTAAACTGAAACGTTACCTAAAATAAAATATAAAAAATGTAAAAGGCAACGATTTTTATTTGTGATAAGTTTAAATGATTTGGACAGAAAATGTCATGAAAATAAATGTCACAATCAGAGTTATTATTGTTAACTAAAGCTAAAACCATTCATATATATATATATATATATATATATATACTTGGACTGGGAAACAATTAATCGCATCCAAAATAAAAGTTTGTGTTTACATAATATGTGTGACTGTAGTGTATATAATTATTTTGTATATATAAATACACACACATGCATGTAAACATTTAAGAAATATTTGCATGTATATACTTTATATATATATATTTATACAAAATTAATATTATACATAAATATAAATATTTGATGTATTAATAACATATTTTTCTTAAATTATGTGTGAATTTATATACAAAATAATTATACACACTACCGACACATATATTATGTAAACACAAACTTTTATTTTGGATGCGATTAATCGCGATTAATCGTTTCCCAGCCCTAATATATATATATATATATATATAGATTTACATTGTTTAATTAAATAAAATGAGTTAAAACAATAATTAAATAAAAAAACTAATTTAAATTAAAAGAAAAACGTAGACTTATTTATGTAGTTATATTCAATTCATCACATATTTATTTCCATTTAGTATAAGTAAAACAGCTAAAACTAATAAAAATATTATTTAAAAAAATAGACATTGTTTTTGTATATATAAAAATATATTTAAATGTTTATATATTAACTTGTTCAAAAGATTAATAAAAACAATAATAGTTGTAAAATAACACCATAAAAACTTTATTATTTATTATTTATTATTATTAAGGCTTTATTATTATTATTATATTCTTAGTTGTGCTTTTGTGAATTTCGCCCTCTTTGGTAACAGTTTATTTTACAGCGTCTTTCACACATGTGAATAACTATATTTTTTATAATGTTTAATAATGTTTTTCTTCTCAGCGGAGGAGTGTGTGTCAGCAGGCGGGTGATCTGGTGAGATAAGTGTGTGTGTGAGACTGTCTGAACCATCAAAGCTGCGACTCAGTGTGTGTCACGATGTGGATGTGTGTGTGTGTTTGACGTACATGCATGATGTTGGTGGACTGGTTGAAAATGTGAACATATTTTTTGAGGATGTCGAAGTGGAACGCTGGAGTCAAAAGCTTCCGGTGGCGAGACCATTCCTGACCGTCCTGGAGAAGAAGACAGTGACCTGTAACACACACACACACACACACACACACACACACACACACACACACACACACACACACAGGAGAGCTTTAGCTGTAACACACAAAACCGTTCAGAAGATAGTTTTCTGCTCATCCAAGCTTCTTTTAATTGATCAAAAATACAGTAAAATAGTGAAATATTATTATAAAGTAAATCATCTGTTTTGTATGTGAATATACAGTAAAGTGTAATTTATTCACGTGATCAAAGCTGAATTTATCATCATTACTCCAGTCTTCAGTGTCACATGAAAACAGCTTCATATTTTTTGTTCAGGATTCTTTGATGAATAGAAAAGATCAACATTTATTTAAAGTAAAATATTCTTTTGTAACATTATAAATGTCAAATGAAAACATGAACTAACAAAAGTAAGTTTGGTAATTATATAGAAACACAGATGACAACTGTAAGCTTCCTCTTTATTCTAGATTGCAGCTCAGTTCTGTTTAGGAAAGACTGTGTGTGTGTGTGTGTGTGTGTGTGTGTGTGTGTGTGTGTGTGTGTGTGTGTGTGTGTGTGTGTGTGTGTGTGACATCACTTACCCAACCAGGGTTTCATAAAGCCATAAAAGATCCTGTCTTTAAAAGTAACGTGAGCTGCCGGAACAAACATGAAGAGTTATTATAAAACCTCTGGGAATATTCATTATTCAGCTTATTATTTTCTATTTCAGACTTTAAAAGACGACAGTAATGGGGATTATGGGTAATATATGATTGTGTGACTGCACCTGGTGTCAGTGTTCATGATTTCAGGTGTTTGACAGACAGATGTGCATGTAATAATCATAATAATAATTACCCGAGGCCGTCAGGAGTGATTTGATGTAGTCTGGGTGGAAGAGACGGACCATGTTATAGAAGGGGCCGAGATACCAGGCACAGGAGTGAGCGTACCTCCTGACCAGGTCATCAACGGCCTGGAGACCCGCTTCATTATGGCCCATCTGAAACACACACACACACACACACTCGTTCAGTGGACAAACACTCTCACAGACTGCTTTAACTCTGGATGTGTTGGGTTTATGCTCTTAGGAATGACACTTAAACAGGGCTTTACAAACTTAAAAATAAATTTGATTAAAATAGGAAAATGTATTAATTAGGGCTGTCAAACGATTAATAAACAATATTAATAATAAATCATATTTTATAATTATAAATAATTAAATAATATTTTATAATTATAATTAATAATAAATAATAATATTTTTTTTTTTCTTAAATACACATGCATGTATTTATATATATGCAAAATAATTATACACAGTGCACCCATATATATTATGTAAAAACAAACTTTTATTTTGGATGCGATTAATCGTTTGACAGCCCTAGTATTAATATAAGATAATATAAATTTAAATGAATACATTTGAAAAAAAGTATTAAAATAAAAAAATGTCATTTTGATTGAAATATATATATATATAATATATATTTATATAATGCACATTAATAAATAAAATTAATGAAAATAACTAAGAAAATGTATTAAAATAATATAAATTAAAATAAATTGTATTTAAAATATTTAAGAAATTGTATTCAAATAAAATAATAAAAATAAAAATATTTGGTTAAAAGAAATAAAAAATGGAGTAGAATAAAACATAAATAAATTTGAGTAAAATAAATAAGAAAATGTAATGCAATATAAATTATAATAAGTATATTTGATCAAAATAAATAGGAAAATGTATCAAAATAGTACACATTTAAATAAATTTGATTCAAATAAAAACATCTGATTAAAATAAATTAAATGTATTTAAATTAAAAGGCATATATTTGATTTAAGTAAAAAAACAGCACAGTAATATAGTGAGGGAAAAATAATGTATTAATAGAAACTAATTATTTGTACACATTTATAATGTTCATTTTTGCCAGCACAGGTGCTATCACTGCCTTTTAAATGTTAAATCCTGGCATGAGGATGATCATATTTCTAAAAGATTAAACTGTTTTTATCATGTGAAACAGCAAACATTATGCAAATCATAACGACCTCACTGTTTCATTCAGCAGAATCCAATATCATTTAAATGAGTGTTTTTATGCATATTTGTGTATTAAATATCTTACATGTTGGCAGTTGAATTAGATTGAGCAAAAAACCCTTCCTGTTCTTTCACACACTAAGGTCGAGCTATTGCAGTGTGTCAGCATTGCACATTCTGAATCACTTTGGTGTTCATGCAAACTGAAAATGTACATATTTATATCCGTGTGTACTCCAGGAAATATTCTGATAGGATACATAACAACATAAAAGATGCAAATAACCGTGCATTATTATCACTCATGATGAGGAACTCCGAAAGTAACCCTTGCATGTCCAAACAGCTCTGAGATTCTAGATAACAAGTTTTGCATGAGTTCCTGGATCAGTTCAGAGAGTGACTGTTCACTTCAGCTGATGATGAACAAGAGTAAAGAGTAAACAAGTTTTCTGCTTTTCCTTTTTACAACTTAACAACAATGCAATATCACTTCTCGACTTTCTCTCTTTCTTTCCTCTTTTCTGGACATCTTCCCTGTTGCTCTCAGTCTCTTGAGAAATAACATTTCCTCCGTTTAGATGCAACAGCTTTCCGATGCAATCTATCAGCCTGCAGATCAGCTCTTAATCTTGACACACATCTACATATGCAATGCAACATTAGCTCAAAAGGCACAACTAAAAGAGCTACAGTAACAGTATGATATTAAAATGCACAAATGACAGATGTTCATAAATTATGCATAATTTCATGCAACTAACCCTCAACCGAATTATAATCCTACTGTAAAGCACCACTACATAAGTAGTAGCATACATGTAGTTAATATTAATCATATGTAATTACACTGTAACAGTGACATCTTAAATTAAAGTGCACTGATGTTTTATGGTATGCTAATTAATGATGGATATGTATCTGAGGTGAGATGCAGGAAACTCGCCAGTCCCATGTGTCCCATGATCCAGTTTCTCTGCGGCGGCTGGTTGAAGCATCGCAGCGCGCGCCGCTTGAACTCGACCCGCGCCGCGAACGCGCACAGGAGCGCGGCACAGGTGAGCGCGAGGACCCCGAAAACCGAGCACCTGCAGAGCAGCGCGTGCACGAGCCCGATCACCCCCATCGACACCGTCATCCAGAACCTTGAAGAGAAAACCTGTCACCACGGCATCGTCGCGGGTTTAATCAAATGTGCCGATCAAAAATGAAATATTACAACCATACGGACAGTTAAAAACACAATAAACACTCTTATGAACTCTTTAAAATGTCACATTCATGAGACCTGTATGACGAGCTCCTGGAGGGTTTCTAGTCAAATGAAGTTCTGCAGTTCCGGGTCCTCCTATCATAATCATCACACATGCAGCATATAGTAACTCACTGTAACATGATTAATAAACTGTCACATGATTAATAATGCACATCACTGAAGGTTCATGAGAACATATTTTGATCCAGTTGCCTAGAAAGTGTTCAGATGATCCTCACACCCTGTTCTATGAATACACAACATTTATTTATTGAATATTATATATTTGCATTCGAACTCAATACAAACTCGAATAATTATACATGAGATTAATGAAAGCACTTTCGGTTTTGTAGTTTTTTTTTGTTTTGTTTTTTACAAGTTTATGTTGAACCGATGTTAGTTTTATACAAATCCAACCGGCAGATGGCGCTGCTGTAACATGAGATTGTAAACCAATCAAAAACTGATCAGGTATTTATTTTAACACAACAGATATACAGTGGGAAAGAGCTTTGCGATTGACTGTACAACTAGATTTGACAAAAAAAAAAAAAAAAAAAAATCGGAGATTTACAGACTGTCATAGAAAGAGAAGCAAATGGATCGCTGCAATTCACAGAAACAAACAACTGGATTCCAGTCAGCGAAAGGTGGATTTATCATTTTATGTCAATAAGCTGAATTTAGCTGTAGACCCACCCATATATTTCGTATTGTTATATATATATATATATATATATATATATATATATATATATATATATATATATATATATATATATATATATATATATTAACAACTCATCAATTAAACATTTATCATTATCATTAAATATTATCATTTATCATATTCTGCATTATTGGATGTTTTTTTTTATTAAACACTGACCAAAAAAAAAAAAAAAAAGCGATAAAGCTTTAGGGCTGGACGATATGATATAGCTAGACTAGGCTATATATAACCCTGATTGTGATCACCCGGATTTAGAACTACATATATTGTATTTATATAAAGCGTTCACAAGCAAATTTGCTTTATGTTTAGATCTATATTGCATTTATGTCCCCGGGTGTCATGAATATCAGTCAACACGGTTCCTGGCTGCATGTCAATATCAACGGATCACTGGATCTTTATTAAGTTGGAAGGAACACTATATTGAATCCAACACTTAGTTTAAATTTATAAAATTGTTCATTTTAGTCACATTTTCGCAATTTCAGCAGATCTTTTGCCACGGAGGGGGTTGTGTTCCGGCGGGAAAGTGACGTCAACGCATTCCCTCTGACAGTGGACTCTGTGAACTACATTTCCCATGATGGCCCGCGGTGCGCGTGAGAGAGTCTCTCAGCAGTGGAATGTGTGGAATGTGTTTCCTGTGTTTGGCATCATGAGCGCGAGAGTCTCTCCGGTTTCCCGTGAGTTTCCACGGAGTTTGAGTCCGGGAGAAGAGTTGAATGAGTGTGTGGAGTTTGAGTCCGGCCGAGGAGTCGAATGAGTGTGTGTGTGGAGTGTGTGTGTAGTTTCAGTGATGGCAGAGCCGCTGCTCAGACGAACTTTCTCCAAACTCCGGGCGAAAGAGCGATTCCGCCGCAAGACGGACCCCAAACTCACCGGTGAGAGACCGACACACACACACACACACACACACACACACATACACACATATGTGCTTCTGTTATTATCATAGATGAAGCCTTGTCAAAATGTTACTCTTGCTCTAAATCTAAAACAAAGATTTGAGATGAAATAACGACATGAAAAATTAATATTCATCAATATTTGACGAAAACAAAATCATATTCATCAAAACACGATCTGTTTCAAAAGGCAGAAGAGTTTCAAAGTTTGTATGTGTAGTCTGTTATTAAAACTTACTGTATTTTAAACTTTTTATATAGCCTATCAGTCAAGAGTTAAGATACATCTACTCATTTTCTATTGTGAATATTTCTCCACATGTTAGAATTATTGTAAAGTCATATGTTAAACTCATTTCCAGCTCTCATTCCTCAGTAAGAGTGTGTTTTGTGTGATGGAGCAGAAGAGAGCTCAATTCATCCACTAAACAAACATCAAATAATATTTTAGTAGGGCTGTCAAACGATTAATCGCGATTAATCGCATCCAAAATAAAAGTTTGTGTTTGCATAATATACGTGGGAGCACTGTGTATAATTATTTTCTATATATATAAATACACATACATGTATGTATTAAGAAAAAAATATTATTTATATATAAAATATTTATATTTATGTTAGGGATATCAAAATGATTAATCGCGATTTAATCGCATCCAAAATAAAAGTTTGTGTTTACATAATATATGTGGGTGCACTGTGTATAATTATTTTAGATATATAAATAAACACACATACTTGTATATATTTGAGAAATATTTTTATGTATATTCTGTATATGGATTTATTTATATCTAATTTATATTATATATAAATATAAATATTTTTTTTTCTTAAATATAATTTTTTTTCTTAAATAAACATGCATGTGTGTGTTTTTATGTATATACAAAATAATTATACACAGTGCACCCACATATATTATGTAAAAACAAACTTTTATTTTGGATGCGATTAATCGCGATTAATCATTTGACAGCCCTATATTTTAGTTTTTTTTTAAAATACACTATTTGCTTTCCAAAATGAATATCCACAGTTTTCTGCATATTCCTCTTTTCTGCCTTTAAAGGGAAAGTTTTGTAAGATTGTGAGCAAACGTGTGTTTCTTCCGTCTGAACGCTGGTGTTTACAGTAGATGTGAACAGAGAGCTCTGTGTCCTCTGGGTTCAGGCAGATTTAATGCGTCTTCCTCATGTGATGATGATGATGATGATGCTCTTAAGAAAAACATTGTGAGTTTGTTACATAATACACGTGTGTCATTCATCATGAAACGTCATTGTTTCTCCTCTGAAGAGAAAAAAGCATTTAATTCACTTATACGTGATTAAAATCAAAAGTTGCATCTATTTGATGTCTCTGAGTCTACATAAAGTGACAATGAAGAGTTGTGTTAACTACTGTTAATGAAGATTATACAGATGCAAATTGCTCATTAATGTCAGTTAATGCACTAATGTAAAGAGAAACCAATATTTTTGTGGTGATGTTTTGATGTTTTTGGATCTTGGCTGGTTTTGGGAGAGAGCAGGATTGTGTCTCGGGGTTTCAGACGAGGAAAGCGGGACATGATGTTTTATTTCTGGATGAAGTTTTAAATGAAGTTGTTTTGTTTTGAAGCAGTTTCTGGCTTTCACTGGATTTGTCTCTCTCTCTAATTCTCTTTCCGTGCATGTTATGTCTAAAATAGGAAAGAAGTTTGCTGGAGTGTGTGTGTGTGTGTGTGTGTGTGTGTGTGTGAGTGTGCTGATGTTGATACCCATATGCTTATCCTTTTTCTTTGCTTGGAAACAACACAAGTCTCTCCTGTGCTTTGGATTATGATCAAATATTTTTTCTTTGTTTTGGTCTCTTTATTTTTGGAACTAAATACACATTAATAAATGTTCAACACGTCATCTTATCAGCATCATTTTTTATTTTGGCTGACTCACTCACTCACTCACACACACACACACACACACTCTAATATCGACTATCCTAATTGTTTTGCATTATTTGTTCTTCTTGTATCTGCCAAATGTATAAATGCAGCAGTGCATTCTGGGATTGCATCGTCCACTAAGGATACATGTGATGCTGCCTCAGAAGAATAGAGTCATGCCACTCGATTTCCCAACGCAGATCCATCAGGAGAGAGAGAGAGAGAGAGAGAGAGAGAGAGAGAGAGAGAGAGAGAGAGAGAGAGAGAGAGAGAGAGGAGGAATGTGAACTCTGGAGAATAACGATCCCAGCTGCAGCTCACCACTGTCCAGAGTATCACCGCTCCCAGAGGAACCTGGTGTGTGTGTGTGTGTGGGTTCAACGGTGAGTTGGTGTGTGCATGCTTGTGTGTTCATCAGTGTGTGTGTGTGTGAGGGTCGATAGTCTGCTTCATCACTGCATCTGTAAACCACATGAGAGTCCAAAACAGAAAACTCTTTCTGCTGGATGTGTGTGTGTGTGTGTGTGTGTGTGTGTGTGTGTTTTTCTTGATCTGCGACCCGTTGCCACACAGATTCTGCGCCCGCAGCGCTTTACTGAAAGATCTCAAGAGTTTCCCAAGAATTGAATTTCTTTCTGTGAATGTGTGTTTGTTTTTAAGGAATATTTATTCATCATCATCATCATCATCATCATCCGAACCCATGTGACTTTCTCTCTCTCTTCCAGTAGTCCATGTGACTCATGCTCTATCAGCAGTGTTTGTGTGTGTGAATGAGAGTGTGTGTGAGAATATAAATATATATATATATATATATATATATATAATTTATAAAAATATATATTTTATAATTATATATATATATATATATATATATATTATAATAATATTTATATTATTTTTTTATTTTTTTATATTTTTATATTTTTTATATATTTATATTATATATTTATAATTATTTTATTTCCGCTTTATTTAAAGTATTGACAGTGTGTTTTAATAGTCGTAGATGTAAGGCAGTAACACACACTCCATGACCCTGACTGACAGTCTGACGAGTCGACGCTAGTTTACAGGATTGATATTGAGTTATTAATTAGTGGTTCCTCTGGGTTCAGGCAGATTTAATGCGTCTTCTTCATGTGATGATGATGATGATGATGATGCTCTTAAGAAAAACATTGTGAGTTTGTTACATAATACACGTGTGTCATTCATCATGAAACGTCACTGATGATTGCAGATCAGATCTCAGTGTTTCATGATTCCTTCATTATCCGTTAGCTGACAGGCTTGGACTCACATGTGGGATGAGTTAGGTCGTGTTGTAGTTTAATAAAGTCATCCACCTCGGTGAACAATAGTGACGGTTTGGCATGTAAACACCACTAATGCTGTCGATCACAGAGCTGGAGATGGTTGTGTGTGTAAAGTCAGTTTTGTGGAGATCTCCTGTTGTTTCTGCCGGATTCGTCCAGGTTTGGTGTCTGTTTCGCAGAGGAAAAATGTTTATGTTGTTAATTCTATTTTAACGACTTCCTCTCCCTGATGTTCTTCCTGGAAGTGCAGATTCACAGCGTGAGCGTAGAACAACAGCCGTCAGACATTAATAGACGACCCGTCCGAGCTTTGGAATACCATAGAATATTATCTTGGTAGTATACACACACACACACCCATATATATATATATATATATATATATATTTATATTAAAACTATTATAATATAAAAATATTTATATTATAATATTTATATTATATTTTTTTTATTAATGTATTTTTTAACATTTTATTTTCCCATTTATTTATTATTTATTTATTTACTAAAATATATAAATATTTCTTTTATCAAATATTAAGTTAATAAATATGTATAATGAATTTATATAATTATAAATATATTATATATTAAATTATATATTAAAATGATTTATTCAAGCTATTTTTATTTTTGTATATGTATTAATTTAATTTATGTAATTTATAATAAAATTCGTAATAAGTAATAGTAATAAAAGTAATAAAATACATATAATTAATGCAATATATTAATTATATATTAATATATATATATAATTAATTAATATGTATATAATTAATACAATATATATAAAATACAACTGATTTAATTTAATGCGTTTTTTTGCGAGTTAATTTCCCATTTATTTATTTATTAATTTTTTTTTTTTAAAGAAGCATTTTAATATATTTATACAATTATAATTTATGCATTGGCTCATATTAAAATACAGTTCAAGTAAATACAATAAATTAATATATGCAAAAGAAATATATAACGCAAAAAAATAATGCAAAAAAAATATAATGCAAAAAAATAAATATAAATATACATATATTTTTGCACATTGGTTCATATATATATATATATATATATATATATATATATAACATAAATTAATATATTATATATGCAAAAAATATATAACGTATTTAATTTATATATATATATATATATATATATATATATATATATTATAATTAAATATATATATATATATATATATATATATATATATATTTTTTTTTTTTTTTTGCATATATAATATATTAATTTATGTTGCTTACAGTATATATTTACATTTTTCCAAAAAGCAAAAGCAAGTATTTTCCTTTGGTCTTATTCGGTGGGCCAGCTTCCAGACAGGAGTAATGTGCAGTGTGAGGCACTCTGGGAAAATATGTAAGCAGAAACGCAGCTGTCAGCATCTGGCCAGACTAATGCACTGATAATGCTGTTCTGGCCTCATGTTCAATTCTATAATCCAGACATAAACAGAGATGAGACACTTCCAATCGACAAAATAGAGCATTGCAGAAACAAATTCAACACGCACTCAAAAACGTGCAGAAAACTGTATTTCCAGCGTCAAATCTGATGAATTATTGCGATAAGAATAGAACAGGACAGACTGTGCAAGTTCACATCGAGGCCTTCAGATGCACACACACTACTCGCACGGGTCAAGACCATCAGATATCGGTGTATTACTCAATAAATGCAGACGTTTAGGAGCGATCTGATCTGAGAGGAGACGTCTTCAATGTTCATGCATGTTTATTTGGGCTTTATTATTGCTGTTCTGATGCGCTGAGATGTAAGTGTCCTGAAACAGAAGATCTGCTTGCATGTTTTCAGTCTCTCGATGTGATTATTAATAGTTTGACTTGTGTTTTCAGGGCAGATGAGAGCAAATACAGCGACCGGATGCCTCAAATTATATGGGGGAATAAAGGGGGGAGAGATCGGCATTCTGGGAAAAACTCTTTAACCGTTACGCCGTGAATATTCTCAGCAAACATTCTCACTAATTAATTCACGCTGCCAAACATGGTAAACAAACACACAAACAAAGACGCCTTTTCAGTCACATTTTATCGTTCAACACACCGACTATAAATCTGATCTGTGTTTGATGGAGTTTAACACAAAGACAAAATACACTTTATCTGTGTTTAGTATCTGTATTATACTTCTCCAATGATGTTTGATTAATCAGCCAAGTCGATACTATAATAATAATGCATTTATTTTATATAGTGCCTTTTAAAAGTTGCTTTCTCAAAGCGCTTTACAGGCAAACAGAGAAAACTACACTTTAAATACAAACATAAAATGAATAATCAGGTAAAAGCATGTGTAAAGAAAAGATTTAAAGAGGTCTACACTCTCAGAAAAAAAGGTACAAAAGGTGTCATTGGGGCTGTACCTTTTCAAAAGGTAAACTTTTGTCCATTTTAGTTGCTAATATGTACATTTTAGGTGTTAATATGTACATTTAAGTGCTAATATGTTCATTTTAGGTGCTAATATGTACATTTAAGTGCTAATATGTACATTTTAAGTGCTAATATTTTCATTTTAGGTGTTAATATGTACATTTTAGGTGTTAATTTGTACATTTTAAGTGCTATATGTACATTTTAGGTGTTAATTTTTACATTTTAAGTGCTATTATGTACATTTTAGCTGCTATTAAGTACATTTTAGGTGTTATATGTATATTTTACATGTTAATATGTACATTTCAGGAGCTAATATGTCCATTTAGGTGCTAAAATATCAATTTTAGGTCCTAATATGTACATTTTAGGTGCTAATATGTACATTTCTGGAACTAATATGTCCATTTTAGGAGCTAATATGTACATTGTAGCTGCTAATATGTACATTTTAGGTGTTAATATGTACATTTTAGTTTCTAATATGTACATTTCTGGAGCTAATATGTCCATTTTAGGTGCTAATATGTACATTTTAAGTGTTAATATGTTAATTATAGGTGCTAAAGTGTACCACTAAGGTACCAATATGCAGCCTTTGGGTACAAAGTGTACATTTTTAAAAAGTACAGCCCCAGTGACAGCTTTTGTACCTTTTTTTCTGAGAGTGTATAAATGGTTTGTCAGTCTTGGGTTTGGTGCACGGTGCTATTTAAAGTCGTAACAAACTAAACAAAGAAAGGCCAGTTTATCAATGTGCAGTTTAGACCCAGAGAAGGCTTCATACACACACTCACACACACACACACTGGCGTCAGAGGTGAAGGGTGAGCCCGTGAGAGTGGGCTTTGTGTGAGCGTGTGTATTTTGGGGTGTTGTAATGAATAGTGAATAGGGTTAAGTGTGTGTGTCCAGCTGTGAAGGAAAGGTCTGGACACAGACCGCTCATTGAATCCTGTCAGCGGCCCGACAGCTGTGTGTTTCTCACTGCTGTTTTGGCTCTTTAGATTTACATGTGTGCCTTTTTTTGTACCTTTTTCTTTATTCTTCATCCTAATTTATGCATCTTTGAATATAGTCTGTCAAACCAAAAATGATTTAGACACCAGATATATATTTCACATTTTTTTGTTCTGTTCACTATAGGTCATTAATGTTAGTCTGGAGAGCAAAATAAAGTAAACTGTGACATATTACACACAAATATTCCTCTACTTTCACTCTAAGAAAAATAGGTACAAAAGCTGTCACTGGGGCTGTACCTTTTCTAAAGGTATACTTTTGTACCCAAAGGCTGCATATTGGTACCTTAGTGGTACATATTAGCACCTAAAATGTACATATTAACACCTAAAAAGAACATATTAACACTTAAAATGTACACATTAGCACCCAAAATGTACATATTAACACCTAAAATGTACATATTACTACCTAAAATGGACATATTAGCTCGTTAAATTGACATATTAGCACCTAAAATGTACATATTAACACCTAAAATGTACTTATTACTACCTAAAATGGTCATATTAGCTCGTGAAATTGACATATTAGCACCTAAAATGTATATATTACCACCTAAAATGTACACATTAGCTCATGAAATTGACATATTAGCACCTAAAATGTACATATTATCACTTAAAATGTACACATTAGCACCCAAAATGTACATATTAGCTCATGAAATTGACATATTAACTCCTAAAATGTACATATTAGTACCTAAAATGGACACATTAGCTCATGAAATTGACGTATTAGCACCTAAAATGTACATATTACCACCTAAAATGGACACATTAGCACCTAAAATATACATATTACCACCTAAAATCTACATATTAACACTTAAAATGTTCATATTAACTCTTAAAATGTACATATTAGCACCTAAAATGTACATATTAGCACCTAAAATGGACGTATTAGCTCATGAAATTGACTTATTAGCACCTAAAATGTACATGCTCATATTTTATTAACATTTTCTAAACTAAAGCGAATAAGGTGTGTGAATAAATGTAGGTTTTACTGTATGCTTTCCTGTATCTCAAGAATGGTGCTAGTGATGCTAATGTCATGGGTTTGATGATTCCCAGGGAATGCATGAACTGGGAAAAAAACAATAAACAATGCATGGATAAAAGTCGTAAATGTAAATCAGATGAATCTCTTCTGTGCATTTCTGTCTGCGATATATGTGTGGCTCTAGCTCGTTGCTTTCTGTTTCTCTCCCTCTTTTTCTTGGCTGCTTTGGCATAACAGGAAGTCACTTAAACTACTGTAACACTTCCTGTTCAGGGAAGCATAAAGAGATCTGTGTTTTTCTGTTTTCATCTTAAATTTGGCATCTGTAATGTGACTTTCAGAGTGAACCAGGATATTGATTGAGAAAGTAAAGTTTAGTCTTCAAACACGAGGTCTGCGAAGGTCACGTTTCGTGCAAACATTGAATTTGAAGTTTTCCTGAAACACACTCTTGATGTAGGCATCAAATGACCGAAGAAAATTTCAGATGAGCGGTTTCAGTTGTGTGCTCGGAAATTCTCGGAAATCTGGCTCTTTCCGCACCCGAAATAGACTAGTTTGTATCTGTCAGAGTAGTTCGCTTTTGAAAAAACTTTTGCTGATGATTTACTCGCCCCCGTGTCATCCAAGATGTCCATGTCTTTCTTTCTTCAGTCGAAAGAAATGAATGTTTTTGATGAAAACATTCCAGGATTTTCTCCATATAATGGACTTCAATGGGGTCCAAACGGCTCAAGGTCCAAATGAGAGTTTCAGTGCAGCTTCAAAGGGCTTTAAACGACACCAGACGATGAATAAGGGTCTTATCAAGCGCGTTCGTGACTCTCCTGTTCGAACTCGTTCATCAAAACGAACGAATCTTTTTCCGAGTCAATTCATTCGTTTCGTTCGTTGAATTAACCAAATTTTTTTGAAAAAGATTTGTTCATTTTGATGAACGAGTTTGAACAGGAGAGTCACGAACGCTCATCACAGAACAGAGCTAGGCGAGCATTTGAGCTTATAAAACGTTTTTATGATTTATTATTATTTATTTACTAAATGAGCGATCGTTTCGCTAGATAAGACCCTTAGTCATCATCCGGTGTCTTTTAAAGCCCTCTTAAAGGGTTAGTTCACCCAAAAATGAAAATTCTGTCAGTATTTCCTCACCCTCATGTTGTTCCAACCCTGTAAAACCTTTGTTCATCTTCACAACACAAATTAAGATATTTAAGATATTAAGATCGCTCCTGCATACTAGTCCATAGGCTTCTTGAGGGAATGACTCTTGCTGGCCTCGAAAAGTCATTAAAGACATCGTTAAAATAGTCCAAGTGACTACAGGGGCTCAATCTTAACTTTATCAAACGTCGAGAACACTTTTTGTGCGCAAAAAAACAACAAAAATAACGACTTTATTTCAACTATTCGTTTACACAATCACACTACGTTAACTGACTACAGGCCCATGGAGAACGAAGTGAATAGTTGAAATAAAGTCGTTATTTTTGTTGTTTTTGCGCACAAAAAGTGTTCTTGTCGTTTGATAAAGTTAAGATTGAGCCCCTGTAATGACTTTTCGAGAGTCATTCCCTCAAGAAGCCTAATATCTTAAGAATCTTAATATCTTAAATATCTTAATTTGTGTTGTGAAGATGAACGAAGGTCTTACGGGGTTGAACAACATGAGGGTGAGGAAATACTGACAGAATTTTCATTTTTGGGTGAACTAACTCTTTGAACAGTTTGCACTGAAACTCTCATTTGGACCTTGAGCCGTTTGGACCCCATTGAAGTCCATTATATGGAGAAAATCCTGGAATGTTTCCATCAAAAACCTTCGACTGAAGAAAGAAAGACATGGACATCTTGGATGACACGGGGGCGAGTAAATCATCAGCAAAAGTTGTTTCAAAAGCGAACTACTCCTTTAAGCAGCATTAGTGGTTTAAGCGTTTGATTCTCGAATGTTGTCTCGGCCCTCGTATACTAGCATTGGTTTTGATACACTCAGAGATGTTTTTATTCGGCACTTCCAGAGTCATGCAAGCCAACAGAGATAATGTGCAGAGCACACACACACACACACAGGAGTTATTCATGGCTTCTGGAACTGGATAAGATATTTGGCTAACTGTGTGTCACAAGCCACGTTCATAATTTCAAGAGGGGAAAGAACAGAGAGAGAGAGAGAGGGGAAAACGGGACGAGGGAGTTTGGAGAAACTTCCAGATGTGCGAGATGGGAGGGAGCCGAGGGTGAAGGAGATGGTAAATATCTTCACCCCTCCTCTTAGGCCTTATTTTAATTCTTTCCAGTCGCCCTCTCTCTTCGCAGCTCTACGTCACTGTAAACTCATCTCAGAAATGTTGTTTTAGGGAGGATGCAAACCCTGTAAAGGTTAATAGCCCCCAGTTCCACTTTTACTTGTGGTATTTCTGAATGTTGCAAGTCTCCAGTGATCAATTCTTCATGTTAGTCACTCCAATCCAGGCAACTATTCCAGCACCAAATAAGGCAAAATACTCCCTGCTATGATAATAATGGCTGCTTTCTTTCCTCTGCTGTAGAAGTGACAGAAAAGGTGGAACTTTTCCAAAGTCCTCCATCAACCGGATCCACCTCGGGTCACGTTGAGCCCGAGAGCCCGGAGTGTACCAGACGCTCCCAGATCACCGTTTCCAAAAAACAGAACTGGGCCAAACTTCCCTCCACTTGCAGAGACCCAGTTGGCACAGATCTGGTCTACGGGCCACTGGACTGGGATTTGTGCTCTGGAAAGTCTGAGGTCCCAAAACAGGCCTGGAACCAACAAACGTTAAGTGAGGATGGCTTGAAGAGAAATCGGAGTGATCTTGAATTGGAGTTTGGATATTCCAGCGCACCGTGCAACTCAGCTGAGGCCAGTTTACCGGAGCTGACCCCTTCCTCTACGACCTTTACGGATGTGTGTGTCTCGTCCAGCTCAGCGAAGATCTCTGGGCAAGGCGCTTACCTTCAGCACCTGGACAGGAGCAGTCGAGCCTGGGTACTGTCCACGGGAAAGCCCCAGGCGTCGGATGAGGCCCAGAGTCCGGCCAGAATCACAGAGTGGCGACGAGGCCCGGATGGAGACGGAAACATTTGGTACAACCCCATTCCTGAAGAGGACGACTCGAGGGCCGGCGGAGAAGCAGGTCGGGACAAATACGGAGACCCGTGGAGAAAGAGAGTAAACGAGGGGTTGGCGAAGGAGAAGAGAGACCAGAAACGGTCAGGGGGGTTGACCAATCCAACCAGAGACATTCAAACTGAAGCCGACTTGATCAGGACGGATAGTTCGGGTATGGTCAGATTTTCCGTTATGTAAGAGTTTGTCACAAGCTGGTCTTGAAATGAGAAGTGCTGTTTTGGAATGATATTTAGACTGAAATGCTTTGTTAGGCTATGCTGATTGTGTTTGGCGTTCACAAATTTAGAAAAAATGGGATTGAAAGCAACCACATTACATGTAATTGTAAGTTATTTTCTAAAACCTAGTGAGCTGCCTACCTAGATGGCATCAAATGTAGGCAGCATAATTATAATACGCCTGCCTTTTAAAGGGATACTCCACTTTTTTGGAAATAGGCTCATTTTACCACTCCCCCAGAGTTAAACAGTTGAGTTTTACCGTTTTCGAATCCGATTTTCTGATATTTAGAAGAATATCAGCAACAAGACCGTTTCTGGTCTCATTGACTTCCATAGTATATTTTTTTTCCTACTATGGAAGTCAATGAGACCAGAAACTGTCCGGTTACTGATATTCGTCTAAATATCAGAAAATCGGATTCGAAAACGGTAAAACTCAACTGTTTAACTCAGAGGGAGTGGTAAAATGAGCCTATTTCCCAAAAAAGTGGAGTATCCCTTTAAGATATCTTCTTTTGGTCAAATTATAAGTCGGCAAGAGTCGTGGAGAAGGCAATCTCTGAATACACAAATTGTAAACTGAACGCTTTACCCAATATTTGTGTGTATTTAATGCTAAACAGTGTCACGTCTTTAGCCTAGTGACATCAATCAATCTTTTTCTTCAATTTCCTATCACCGTAAAGCTGCTTTGAAACAATCAATATTTGTAAAAGGGCTATATACATGAAGGTGACTTGCTTTGACTTGAGGCACTGTTTTACTGCCTACGTAGGGCAGGGGTCGGACTCACTCGGCACAACTCTGGCCCTCGAGGGTTGCTGTCCTGCAGAGTTTAGCTCCAACCCTGACCAAACTAACCTGCCTATAGCTATCTGAAGACCTTTAATTGCATATCCAAGTGTGTTGGATAAGTGTTGGGGCTAAAGTCTACAGGAAAGTGGATCTTGAGTGCCAGAGTTGCCCTTTCTTGATGTAGAGCTGGGATGGACAACTTTGGTCCTGGAGGGTCACTGTCCTGTGAGTAGTCTCTGGAGAAGGGGTCGAATTTGGCACGACTCTGGCCCTCGAGGCTTACTGTCCTGCAGAGTTTAGCTCCAACCGTGACCAAACTCACCTGCCTATAGCTGTCTGAAGACCTTTAATTGCATATCCAAGTGTGTTTGAGAAGTGTTGGGGCTAAAGCCTACAGGAAAGTGGATCTTGAGCGCCAGAGTTGCCCTTTCTTGATGTAGAGCTGGGATGGGCAACTTTGGTCCTGGAGGGTCACTGTCCTGTGAGTAGTCTCTGGAGAAGGGGTCGGATTTGGCGCAACTCTAGCCCTCGAGGCCTACTGTCCTGCAGAGTTTAGCTCCAACCCTGATAACGTTCCTGCCTATAGCTGTCTGAAGACTTTTAATTGCATATCCAAGTGTGTTTAATAAGTATTAGGGCTAAAGTCTACAGGAAAGTGGATCTTGAGTGCCAGAGTTGTCTATTCTTGATGTAGATTTGGGATGGGCAACTTTGGTCCTGTAAGGTCACTGTCCTGCGAGTAGAGTCTCTGGAGAAGGGGTCAGATTTGGCACAACTCTGGCCCTGGAAGCCTACTGTCCTGCAGAGTTTAGCTCCAACCCTGACCAAACTCACCTGACTGTAGCTGTCTGAAGACCTTTAATTGCATATCCAAGTGTGTTTGATAAGTGTTGGGGCTAAAGTCTACAGGAAAGAGGATCTTGAGCAGCACAGTTGCCCGTTGCCCTTTCTTGATGTAGAGCTGGGATGGGCAACTTTGGTCCTGATAGGGTCACTGTCCTGCAAGTAGTTATCCTGAAGACCTTGATTACCATGTTCAGGTGTGTTTGATAAGTGTTGGGGCTAAAGTCTACACGAAAGAGGATCTTGAGCGCCAGAGTTGCCCTTTCTTGATGTAGAGCTGGGATGGGCAACTTTGGTCCTGATAGGGTCACTGTCCTGGAAGTAGTTATCCTGAAGACCTTGATTACCATGTTCAGGTGTGTTTGATAAGTGTTGGGGCTAAAGTCTACTGGAAAGTGCATCTCATTCATTGGATCTCATCATTGGAAATCAGTTTATGATGCGGTGTCCGATCCTGCTCCTGGAAGGGCCACCTTCCTGCCGAGTTTAATTCTAGCCCTAATTAAAACACCTGGACTAGCTATTCAAGGTCTTCCGGATAACTAGAAACTTCCAGGCAGGTGTATTGGAGCGAGTTGGTCTTCCAGGAGCAGGATTGAACTCCCCTGGTTTAAGATTTCATTTGTTACCTGGTGTTCTGCCTAACTGACTACTAAGACGCTAAAGCACAACTTGGTTGTAGGAACATCTTAAAAGTTGTAACTCCTGGTAAGTTTCTAACTGTGTGTTTATTTGGGTTCAGATCTGGTTACGCTACAGTCGGACTGTGTTAGCCCTGCAACTGTTGTGAACTCTGAGAGTTCGGCGGCACCAAAGAGAAGCCCAGGAGATGGTGGAAATGGCACTAGTGTGATCGACAAGATCAAGTCTCCAGGAACGGTTCGGCGGCTCTCTATGAAGATGCGGAAACTCCCAGAACTAAGGCGGAAGCTTAGCCTGCGCTCGTCCCGTAATCAGCGCCACGGACAGAGCCAAGGAAATGCCAGCAGTGCACCGGGAGTCTCAGATGAGGCTTTACCACCAAATGCATGCAAAGAATCATCCAACATCATCAGCAAGTACCACCTGGACTCCAGTGCACCCGCACGGCCAAGGCGTCGGTCCTCTCGAATGAGCTCCGCTAGTAAAGGAGGCTATCTTAGCGATGGAGACTCACCTGAACTCCTGCCAAAGGGTCAGGGGTCGAAAGCCTCACCTACACCACCGCCACAGGATTCACTCGCCGTGGCAGACGCGGAGTCTTTCCGCTTGTACTCGCTGACGGACCAGCCTCGCTGTGCTCAGAGACTCTCAGGACTGCTCACGGTGCATTTGCTGGGAGTCGAAGAGCTACTCCGAGCCCCTCGGGTGGACGCTACTAAAGAAGTCTTCTGTGCCATTCAAGTGGACGGGGTGACCCGGGCTCGAACGTCCCTGCTAACTTGTCGAGGAGCGTGTCTCCCACTAAACCACACCTTTAACCTGGAGCTCGAGAGGGCACGGCTGCTCAAACTGGTCATCTTGACGCCAACGACTGCTAGCGCTAACATCGGGTCTTGCGCACTGGCTGCTCCCGCGCGGAACCGGGTTTGCTGTCTGGGTGCAGTGGCTATACCGTCCCTCTTCAAGGGTAAGAGAACCGACCATTTGTGAATCATTTACGTTTACGTTTCTGAAATGTCCCGCCAATAAAGCACATTTGAATTGAATTGAGAGAGAGAAGATAAAGAGATAAGAGATATCCCATTTTTTTTATAAATGCAAATTATTGTTAACTCATCCGTGCATATGTTTCTTTTTTTTTAATGTTTTGACGTTGTAATCAGATCTTCCGGCGAAACGAATACTCCAATCATTTCGTGCTGATCTTTCTTCAACCGACTGCAAACTTGCATTCAGATCCACCTCGATCCAATCGATAGTTGGTGGATTGAACTAAGCCCCGCCTTACATTTAAATGCAAATGATTTTTCGTTCTTCCGTTACACTCGGATGAAGGGCACAATAAGTAAAGAATTATCTGTTAAAGGGATACTCCACTTTTTTTGGAAATAGGCTCATTTTACTCGTTAAACCATTGGGTTTTACCGTTTTCGAATCCATTCAGTCGATTTTCTGATATTTTGAACAATATCAGTAACCAGACAGTTTTCTGGTCTCAATGACTTCCATAGTGTATTTTTTTCCTACTATGGAAGTCAATGACACCAGAAACTGTCTGGTTACTGATATTCTTCTAAATATCAGAAAATCGGATTCGAAAACGGTAAAACTCGACTGTTTAACTCTGGGGGAGTGGGAAAATGAGCCTATTTCCAAAAAAAAGTGGAGTATCCCTTTAAGACTTCCAATCATTTGGAACTCTTTAATGTAAATAATGTAAAGCATTCCTGCCTTTTAAAAGCAAATATATCTACCGTCATACCAAATTTATACCCTTTCACTGTGTCACTGTTCATAATGACTACTCATAAAAAAATTAAATAAAATAAATCATTTAATCCTCCCTTGTCTGGCTTCTGCTACTCTGAGCGATGCCTGAACTCTGTATTTCGAGTTGTTTTTGCCTCTGCACAATGACTTGCTTGCTTTAGTCCTCATTTGTAAGCCACTTTGTTTGGACAAAGGCGTCTACTAAATGACTAAATGTAATTGTAATGTCTCTCTCTCTCTCTCTCTCTCCCGCAGCTTCTCGCAGTCAGCAGCTGTGTGTTCGTCTGGAGCCTCGTGGTTTGCTGTATGTGAAGCTGACCCTGCTGGAGCAGTTCGTGACCCCGTTCCCGCGCCTCAGTGACCTGCCGCCCCCTACAGTGTTCGGGGTGGAGCTGCACCCCCTGGTGGAGAAAGAAGCGTCGGCGCTCGGAGTTCCTCTGATCATCCAGAAGTGTGTTTCTGAGATCGAGAGGAGGGGACTGAGGGTGAGACCTACTCATATTTACACGTGTTTGTCTTGTTTGCAGTCCAGATGTCTAAAAATTCTTAAAACAAGAAGCATTTACTAGATGAGTAAAATGGCATTAAAAATTATATATGAATATATATGAATAAAATTAATTATATATGCTGTATATAATTATTTTGTATATATAAATACACACACATGCATGTATATATTTAAGAAAATGTGTTATTCATATATAAAATATTTATATTTATATAATATAGATTATGTATTTATATATATATATATATATATATTTATGTGCAGAATTTAAGCACAAATAATTCTTAAATATATACATGCATGCATAGGTATTTATACATACAAAATAATTATATACAGCACACACAAATGTATCATATAAACACAGACTTTTATTTTGGATGCGATTAATCGCAATTAATCTTTTGCACAGCCCTAATTAAAAATTATGTATTGTTGTCTGGGGGGGAAAAACTGCCAATGCAGTCAGATAAATAATTGTTTCCGTTTGAATTAAGATTATTTTACTTGAAAAATGTTTATTTATAAAATATTTCTTAAATATATACATGCGTAAGTGTGTGTTTATATTACAAAATAATTATATACGGTACACACGCATATATATTATGTAAACACAAACCTTTATTTTGGATGCGATTAATCTTTGCCCAGCACTAATTATTATTTCTCAATACTTGGGTCACTTTTTCAAAACTCTTCACACCATCTTCCAGCTTGGCATTGGACTATTTTGCTATTTTTTATTTATTTATTTTAGGGCTGTCAAAATGATTAATCGCGATTAATCGCATCCAAAATAAAAGTTTGTGTTTACATAATATATGTGGGTGCACTGTGTATAATTATTTTATATATATATGAAAAACACACATGCTTGTATATATTTAAGAAATATTTTCATGTATATTTTGTATTTAGATTTATATGTAATTTATATTATATAAAAATACAAATACTTTATAAATAAATAATATTTTTTTCTTAAATATACATGCATGTGTGTTTTTATATATATACAAAATAATTATACACTGTGCACCCACATATATTATGTAAACACAAACTTTTATTTTGGATGCGATTAATCGTGATTAATCGCTTTGACAGCCCTAATTTTTTTATTTATTTATTGTTACTCCTTTCTTGATCTAATATTGATGTTTGATCATGAAAAATGTTCTCCTCTATATCGGTGTCAGTGTTTCTGAACTCCTGAAACGCCTCCATTGTAGTCTCGAGTTTCGAACATGTCACAATATTCCTCATTATCATAATTTATGCACAGAATAAAGGGGCGGGGCCTGGTTGAGATAGTCAGTAGTGTGTTAAACTGGCGATTATGGGACGGGGCGGGACATTTCCCGAACACACCAATCAGAGCACACTGCTCTATTCGACCAATCAGAGCACAGTGTGCTTTTCAGAAGGAGGGGCTTCATAGAGCCAGGAAGTAAACAGAGCGATACTGACAGACTGGGACGAGAGGAGCGGCAACAATGGAGAATATGAGGAGAATAATGCATGAAACATGTTCTAGAAGAGCCAAGAGTTTGCATAATAGATCTAAGTATTGAGAAATGTGTCGTAGTGATTGTAAAAAGAGTGTGTGTGTGTGTAGGTGGTGGGGTTGTATCGTCTCTGTGGTTCTGCGGCGGTAAAGAAGGAATTGCGCGATGCGTTTGAGAAGGACAGCGCCGCAGTTTCCTTAAACGACGAGCTCTATCCCGACGTCAATGTCATCACCGGTCAGTGTTCACTTCACCAACCATGCAAGTAGGGAACAATGATATCCATGCATGAAAATATACACCAAGGTTTTTGTAGATGAACATATGCATTGTTTTTTAATGTGTGTTCAGGCATCCTGAAGGACTACCTGCGCGAGCTGCCGTCTCCTCTGATCACCAGGACCCTGTATGAGGTGGTGTTAGAGGCCATGATGGTTCGGCCGGCCTGTCGACACGACGGCGACGCTCACCGCTCACAGGACACCGTAGCTCTGTTGCAGTGTCTTCCTGAAGCGGAGAAGGTGATGCGTGAGTGTGTGTGTGTGTGTGTGTGTCGAGCTTTAAGACATTAGGCGTCGAGATCAGATTCTCAGTTCTCAGTTCTGTTCACACTGCCATTCAAATCTTAAGATTCGTTAATGTTTCTCTTCTGCTCACCAAAGTTACGTTTGCCTGAGCAAAACTACAGTAAAAATAGTGAAATATTATTCTAATGTAAATCATCTGTTCTCTATGTGAATATACAGTAGAGTGTAATTTATTCCTGTGATTTTTATCATCATTACTCCAGTCTTCAGTGTCACATGATCCGTCAGAAATCACTCTAATATGAGGATCTGATGATCAACACACAGTTATGAAACCGTGATACTTTTTATTTTTCACAATTCTTTGATGAATTGAAAGTTCAAAAGAAGAGCGTTTATTTGAGATTATCTTCGCTGAATTCAAGTTTTAATTTCTGTTAACGCATCCGTGTGCACATCAATGCACGTCACTCAGATTCTGTAACGCATAAAATCAGTTACTCTACATGTCGAACTTCCGTGTTTGACGTGTGTGTGTTTTTGTGTCTTCTGAAGGCAACTCTGTCCTTCCTGCTGGATCATCTGAGTCTTGTGGCGTCGTACAGCGACAGCAACCGGATGACGTGTCAGAATCTGGCCGTGTGCTTCGGGCCGGTTCTCCTGACGCCCACACAGGAGTCCTGGCAGGCCGGGCTGACGGCCCCGGGGTCGGGGGCCATGATGGGGTCAGGGGCCGCCCGAGGGCGTAGCTTTGCACACAGTGAAGAGATCGCCAGCGCCGTGGACTTTAAACGACACATCGAGGCTTTGCACTACCTCCTGCAGCTCTGGCCTGGTGAGTCTGTGTCCCAAACATGTACAAAATTAAGTGTTCATCAGAGGGGGCCAAGAGCCCAGGATGTTCGTCGCGCTTGAACCACGAATAAAGAAAATTAATTTGTGGTTGAAATTCAAAAAAGTAACAATTCTGTTCTTGCGGCCAATTAGGAATGCAGGAATGCTTCAGGACGCATAGAAAAAATGCTCAAAATTCAAACTAAAAATGCTAAAAAAACATTATTTTATAACGTCTACATGTGTGTCTGAATCCACAGTGACGAGAAACTGGCTTTAGGACCCAGAGGAACAGCTCAACTGTTGCATATAGAGATATAAGGCCATCTAGAGTCATGAAATATCATGATATATATGTATATATATATATATATATATATTAGGGCTGTGCAAAAGTTAATTACGATTAATCGCATCCAAAATAAAAGTTTGTGTTTACATAATATATTTGTGTGTGCTGTATATAATTATTTTGTATATATAAATACCTATGCATGCATGTATATATTTAAGAATTATTTGCGCTTAAATTCTGTATATATATATATATATATATATATATATATATAATCTATATTATATAAATATAAATATTTTATAAATGAATACACATTTTCTTAAATATATACATGCATGTGTGTGTATTTATATATACAAAATAATTATATACAGCACACACAAATATATTATGTAAACACAAACTTTTATTTTGGATGCGATTAATCGCAATTCATTTTTTTTTTTTTGCAAAGCCCTAATATATATATACAGTATATATATATATATATATATATGTATGTATATATGTGTGTGTATATATATATATATATATATATATATATATATACATATGTGTGTGTGTGTGTATATATATGTATATATTTTACACAACAGGTCGGCACAACGTGAGATATTTTATATAGATATGAGATATAAACATGGTATATACTTTGTGAGTAATTTTGAATTTAAGTTGAAAGAATGTGAAGAATGTGCTTAAATTACTATTAATGTATTTATTGGTAAAATCTAGTAATTTAAAGACAACTCAAAAAAATTTTAAATTTTTTTTTAAAAATGTAAAAAAAATATAATCAAAATGAAATAAGCATTCTGGACACACAAAAAAGTAGTATAATTTTAGAGCTTTGGGTTATTTTGAAAGGATGAGGGTTAAAGGTCATTTCAAACCCGCTCTACACTGCAGACAGGCATGCGTGGGTGAGGTCGCATGCATCCTTCTGTCCTCTGAATGTGCTGGTTTTGATTATCGTTCATGCGATGAAATATCATGCATATAATCTGATAATAATCGGCTGCGTCTCAAAAGGTCATGCGAACAGTTTGAACTCTAGGCGTCGTGTTACGACCCTTGACCCTTGTTCTTATGGCGCAGCACGTGTGTAACATGCGGGAGGAATCTCGGTAACCTGCCACAGCTGTTGTGGATTTGCATTGAACATCAGTCTAAATATGTGCCGTGAGTTTGATGTAAACACACACCACGCTCAGTTGGGCCTTAAAGACACTTAATATTCAGCAGCATTATTGATTTGATTCAGATGTGAACTGAACTAAACTGAACTGAGCTGAGAAACGAACTGACGGTGTTATCGAAATTCAATTGAACCAACAGTGAAGTGATTGAAGAAGAGCTGCTTTATAATGGAATCAAATGAGTTTCATAATTTGAATTTTGCTAAATCGACACTGTCATTGAACTGAATTGAATCAACATTGAGCTGAATTGAATCAAAACTGAATCAACACCGAAGTGAATTAAAGTTTGCATTATTTTCCTGTTTATTTCGGGGAATTAAAACTTTTAAACGATCTGTATTGTATAAAGCACTATAGAAATACACACATCAAGTGTGTAACGGCATTTCATGTCTGTTTCTTCGCAGTACCCAAAGATCGAGTGATTGATGACTCCGACCAATCACAGGTCATCTCTTCTCCGATATCCCAGAGTTCCTCACTGTGGGAATCGCTTCCCTCGGTTCAGGACGAGCTGGTTGTTTCCCGTAGGGGGCGTGGCCTTCAGGACGAGCTGGTTGTTTCCCGTAGGGGGCGTGGCCTTCAAGACGAGCCAGTTGTTTCCCGTAGGGGGCGTGGCCGTCTGGAAAGCCCGCCCTGTAACCGATACGCCGGCGACTGGAGCGTTTGTGGGCGGGACTTCATGTCGAACGACGAGGCGGATTACGACGAGGTGGCGGGAAGCGAGAGCGACGACGACATGGACGAGGCGAAGAAGCGGGACGTGTGGGCGTCGCCCGACGGTTTGTACGTGGATGACTTCGCTCTCGACTTCGACGCCCCGTTCACGTGCCGACTGAGTCTGAAGGACTTCGACACTCTGATTTCAGACTTGGAGAGAGAGTTAGCCAAACAAATCAATATCTGCCTCTGAACCTGAGCACTTCTCTCATCCGTAACACACACTAATGTCTGCGCATGGTTTACGCGCTAGACGTTAAAGGGATAGTTCACCCAAAACTTGAAATGACCGTATATGACGTTATTCTTTCAGACAAAGTCCATAAAAGTGCATCTCTACATCATAAAAGTGCATCTATCCATCATAAAAGTGCATCTATCCATCATAAAAGTGCATCTATACATCATAAAAGTGCATCTGTCAATCATAAAAGTGCATCTATACATCATGAAAGTGAATCTATACATTATAAAAGTGCATATATCCATTATAGAAGTGCATCTATACATCATAAAAGTGCATCTATCATCATAAAAGTGCATCTATACATAATAAAAGTCCATCTATACATCATAAAAGTCCATCTATTCATCATAAAAGTGCATCTGTCCATCATAAAAGTCCATCTATACATCATAAAAGTCCATCTATTCATCATAAAAGTGCATCTATACATCATAAAAGTGCATTTATACATCATAAAAGTGCATCTATACATCATAAAAGTCCATCTATCCATCATAAAAGTGCATCTATACATAATAAAAGTCCGTGTATACATCCTAAAAGTCCATCTATACATCATAAAAGTGCATCTGTCCATCATAAAAGTGCATCTGTCCATCATAAAAGTGCATCTATACATAATAAAAGTCCATCTATACATAAAAGTGATTAGTGGCTTGAGGGAGAGTAAATCAAGGGCTAATTTTTGAGTGAACTATCCCTTTAATTGCATCATAAGTCGCTTTGGAATAAGGACATATATATATATGCATGTTTCAGATGATAAAAAAAATGCGACTTGATTTTTGACTAGTTTTGATTCGTGAAAAAGACGAGCAAAAACTATTGTGTATTTGTATATGACGCAGCATTTGACATGCTATAACAATTCATAGCAGCTACTGTAATATAATATCAAGTACAAAAACTAAAAAAAAAATTCATACTTTTGAAGACGAGACGTGTATCTATTGTCATCACAAGCTGCGGTATAACGGGCTGTGAAACGGTTAATCACATCCAAAATAAAAGTATACGTGTATAATTATTTAGTAAATATAAATACACACACATGCATGTATATATTTAAGAAATATTTGCATACTGTATATATAATTTATATTATATATATTCTATGTATAAATCTTAAATGTATACTTGATATGTGTGTATTATTATACACAGTACACGCGGATGCGCTGAAGGATGACGGCAGGCTGTACGTCTGCGTTACGTTTGTGTGAAGGTTATTTAATTTAAAGCAGTGTGTACGACTCTTCTTCCAGAAGGCTGGTGTGTGTGTGTCCGTTCGGGCCAGGATTCATCATTCTTTCCACCGGGACATTCCGTTACGTGTGTTTCTGCGCCAGACTCTCCTCTGAGCAGCCGCAGTGTTTTCTTCTGTGTAGTGTTTAGCGGTGGACGTGTTATTACATTCCCTCGAGCTTATGGCTTTTTAACAGCAGTCGTGACATAATGTTGATTCGAGAAGCCAACGTCAATATCTGATGTAATGGCGGTGGCGTCGGTAATTGATGTTGTGATATAAATCTGAAAGCTTGTGTCATTTCAGCAATGACTCTCTTGCGCAGCTTTTCCCAAACTCTCATTGGTCAGTTAGAGAGATGATCCCGCCCCCAAACTCGCGTCATTGGTTCTGAAAGTGACATTAAAGCATTTGAACGGTAAAGTTATGTCACTAAAAAGGAGCAAACGTGTAACAGTATGTAAATTAAAGGGTTAGTTGACCCAAAAAATTAAAATTCTGTCAGTATTTACTCACCCTCATGTTGTTCCAAACCCGTAAGACCTTCGTTCATCTTCACAACACGATATTTAAGATATTAAGATCGCTCCTGCATACTAATTAGTCCATAGGCTTCTTGAGGAATGACTCTTGCTGGCATCGAAAAGTCATTAAAGACATCGTTAAAATAGTCCAAGTGACTACAGGGGCTCAATCTTAACTTTATCAAACCACGAGAACACTTTTGTGCGCAAAAACAACAAAAATAACAAGTTTATTTCAAATATTCACTTCGTTCTCCATGGGCCTGTAGTCAGTTAACGTAGTGTGATTGCGTAAAGCTACGTCACACGCAGGCTCACTATTGGCCGACGCTGGTCATGTGTGTGATGCGTGTGACGTACAATAACAGAAGCTTACGCTATTAAACTAGTAACCTGACTCGCGCAGAGGGAGAAATAAACCAATAGTTGAAATAAAGTCGTTATTTTTGCGCACAAAAAGTGTTCTCGTCGTTTGATAAAGTTAAGATTGAGCCCCTGTAGTCACTTGGACTATTTTAACGATGTCTTTAATGACTTTTCGAGGCCAGCAAGAGTCATTCCCTCAAGAAGCCTATGGACTAGTATGCAGGAGCGATCTTAATATCTTAAATATCTTAATTTGTGTTGCGAAGATGAACGAAGGTCTTACGGGGTTGGAACAACATGAGGGTGAGTGAATACTGACAGAATTTTTTTTTGGGTCAACTAACCCTTTAAAACACAACTGATTAGTGTTAGTTCATCAGCTCAGGCTCATTAAATATTTAATGTATTAGTAAATGTGATGTGTTTTAACACATGGAGCCTCATTTTGCTGTTTGAATCCAAAAGTATCCAGTATGACATCATCTTTAACTTGTTGAACTCCGAACATTCGTTTCTGTTTGACGTTTGCTCTTTCTGGGGAATATAATAGTGTTGATTTTGACTGAATTTGCACAGTTTATGACGCCAAAATAATTGATTCAGGTTTTGTTTGTTCAGAAATGAATCAGGACATGCGCACACACACTCGTGCGTGTCTCATGTAACCTGTGTTGTCATGCCAAAGACTGTTGAGATGGATTATTCTTGCACTTCTGTGTTTAGTTGTGTAGGTTGTGCTTGGGCTGATTTGAGATCAGCTTTATCTCTCATATGCGCGCGCGGTACAGATAATCTCGACTGTGATCTGACTCTAAACGCAACCGATGGAATATAAAGGCCATGAGTGACTGAGCTCCCTATACGCAGCTGTTTTACATGCTTTATCTGAATTAAAATGTTGTTTAGTTGTATAAACAGTATTATTATATTCTATTATTGCACCTGCAACATTGAGCACTTCTGTCTGTGCGCATGCGCTACAACCCAGCGCACACGTCATTGTGTACCGTTCAGTGTTTTGTTGAAGAAATAAAGCAGTGTTATGTTTCTACAATGAATCTGAGTGTGTTTTCTATGTCAACCTGCAGTCATGAAAGTATTAGTAGACAATTACACACATGTGTTTTTCTAAATGTTTTTATTTCTGAATGTGGAGAGATACTGCATATTTGACGTCTCTTTATTAACAGATGTTTACACGGAAACACAAAATAGATTCCAAACACAGGCTTCAACAACACCGCTAACTCAGAGATTCAGCCACTGTTGCACAAGCATGCCCTCTAGTGGTCACACTCCCACTACTTTACTAGTGTGTATGTGTGTTGTGTGTATTTTTTAAACGCTTTATTCAGTAACAAAACATACAGTAATTAAATACAAATCAATAATAATAATACAAAAAAATTAATACATGTGTGTTATGTGTATGGAGTACTTGCACTGAGCCTCGCGACGGTCTTCCGTTTGGAAACAGTTCATATCACTTACTTCCGGTTATGTTTACTTTGAATGTGCTGCGGTCAATCGTCAATAAGTTGAACAAACACCACCTAAAATGAGTGTCCGTAATAAAGTTTTATATTTTGGAAAATTTATTGACCGAAAAAGGGATATTCTGGTGTTTACTGTGTGTGTAGAGTTTTCAAAACTCATCGGAACATGAATTTTAAATCCAAACCAAGTCAATCCGAGTAAGCTGCGGCAGTAATTAAACAACGCCATCATTTCACCACAGGGTGTCAGTGTCCGTCTACGTCGGTGAGAACTGATAAAGAACAACATCAGTAGCCTACGAAACACGTAAACGAAACATTTGTTTGGATTAAATATTGTAATCATTCAGTGTCACGAATTTTCAATGTCAATCGTTTTACTATTTACATGTTCATGACCAAAATGCTTAATTAATTATTAGAGAAGTTGACTGGCGTTCTGATCATAGATAAGGCTAGATGTGTCGTCAGCGCTGCTGGCCAATGGAGGTCGTCGTCTCTACCTGGCGGCCATCTTGTCACAGTCAGCTCGCTCACTCGTAACATTGTGTTATTTAAATAACCATAACTTGCTCAATTTTCAACCGATTTTCAAACGGTTTGGTTTGTTATAAACGTCAGAGATGTAGTTATGACACTGCATACTTACGAATAAAAAGTGTATAAATAAATAATCATCCAGATAATTTTATCCACATTAATAACGTTTACAAGAAACCAAACCGTTTGTAAATCCGTCAAGATTTCAACGCGATGAGTATTTGTGTTCATGCTGACCACTCATCTTACATCAGCTTGTCTGTGACAAGATGGCCGCCGGTGATGAAACTCCGCCGTAACACATCTATGGTTCTGATGGGTGCATTGTGGGTATTTTTTAATTGAGAGTTGATTTATGTGTTATTTCGGTAAGAACTTTAAGTTTTTGCGATAGTAAAGTTATGTGTGGTAATGTTCAAGTTAGATCAGATTATTCTTGGTTCATAGCCTAATGTAAAAATGTGTCACCGTCATGGAGAGAGATGTGTAAGGCAATAGGGGCTTGGCTTAGTTTTTATTTTTTCTCTGAGTTGAGTTCCTATTTTGAAAGAGGAAAATTTATTTCTACTGTTTCTTGTTTGTTGTTTTAACTAATTCTCCATCTATGGGAACATTCTGGGTCGTGCGGTGTATGGGACAGACAAGAGTGTTCTGATAATATATTAGGAATTATCGCAGTGTTAGTGTTGTTAGTTTAGCTCCGGTTAGACTTATTTATTCCTATTTGATAACTACCAGTTATTAAATTATTTAGCTTATTTTTATTCAGAATGGAACATTATAGCAGGCTCAAGATAATTAATACAGAGATCATTATTCATTGTTTTAATCAATTGGCATTCATTCAACGTAGTGACAATCTGCATTCTCGTGTATGGACGAGCGATGAACACTCTAACCGGAAACTCCCGATATTTTATAAGTAGAACACGGAAGTAGTTGTGCAAGTAATGTTAGTCCATTCTGTGTAACTACTGTGTCCTTAACTTAAAACTAACTTAAGTTTATATATATAATATGTGAGAGTTTAGTTTTCTTTTCGTTTTTCTCTTTCATTCGCTTCGCTCTCTTCTAACACGGCGGTTATAGAGGAACGCGTTGCGTGGCAACCACGGGAAGCCACGCCCCCGGATTCGCTTTAATGAATTATACAACTGCCTTTTAGTTTTATAAATTCGAATAATACGATTTTTAATATTATGTCCGCCAATACAGTCCTTAAAATTTGGAGAACACCGAATGTGATTATATTTAAGTAGATTTGTTTGGTCACATGCGCAGCCGTTGGGAGGTGACGTCACCGCAGTCCCCTTTATGTCGGGCAGATGAGAGAGAGAGAGTGACACACACAGCAGGATCGGAGAGAGAGACGCTGCTCGATCATGATGATGACGATGGAGATGCAGTATAATAATAATAATAACGGGTATGTTGTGGAGGAGTACATGATCCAGGAGGATGAGTGGGACAGAGACATGTTGCTCGACCCCGCGTGGGAGAAACAGCAGAGGAAGGTCAGAGTTCATGACTAACACTGTGTGCATCCCTAAAACTCCGACTACGATAATTATAGTGCAGATGGAGTAAAATTTAAAAAAGCTAAATGAAATAACCAATATCAAAATTCAATTCACAAATTCAATCCAAGCAATAAATAAATTGACAATAAGCTATGTGTGAGAGAGTGAGTGTGTGATTGAGTGTGTGTGTGAGCGAGAGAGCTCATAGTTTCTCTCTCTCTCTCTCTCTCTCTCTCTCTCTCTCTCTCTCTCTCTCTCTCTCTCTCTCTCTCTCTCTCTCTCTCTCTGAGTGTGTGTGTGTGTGTGTGTGTGTGTGTGTGTGTGTGTGTGTGTGTGTGTGTGTGTGTGTGTGTGTGGTATGACACCTGTGGACAGGTGCGCTATAACACATGCTCTAATTTTATCTGAGGAACGTTCGACTCTCTAATCCACTGTCCTTGATGCCGAACTCACTTGTTGTGTGTGTGTGTGTGTGTGTGTGTGTGTGTCACCCGCCAAACTATTTCACCTTTCCTTTTAAGCTGACCCGTTTTTTAAGGTTCACTCAAAGTCATCTCAGTTGGACGTTCGTGGAACATCTTTTGAAATGTTACTAGTTTTAGAACGTTCTGAGAACATTTAAAAGTAACGTTCCCACATGTTCACAAAATAACTAACGGTTCCCTAACATAGCAAAGAAAACAGCATTCTTTTTTAAAAGTACAACTCGGACGTTCAGACATTGAGAAATGTTATTTTCAGAACTTAATGGGAATGTATAGGCCTAACTCGTTCATTGTAAGACGTTCTGAACGCAACTCTCCATTTATACATGAGAGAGTCGGTTTCTCCACAAGGAGAATCCTTGTAAAGTGCGCTGCTTTTCCCAGGATACAAATAGAAATACTCATCTGACAACACCGAGAGAATACGCTGAACCACAGGTGTGTGTGTGTGTGTGTGTGAGAGAGAGAGACGAATGTATGGAGGCGTATTGCATTCACTTGAAGGAAAAAAAAATACTGTTTTTCTGAATTAACGAGTTAATTTTTCATGAGAAAAAAGTTTTTCTGTTTTTCTGAATTAATGAGTTAAGTTTTCATGGAATTTTTTTTGCTGTTTTTCTGAACTAACGAGTTAATTTTTCACGAAAAAAGAATTTTTGCTCTGTTTTTCTGAATAGTTAATTTTTCATTTATTTTTTTTTGCTGTTTTTCTGAATTAACGAGTTAATTTTTCATGAGAAAAAAAAAATTATGCTCCGTTTTTCTGAATTAACGAGTTAATTTTCATGGATTTTTTTTGCTCTGTTTTAATGAGTTAATTTTTCATGGAATTTTTTTTGCTGTTTTTCTGAACTAACGAGTTAATTTTTCACGAAAAAAGAATTTTTGCTCTGTTTTTCTGAATTAACTAGTTAATTTTTCATTTAATTTTTTTTGCTGTTTTTCTGAACTAACGAGTTAATTTTTCACGAAAAAAGAATTTTTGCTCTGTTTTTCTGAATTAACTAGTTAATTTTTCATTTAATTTTTTTTGCTGTTTTTCTGAATTAACGAGTTAATTTTTCATGAGAAAAAAAAATTATGCTCCGTTTTTCTGAATTAACGAGTTAATTTTCATGGATTTTTTTTGCTCTGTTTTTCTGAATTAACGAGTTAATTCAGAAAAACAGAACAAAAAAAATTTTCTCACGAAAAATTAATTATTTTATTATTTTTCATTATCATAATTCATTATTTTGTCATGCATATCGCGGATATGTAAAGTTTATTTACATTTATTTATTACCCTGTAAAGTTAATAGAAACTCCATAGTTTTGTAACGCAATGCATACATGATTTCATTTTAGAAAGCATGTTGTTTAACTAGATGTATCACTTTAACTGTGATTTGCGGGATTGTGCATTGAATTAATCTCCGCCTCGAAGTTTTCTATGTGAACTAACCGGCGTGTGTGTGTGTGTGTGTGTGTGTGTGTGTGTGTGTGTGTGTGTGTGTGTGTGTGTGTGTCACCAGGAGTGGTTTTCCCTCTGGCATGTGCGCTTCTCTTTAAAGCTTCACTCGTATTTCAGGGAACGGGTGTGATTTACGAGGGAACATCAGACCCGCTGTCGGTCACTGACAGGACATTGTGTGCTCGGGCATGACGCACGCGCGTGACCAGCTTTTGTTTTGATGATAAGCATTTGCCAAATAGATATTAAGTATATTCTCCAGAACAAACTCACAATCAGATATGAAATGCACACTTTAAAGTAGTTATCTTTTGAAAAAACTTTTGCTGATAATTTACTCGCCCCCGTGTCATCCAAGATGTCCATGTCTTTCTTTCTTCAGTCGAAAAAAAATGAAGGTTTTTGATGAAAACATTCCAGGATTTTCTCCATATAATGGACTTCAATGGGGTCCAAACGGGTCAAGGTCCAAATGAGAGTTTCAGTGCAGCTTCAAAGGGCTTTAAAAGATTCCAGACGATGAATAAGGGTCTTATCAAGCGAAACGATCGCTCATTTAAATAAATAAATAAAAAAGTTTAAGTTTTATAAGCTCAAATGCTCGCCTTGCTCTGTTCTGTGATGTGCGTTCGTGACTCTCCTGTTCAAACTCAAAATTCCGTGTCATGACTCGAAGGGTCCTATATAAGACCCTTATTCATCGTCTGGTGTCGTTTAAAGCCCTTTAAACAGTTTGCACTGAAACTGTCTTTTGGTCCCCATTGAAGTCCATTATATGGAGAAAATTGAATGTTTTCATCAAAAACCTTCATCTCTTTTCGACTGAAGAAAGAAAGACATGGACATCTTGGATGACACGGAGGCGAGTAAATTATCAGCAAAAATGTTTTTAAAAGTGAACTACTGCTTTATACAAGCTTGAAACTGAAGTCACTCTCAATAAATGAAAGGATGTGTCATTATAAATGACGGATGATAATCTGCTCTCTCAGACGTTCACCGCCTGGTGTAACTCTCACCTTCGGAAAGCGGGAACTCAGATCGAGAACATCGAGGAGGATTTCAGGAACGGACTGAAGCTGATGTTACTGTTGGAGGTCATCTCAGGTACAGTTCATTCTGCAGGTCTCTCTCTCTCTCTCTCTCTCTCTCTCTCTCACTCTCACACTCTTTTCTTCCAGGTGAAAGGCTTCCCAAACCAGACCGAGGAAAGATGCGCTTCCACAAGATAGCCAATGTGAACAAGGCTCTGGAGTACATCACCAGTAAAGGGGTGAAACTGGTGTCCATCGGCGCTGAGGGTGAGAGATTATCACATTATTCAGACACCACATATCATTTTCTATTTTCTTTTTTACTCGTGTGTACAGGACTCAGAGGTGAGAGGGTTATGATAAATTCTGGTTAGACTGTAGATCAGGTTGTAGTTCATGAATGCTCTGTTTGGTCTGTATAAGACGATTAAGACACTCAGCGGATTTTTGCTGAAGCACTTCAACAGAATGAGTGTAAAAGAGTTTTAGAAGCTCAATTTTACAGTTATTTGCACGCGAATCAAACTCAAGCGTGTCGTCTGTTGGATCCTCAGAGATCGTTGATGGAAATGTGAAGATGACTCTGGGAATGATCTGGACCATCATCCTGCGCTTCGCCATCCAGGACATCTCAGTGGAGGGTATCTGTCTCACACACACACTCACACACACACACAGACACAGACACACACACTCTTACAGACTCTTCTTCTCTGTCAGAAACCTCAGCTAAAGAAGGGCTCCTGCTGTGGTGTCAGAGGAAAACGGCCCCCTACAGGAACGTCAATATCCAAAACTTCCATATCAAGTATGTGTGTATACAGTAAGACTGTGCCACAGAAGTGTTGAGTTGTGTCGTGATGCTAACGTCTGCTATCTCCACTGTCAGCTGGAAGGACGGTCTGGCGTTCTGTGCGCTCATTCACAGACACAGGCCTGACCTGATCGACTACTCCAAACTCAACAAGGTCTCTGTCCCCCAGTGCATGCTGGGCATGCTGGTGTTATTAACTAACAGGTGAACGCAGGACAGGTATAATCCATACTCACAACCAGTCCAGGCTTTACCGGCTTTACTCAGGATTTACTCAGGATTTACTCAAACTTTACTCAGGCTTTACTGAAGCTTTATTCAGGCTTTACTCAAACTTGACTCAGGCTTTACTCAAGCTTTACTCAGGCTTTACTCAAGCTTTACTCAGACTATACTCAGGCTTTACTCAGGATTTACTCAAACTTTACTCAGGCTTTACTCAGGATTTACTCAAACTTTACTCAGGCTTTACTCAAGCTTTATTCAGGCTTCACTCAAGCTTTACTCAGGCTTTACTCAGACTATACTCAGGCTTTACTCAAGCTTTACTCAGGCTTTTCTCAGGCTTTACTCAGGATTTATTTGAGCTTTTCTCAAACTTTACTCAGGCTTTTCTCAGACTTTACTCAGGCTTTACTCAGGGTTTTCTCAGACTTTACTCAGGCTTTTCTCGGGCTTTTCTCAGGCTTTACTCAAGCTTTACTCAGGTTTTACTCAGGCTTTACTCAGACTATACTCAGGCTTTACTCAGGCTTTACTCAAGCTTTACTCAGGTTTTTCTCAGGCTTTACTCAGGCTTTTTTCATGTTATACTCAGGCTTTACCTAGGCTTTTCTCGAGCTATACTCAGGCTTTACTCAGGCTTTTCTCGAGCTCTACTCAGGCTTTACTCAGGCTTTTCTCGAGCTCTACTCAGGCTTTACTCAGGATTTGCTCAGGATTTACTCAAACTTTACTCAGGCTTTACTGAAGCTTTATTCAGGCTTTATTCAAGCTTTACTCAAGCTTTACTCAGGCTTTACTCAGGCTTTACTCAGACTATACTCAGGCTTTACTCAGGCTTTACTCAGGTTTTTCTCAGGCTTTACTCAGGCTTTTTTCATGTTATACTCAGGCTTTACCTAGGCTTTTCTTGAGCTCTACTCAGGCTTTACTCAAGCTTTATTCAGGCTTTTCTCGAGCTCTACTCAGGCTTTACTCAGGTTATTCTCAGGCTTTACTCAGGCTTTACTCAGGCTCTACTCAGGCTTTAGCCTCGCACAGCTGATGTTTGACTGACTGATAATTCCAGCTGAACGCACAAACCTGCGTGAATCTTCTGTGTCATGACCTATAACCTCAACCTGTTATTTCAGCATTATACGCCTTATTCACGGCAGCGCCATCTTTGATTTTTAATGAGAATGAAAGCGAGGCTGTGAGGGATAGACATGCATCTCTTCAATGGACTGTACTGTTATTTAATGTGTTTTCGTTTTGTTCTGCTCATGAATCACTGGAAAAATATCTTTCCAAGAAATTTTAGTTGACAAAACTCCCGACAATATAAGCTGTGGAAAATTGTAAGTAATCTAGCCGCTTTATTCAGCTTTTTATAGCGGATGCCATTGGAAACACAGTAAGTCTATCCCTCACAGCCTCACTGTCATACCTGTCATGGCGCTGCTCTGAATAAGGTCTATTGATTTTAGTGTAACTAAGTTTGAATTTCAACATTAGTAAACATGAACTAACAATGAAAGATTCCTCTAAACAAAGCAGTTATATTCATCTTAGTTAATTTCAACACTCACACAGCATTAAAATATTACTCGTTGTTGTTAGTTATTAACTAATGGAACCTTTTTTTATTTAAACAATATTTTTGTTCATATAGTTTTATTTTAGTACACCAAGTAAAATTAAATGAAATATTTTATAATATATTTTATTAAAATATTTAAAATAAAATAAAAATAGTTGGATTTGTTTCAAGTAGCACTTTTTTATGTTTGTAGTTTTAGTTAATGATTATAATCCTGAATGGAGCATATGTTGATCACTTAAATGAGGATGACATTTTGAATTATTGCTGTAACTCTGGCTTCCTCTGTGCAGGACGATCCTCTCGGAAATCTCAGTCTGGCTTTAGAAATCGCGGAGAAACACTTGGACATCCCTAAAATGTTGGACCCAGAAGGTAGCTTCAGTATTACACACACCATTATACAACAATACACTCCTGTTGAAGTCAGTAACAGATTTAGCAAACAGCTGTGTGTGTTTGACCCGCGGTTCGTCTTACCGGCACGAGAAGGTGACGGCCTTGAACAATCCATCCCAGAATGCAGTGCACAGATTCCCCTCTGATGGCTGTGTGATCAATGCATTAGCAAAAGTTGCAGTTTAATTCTGTTTATTGTTGCGCGTGTGTGTGTGTGTGTGTGTGTGTGCTCCAGACATCATTAACACCCCGAAGCCTGACGAGAGAGCCATCATGACCTACGTGTCCTGTTTCTATCATGCTTTCGCTGGTGCAGAACAGGTATTTCTGCACTTAATGTGAGCAAAACATAGATAATATTTGCTCATTATTAAATAAAAGCAGATGCATCATGGGTACTCTTTAAATGACCTGCTCGAGTCGAGTCATGTGACATCTGTGTGTTTAAAGGCAGAAACAGCGGCTAACAGGATCTGTAAAGTGCTCGGAGTCAATCAGGAAAATGAGAAGCTGATGGAGGAATATGAACGACTGGCCAGTGAGGTACCACACACACACACACACACACACACACACACTCACTGAAAACTGGACACCCCAATGTTAAATTCCCATAGAGTCAGGCAGATTTTTATTTAAAAAAATAAAAGGCTTTTAAAAATAAAAATCTGCCTGACTCTATGGGAATTTAACATAGGGGTGTCCTGACTTATGCACCCTGTATTTTAAGGAAAAACATTTATTTATTTATGACACATTATTCATTCACAAAGAAAATTGGTGTCCTTAAAGGTTGGAGTTTTCCTCATTTTTCTAATTAAGGCATTAAGATCAATATCCAAAAGATGATTTTTTTATTCCTCTATTTAGACAACTTTAGCATGGGGGCCCAAACTTATTCACATCACTGTATTATGGGGAAATGGGGTATACTGTGTTAATAGATTAATAATTCAAGTTTATTGGACTTGTTAAGTGCATAACATAACTTTACCCTTTAAATGACAGCTCTACTGTTCATTAGTACTGTCTGTATGCATTTTTATTTAATTTTTTTGCCATTTTGTCATTTTTTTGTTATATATATATATAATATATATATATATATATATATATATATTAGGGCTGTGCAAAAATTAATTGCGATTAATCGCATCCAAAATAAAAGTCTGTGTTTACATAATATATTTGTGTGTGCTGTATATAATTATTCTATATATATATAAATACACACACATGCATGTATATATTTAAGAAAATGCGTTATTCATATATAAAATATTTATATAATATAGATTATGTATTTATATATATACAGAATTTAAGCTCAAATAATTCTTAAATATATGCATGCATGCATAGGTATTTATATGTACAAAATAATTATATACAGCACACACAAATATATTATGTATACACGGACTTTTATTTTGGATGCGATTAATCGCAATTAATTTTTGCACAGCCCTAATATATATATATATATATATATATATATATATTTTTTTTTTTCTTCAGTCTAATTATTTGTATTTATTTCTTTTCATTTAACTTTTTGATACACAATGCCCTGTTATGGCAAAAAATCGTACACTAAACCATGTAAAATTATCCATGTTATATCCATAAATGAAAGATTATGGGGATAAAAGACAAAATAAATGGATTTGTTGTTTGTTGTGTTTTCATATTCAAGACATTATAAGCTAGATCAACCCAATCTCACAGGAATTCGTACGAATTTTACGAGGTGGCTAACTCGTACGACCTCACTCGTGCGAATTAGTACGATTTTTGCTAAATCGTACGTATTTTACGAATTGGCCAATTTGTATGAATTCGTACGAATGACCTACCCCTGACCCCGCCCCTAAACCTTAGACAAATCGTACGAATTTGTACGAGTGAGGTCGTATGAATTAGCCACTTTTTAATCACTCGTACGAATTGGTCGTGAGATAGCGTTGGCTAGATTCCGCTTTTTTGGGTTCGCATCAAACATTCTTCGACTTTTATACACAATAAATTTGTTTATGAATAAAGATTGATCTGTTGAAAGCAGTTATTTTGTTATATAGATCTCCTCCTATTCATATTGAACATTAAGGGGGTGCATACAACATATTTGCCCACCACATTCAAATACGATTTTCAAGAAGTAAATAAACAAAAACCTGGGGAAAATAAATGCAGAACATGTTCACATAGGACATTATTAACACGATTATATTATAATTTGGGCACAAATGGGTTAAATCTGAACAATATTTCACAAACGTTCCAGTTGTTACTGTATTTTTGATGAACCCGGCTCCAACTTGTGAATGTTCCAGTTGCTGGAGTGGATCAATCGCACCACGCCGTGGCTGGAGAAGCGCAGCGCTGAGAACACACTCGCTGCCATGAGATGCAAACTGGAGGATTTCAGAGACTATCGGCGTTTGCACAAACCACCCAAAGTCCAGGAGAAGTGCCAGCTGGAGATCAGCTTCAACACACTCCAGACCAAACTGAACATCAGCAACAGACCCGCGTTCATGCCCTCAGAGGGGAAGATGGTGTCTGTAAGACTCGCTCGCTCTCACACACACACACACACACACACACACACTCTAACTCCTTCCTCTGACCGTGTGCAGGACATCACGAGCGCGTGGCACGGTCTGGAGCACGCCGAGAAGGGCTATGAGGAGTGGCTGCTCAGTGAGATCAGGCGTTTGGAGCGAGTGGAACATTTGGCCGAGAAGTTCCAGCAGAAAGTCTCCACACACGAGAGCTGGGCTCAGGGTGAGATATTTACAAGTGTATTAAAAGTTAGAGCCATTAAAGTTAGAGCCAGACCGATATTATCGGCCGATATTAGGCGTTTTCCAAACTATCGGTATCAGCAGTTATAATGGCCGCTAAATGAGTTTTTCAAAAATAAAATAAAAACGGACGAAACACGCTTGAACCATGTCATGAGTGTTGGAGTTGTATAGTTTGTCCACCAGAGGGCGCTGTTGGCAACACTCATTGAGTTGGTCATGAGACATTCATTACTTGAATAACAATTAAAAGATCATCCCCATCAGTTCTCTAAACTCAAATAAGCAGGACAACATTCGTGACTATCATGTCCAGTTTTGCTGCCGTTAAATAAGCCGAGAGTGAAGCGGAATTAGCTAGTAATAGTTACTTTACGTTGTTACGGTGTAGTTGACTGACTGTCGTTTAAACTTTTGACAACGTGACTGAAGTATTTCTTTAACCCTCGGGGGTTGTTCGGCCCAAATGGACCCGAAGAATTTAAATAAAAAAATTTAAAAAATCACAGTTTCCTCAGAATGGTCTGAAATTTGAACACACAAAAAATTGGGGACAGGATGTGAATATTCGAAAAAAAAATAGTCACACTTGGGGTGTTGGGGTCCAAATGGACCCGCATGGAAAATGAATGGGGAATTGGCAAAAATGTGAAAATACTGAGTTTTTTTGTGCGTACAATCTACAAATCAGCCACGATCTTGAAAAAAAGCACACAACAGTGAAGGGGTGAATCTATAAAACATCAAGAGTGCAAAAAACACACACACACACACACACACACTTTTATACACAAACACACCAAAAAATTCAGATTATACATGTGTTTTGCATTTTTAAAATGCTCAGTTTGTCCACCAGATGGCATCCATCTCATTTCAAAAATTGCTTTTATGAGGCCTAGGCTTGACTCTAAAATGAAATACAGCTTAAAAAAAAAAATTCTATTATGTTCAATGGGGGAAAATTGTCATAATTATTGCATTAATACTAATTATATATTTTTTTTTGAAATTTTCTCAAAACACCAAAAAAGAAAAGAAAAAATATTATAAAAAATGAGTAAAAAAAAAAAAATCATGATTTTTTTTTTTTTTAAATATGAATCCCGGCCTTTGGGTCCATCTGGACCCGAACACCCCGAGTGTGACTCTGAAACGAACAACCCCAGAGGGTTAATAGCGCGTGACATTTATAGCAAAGAGACGTATCATCTCTCCTTGGCCTGTTATATTGAAAATGTGTGTTTTACAATTTGCAGTATGACGTCATCCATTGCTAAATTATGTCTCATCATAGACTAGCTAACCAGAAAGCTAGCTAATGCCACTACCACTGACAATAAAAGAAACAAGTTTCTTTTTAAAATGCATTATCATATTATTTTAGTTAAAACTCATAAATGACTACAAATAACTAATGTTAGGGAAATCTGTTCATGTTTTGTTGTGCGATTTTCTTAAATAATAAAAAAGAAATGAAAAAATGTCGGCCGATATATCGGATTTTAAAACCAACAAATATTTGTATCGAATCTTTTATCGGTCGGGCTCTAGTTTGTACAGTATTAAAGAGAGTCGTAAACGTGTGTGTGTGTGTGTGTGTGTGTGTTGCAGGAAAGGATCAGCTGTTGACTCTGAAGGATTACGAGAGTGCGTCCCTCACAGAGGTGAGAGCGTTGCTACGGAAACACGAGGCGTTCGAGAGTGACCTCGCGGCTCATCAGGACCGAGTCGAGCAAATCGCCGCCATTGCACAGGAACTCAAGTATGACCACTTCCTGTTCCTCCTCACACTGTGGGTTTGTGTGCCATTTACCTCGGAGAAACCACCCCAACATGTTTCTCTCCAGATCCTGCTCATGTTATGAGTGTGTGTAGATGATGATGTCACTGACAGTGTTGAGTTTCTATTGTTCTAAATGCAGTCAGAACACCTGTCAGATTCCCTGTGTGACAATGAGTCAGAGTCGTACCCAGAAACACACACATCAGTATATACAGACCGCTCTATTTGGAGTGTGTTGATCCGTGTGTCAGTGTCAGTGATCTATGAAACTGTCATCACCTCCATTACAACAGCTGATCATCATCTTGATGTCTGACCTCACACACACACACACACACACACACACGTGCTGAACTCGCTCGACTTCTTTGATTCAGTTCGATTTCATTCTCATAATGCCAGAAATTTGCAGTCATTCACTGCAAAAATGTATTTTTGTCGTCTTTGCAGTATAAAAATCTAAACATTCATGACTCAAGATGATACATTTACTGGACAAGCAACATTTGTAACAGAATTTTAACTTGTTTGATTCCTATAGAATTAAAAAAACACTTTTACAATCAAGGTTCCGTTATAGTTAACATAATTACCTTACATTAACAACGAGCAATACATTTCTTACCGTATTTATTCATCTGTTAATGTTTTTTTTTCCACAATGTTTTTTTTTATTGATTTTCCAATTGAACAAACAGTAACCAAATAATAAAAATAACACCCAAAAAATAAATAAATAAAAAAAACAAAAGAAAAAAAATAAGTTACAGAAACATTCCAAATATATTAATTAGTATATTAATCAATATAAATTAATTATATATAATTAATTTATGTATATTAATCAATATATATATATATATATATATATATATATATATAAATTAATTATATATATATATATATAATTATAGTATAATTATATATATATATATATATATATATATATTAATCAGAGCAGCAGCGAATTCATCTGTTAATGTTAGTAAAAATAAACACACAGCTGTTAATGTTAGTTCATCTCAGCTCAGGTCTTTTACACAATATTAACAGATACAGCTTTGGATTTTAATATTGAATCAGTAAATGTTGAAATTAACTATGACTAATAAATGTTGACTAATCTCAGTTGATTCTTAGAATCCTCTTGATTTTGAACAGAACTCTATTTATATTTTATTGGAATAATGTCTTATAATTGTACAGTTATTGCAAATTACCGTTTTAACATTCTAAAACGTAATCTTTAAATTCCTTTGTTCTGTTGGAGTATTTAACCTGACTACTATTGACCTTTATTTATTTAATACATTTTATATTATTCAAGTAAATACAGGGCAGTTGTGCATCTCGGAAGAGAGAATTTGCAGGATTATCAACATTAACGACAACATATAAAATATATATGTGTAAAAATGTGTAAAATATAATGAATAAAGAGTTTGTGCATCCTTTCTGCACTGGGCTCGAGTCTGAGCGGACGCTGCCCTCCAGTGGACACATGAGGCACTGCAGGGAAACTGACACTGGATGCACACGATATTGAATATTGTGTAATAGTTTTGTCTGTTATGATCATATGTTTGTGGTGGTTGTAAAAAAAATGTTTTTATTATGAAAAATCTGAATCTAGAGAAGGCCTCAACGGTTCAATTTAGCAATTAAACATCATTCGTCCAGTATAAAGAGTGTGTGTGTGTGTGTGTGTGTGTGTGTGTCCACAGTGAACTGGACTATCACGCTGCTGGGGTCATTAATGAGCGCTGTCAGATGATCTGTGATCAGTGGGATCAGCTGGGAACTTTGACCCAGAAACGCAGAGAAGCTCTGGAGGTGATACACACACACACACACACACACACCGGGTTATATCACCAAACCGGGAGTTTTTAGTGTTTAGCACTAAAATATAGAAATACTTATAATTATGTTTTTTAATATTTTTTAAATGTTTTAATGTGATCTTATTGCTGACCAAGGCTGCATTTATTTGACCAAAAATACAGTAAAAATGGTAATATTGTGAAATATTACACTGTAAAAATGAATATGCTTTATCTGATCTGAAGCAATATTATTTATTAAATTGAACAAATTAGAATTGAGTAATAGTTAATCAAATTAATATTCTAATTTGTACAATTTAATTAATAATATTGCTCATAATATGTTGCCACAATTTTATTGATTAGATAAAGCGTGTTATTTTATTTCAGTGTACAATATGACTCAAAACAACACTGATAATAATCATAACTGTGTGTTGATCATCAGATCCTCATATTAGAGTGATTTCTGAAGGGTCATGTGACACTGAAGACTGCAGTAATGATGATAAAAATCACAGGAATAAATTACACTCTACTGTATATTCACATAGAAAACAGATGATTTACATTAGAATAATATTTCACTGTTTTTACAGTAGTTTTTGATTAAATAAATGCATTATTGGTGAGAAGAAGAGATTTTAAAACGTTTATGATGTCAAACTTTTGAAATGAAAAAATAAAAAAAAATTGTAAAGCGTGTCCCATCTGATGTTGGCCTTGTAATGAAATAAACGCATGTCTGAGTGTGTGTGTGTGTTTATCAGAGGACAGAGAAGCTCCTGGACACGATCGATCAGCTGTTTCTGGAGTTTGCTAAGAGAGCGGCTCCGTTTAATAACTGGATGGAGGGAGCGATGGAGGATCTGCAGGACATGTTCATGGTCCACTCGCTCGACGAGGTTCAGGTCCGGCAAACACACTCGCTTTACTCTTTTTTTAGCTTATCTATAGATAAATTGATCTTTTTTTTAAGTGAGATCTCTGATTATAGTCTCTCTCTCTCTGCAGAGTCTGTTGTCGGCTCACGATGTGTTCAAGACGACGCTCCCCGAGGCCGACAGCGAGCGCCAGGCCATCCTGAGCATCTACAGTGAAGTGCAGAAGATCACGCAGAGTTACGGCATCTCCAGCCGACTCACCAACATCTACAGCGACATCACACCGGCACACATCAACCAGTCCTGGGAGAAGGTGACACAAATTTCACAATTTCGATTCGAATTCGATTCAATATCAATTCAATATTGATTATTTTGGATATCAGTTTCAATAAATGTCCATTTTTCTTATGGGAATCAAATCTGTGAACTAATGCTGTGAACTATGGGAGTCTAGTTGTGTTCATTAGCCTAATATGAAGGTCATAATCAACTGTTTGAGCTATACAAACACTTAAATTACACTTTTATTTATTTTTATAATGAGAATATAAACATTTAAATGGTGGCTGTCATAAAAACTTGCCAGATTTCTTCAAATATGCATTAAATATTGAAGAACATTAAGATTATAATGCATATGTAATATGGTGTATATATTTATCAAAATGCTCCTCTCTAGAGTTATTTTTTCTATCTGACTAACGAGTTTATGTGGGTTTTCTGAGGTAAATATGACGATCCATTGATTACAAGCTGTTTAACTGACGTCTTTCCACGGTTGAAACGCTGATTGAGCGAATCAATGTGTCATGATCTGGATTTGGATCAGTTGTCCTCTATCTTTAACACACTTTCAGATGCTCATTCATGTTTATTTGGCGCTGTGACTGGAATTATTAAGAGCGATCTCACGCCACAGCCACAAAACGCTATTTATGTTTGTGAGTCTATAAAGAAAATGGACATAATCTGAAAATTGAGACTTTGTTTCATATCAATAGTAACAAAGGACAAAGATTATTGTGATTTTTCAGCCGCGATACAATGATCCATTCATTCAAATGAAACAGGATGACTAATCGATTCTTGAGATTTAAGAATCGATATCGGTTCGTAAAAATGAGAATCGATTAATATCGAGAAATCGATATTTATTACCCAGCCCTAATAAACATAGGCTACTATATATCTATATGTATGTGTGTGTGTGTGTGTGTGTGCAGGTGAAGAGGTTGGTTCCTCAGAGAGGAAACTCTCTTCAGGAGGAAATGTCCCGACAGAATGCGAACGAGAGATTGAGACGACAGTTTGCGGCCCAAGCCAATGCCATCGGACCCTGGATACAAGCACGCATGGAGGTCACACACACACTCACACACACACTCATACACACACACACAGTCACTCTCGCTCACAGTCACTGTGTGTCGCGCAGGACATCGCTCGCAGCTCGATGGATGTGGGCGTCACTCTGGAGGATCAGATGAACACACTCAAACAATACGAGCATGACATCATCGCCTACAAACACAACATCGACAAACTGGAGGGAGACCATCAGCTGATCCAGGAGTCGCTCATATTCGACAACAAACACACCAACTACACCATGGAGGTACAGATGTGTGTGTGAGAGTGTGATTGGTAGGTTTAGGGGTCTGGTTAGTGTGTGTGTCCTCAGCGTGTGGTGTGTGTCTCTCCTCAGCACATTCGTGTGGGATGGGAGTCTCTGCTCACTACGATCGCTCGCACCATCAACGAGATCGAGACTCAGATCCTGACGCGCGACGCTAAAGGAATCAGCCAACAGCAGATCAACGAGTTCAGATCCTCCTTCACACACTTCGACCGGGTAACACACACACCGATCTTAATATCGCACGCGATTTTGCCTCTGCTAATTCATCTTAAAGTCACAAACGACCTTGTAACCAATCAGATGAATGTGTGATCGAGCGAGCGAGTGAGTGAGTGGAGGCGGGGCTCATTTACATATTCATAGAACAACATTCAAGATATTTGAAGACATAAATACATTTATTTTCAAGGAAAAGATGTTTAAATGTCATTTTGGTAATTAAAGATTAATTTTAAGGGATAGAATGATTGACTACAGGAGGATTTTAAAAAGGTTAGATTTTTCTGCAAAAACTACATCATTTTCTAAATTATATTTAGGGCTGTCGAACGATTAATCGTGATTAATCGCATCCAAAATAAAAGTTTGTTTTTATATAATAAATGTGGGTGCACTGTGTTTAATTATTTTGTATTTATATTAATACACACAAATGCATGTATATATTTAAGAAAAAAATATTATTTATATATAAAATATTTGTATTTACATATCATATAAATTATGTATATAAATCTATATTGAGAATATACATGAAAATATTTCTTAAATATATACAAGCATGTGTGTGTTATATATATATATATATATATAAAATAATTATACACAGTGCCCCCACATATATTATGTTAACACAAACTTTTATTTTGGATGCGATTAATTGCGATATTAATCGCTAATTATATTTTAAAAAAAAGATTAATGGACTTCATAGTTCAGTATGAGAAGATTGCCTTCAGTTTGTCAACTTTCAGTATGAATGGACGTCACACTAGTCTTTTCTCCACTATTGTGTCGTATATTGAACAAGAACACATGTGGGCGGAGCTTGATTATGTCTGTGGGTGGAGCTTAATTGTGTGTGTAGGGAATTGATTGGCTGACGAGTGACAGATTAAAGCCCCGCCCTTGTTATCAGAGAAGCTGCAAGAGGAACTGATTCCGATGATTATTAACACAATAATAATGATGATGCGCACCTGTCAATCATTTACAAAAAAACATTGCAATATAATTTTTTTTTTTACTTTAACAGATTGACTCCAATTTATTATGCTTGTTTTATTTGACCTTTTTTTATTTGATGGTAAAGGACGTTACATTTCTGATGCACACAAAGTGCTTGACCAATCACAGCAGACTGTAGTTGACTGACCAATCAGAGCAGAGGTGCATTCAGAAACTCTGTGCATGTATTCTAGGAGACCCAGACTAACTGTTTTTGAGGATAAATGGGCACTGTAATCTCGAACTCGCTGCTAACTGACCCTGACTAATAGAAACATGGTTACTTTATGTGTGTGTGTGTGTATTGCAGAAGGTTTGACTGGTTAACTTCAGCCAAGCAGGAAACCAAACTAACACAGGTACTAACTAAACCACAACCTTTACCTGTACGTCATGTGACCAGAACTTGCATCAGTTAAAACAGTTCTATAGATAGTGTTTCTATGTTGTTAAAGTCACAATATTTACTTTCCTCTTACGCTTTATTATTCCTCCACCTGTACGCAGTTCTCATCATCCACTAGTATATACAGTATTACGAATATTGTTGATCTTTGCACAAAAGCATCTGTTAAATGTGAATGCACACTTGTGTTTGTTGATTGTGGCAGAAGAAGAAGGGAGGCATGGAGACGGATGACTTCCGGGCCTGTCTGATCTCCATGGGTTATGATCTGGTAAGTAACTAATGACGTCTGATGTGTGTGTGTTTCTGTAGCTGGGGTTAAAAGTCCATAAATGAATGATCATATCCTACAGGAGCCTCACACACACGTGTGTGTCATGTCTGTGTTGTGTGTGTAAAGATGTGAGGAATGTTCTGTGATGTCCGTCAGGGTGAAGCCGAGTTTGCGCGGATCATGTGTTTGGTGGATCCCAACGGCTCCGGGAAAGTGACGTTCCAGGCGTTCGTGGACTTCATGACCCGCGAGACCGGAGACACGGACACCTCGGAGCAGGTCGTCGCCTCCTTCAGGATCCTGGCAGCGGATAAGGTCAATACACACACACTCTGTCTCTCTCTCTCTTTCTCACACACACACACACACGTCAAAGTTTTAGATTTATGTATTTGAATTGCATATGAATGTCCATCTATTTGGATTACAGTTTTAAAATAAACAAACTAATAAACTTTATGCGATGCATTTTTTTAAATAATTTATTTATAATCTTTTTCAAAGCATTCACAGAAAGCTTCATACAATTAAAGTTATAGCTTTTCCAACCATTATAATTAGGGCTGTCAAACGATTAATCGCGATTAATCGCATCCAAAATAAAAGTTTGTGTTTACATAATATATGTGGGGGCACTGTGTATAATTATTATATATATATATATATATATATAAATACACACACATGCATGTATATTAAAGAAAAAATATTATTTATATATAAAATATTTATATTTATATATAATATAAATTATATATAAATCTATATACAGAATATACATGAAACTATTTCTTAAATATATACAAGCATGTGTGTGTATTTATATATAAAATAATTATAAACAGTGCACCCACATATATTATGTAAACACAAACTTTTATTTTGGATGCGATTAATCACAATTAATTGTTTGACAGCCCTAATTATAACCCTTTCCATCGAAATAATTAATGCCATACATATTTGACATGTCAGATTTCTGTACTCAAAAATCTATTTGATTAATATTAATATTATTCTATTTGAATTTATTTAAATAATAATGTTAATATTTTTTTTTTATATTTTTTTCTATTATATTCAATGGAGGAAAATTTGGTCATAATTATTGCATTAATACTAATTATAATTTTTTTTATTTTTGAAATTTTCTCAAAACACCAAAAAAGAAAAGTAAAAAATATTATAAAAAACAAGTAAAAAAAAATAATTATATATGTACATATATGTATATATATTAATATGAATCCCGCCCTTAGGCCCCGCGTGTGACTGTTAAACGAAGAACCCCAGAGGGTTAAACAAACATAAACATCTTATTCTAGCCTCATTCGTTCTTTTTTATCAACATTGGAATATGGGTTATTTTCATTAAAAAAGCAACGATGACGTTTTTGTCTAATCGAAATAAAATGAATCTTTGCTGGCGCTTGCAACGCTAAGGTCATGGGTTCGATTCTCAGGGAAAGCACAAACTGTTAAGAATGTAAATATATACCTTGAAATGCATGTTTAGTCTTTTTGGATAAAAGCGTCTGCCAAATGCATAAATGTAATCTTGAAATTTGGCCTAAATATTTTTTGAAACCGTATGTAAATAATCAATAAGCATGCACACATTCATCACTGGCCTGTTGGTGTGATTCCAGCCGTATATTCTGGTGGACGAGCTCCGTCGGGAGTTGCCCCCGGATCAGGCGGAGTACTGCATCTCCAGGATGCCCCCTTATACAGGACCTGATGGAGAGCAGGGGGCTTTGGACTACACGGCGTTCTCTACGGTCCTGTATGGAGAGAGCGACCTCTAGTGGCCCAGAGAGAGCAGGACCGCATGTGTTCCGCTTCTCTGAATCCTGACCTGATAATCATCCGTGTGTGTGTATCTCTGACAGCACTTACTCAAAGTGCAAAAGTGTTTCATTTCAAAATAAAAAAAATAGACATTGCATTATGATCCGTCAGGCTTTTGAATGAGTTTTACTGTGGGCTCCAAACGTCTGAGACCATTATTTTTTTTTAGATCTCTAAAATAATTCTCTTTTTTTTGCATTGGTTTATCTATTTTAAAATCTCACTACTATATTAGAATGCTCGTTTATTTCCTGTTTTGTTTGTTCAATATAGATTTCTAGTTAATAAAGTAAATGATTGACAGTGAGTGAAGCTCTTCAAATATCTCTAATCTTGCTGGAAAACATCACGATTATCATCAGGTTTAGCTTACGGACACATCAAATAATAACATCATCAAAACCTCAATATTTCAGTTATAAAATGAATAATGTTTATATTCATTAGAGCACAATAATTAGTGCTCTCAGACTTTCGGAGCCACTGTACATCCTCATGATGGACTATGAAATGCTTTCAGCCACGGCTGGTTATGCTCAGTGCACTGCAAATAAATCAAAATAATAAAAACATCTGTGAGCTTTTTCTTTTGTTTCAGTAAAAGTAGCCAACCAGGGCACATATCATGCAAAATCCACTTTTTTTAGCCCTTTTAGTGTTTATAATTACAGAAAAGATGAAATTATTCTCTTCAGGTGCTTCGTTTATATCTTTATATTCTGTTTTGGTCATATTTTTCAACCTGTTGAGATTTTTCTGTTCTCTATTACGTTTTTTGAACAATTACGTCACAGTATTTGCAGCGGAACTGCCAAATAAGGACATCGACTACCGGTCCAACACTTCGAGCAATCCGCCATTATTATTTCTCGCTCCGATTTTGTAGTCCAAGCTCAATGATGCAGAAGTTACGAGAGGGCAAGTCAAAATGTTCGGTTGTTGTTGGATGTAGTGACCTGAAGCACTTCAAGGATTCCCACTTCAACAACCTCCGCCAGTATAAAGAAGGGTTTGCCGATCGACTTCGTCTGAATGAGGGGTAAGTTAACGTTAAATTCTTTCTATCGTTTAGCTGCTGTGTTTTCTGATGCTTTCTAAACGTAAGTTATCATATTATTATCATCAATACAGGTTTTTAGTGGTAAGATTAGACCGTAGTCATTTATCTTGTCAGTGTGCTTGTTTTAACAAGAGAAATAGTCGACTTTCACTAATAACACACACAACATGGTTAAAATACCACTGCATCCATATGAAGACGTTGTTCTGCAGGTTCGTCGTCGTCTTTTTCAAATCGCTCGCTCTGGCTCGAATATGTAACGCTTGTTGGACAAGTCTTCCGTTGTTGACATTTTGTTAACGTGTGAATAAAAATGTTCTTTGAAGCAACAGTAATCGTCTATCTCTTATCAAACTACAATAATGGCCGAACGCGGGGAGTTGAACCGACCGTGAACTCAGCGACCTGGAAAGTGGGCGGGGAAACTCCTTTTTATTTAAAGGGGCCGCTTTATACATTATGAATCCTTTTTTTTTTTTTGGAGTAATGATGATAAATTCAGCTTTGATCACTGGAATAAATTACACCTCACAATATATTCATATACAGAACATATGTTTTACATTATAATGATATTTCAGTGTTTTACTGTAATTTTGATCAGATAAACATGAGCAGAAGACACTCTTTCAGCAACATTAAAACCTCTACAAGGTTAGGTTTTAGCTCTATAGTGACAACACTTACAATCAAACAATGAAGTGTGGAAATGAAAACAATGAATAAATAATTCATGTAACAAATAGTTTTTAAAACTATGTGAAAAACTTATGTTTTAAAACTATGGCAAACTTTTTTTAACAGTGGACTTTAACATTTATCATCTCTAATCTAAAAGAATGAGATAAACAACAACAACAAGAGGACCAGAAGTAAGTTCATTGGGTGTTTATTAATTAATAAATGTGCTTCAGAACTGGTGTAAACACACAATTAGGACTTCCCAAAAAAAATATATATATATATATATTTATATATATATATATATAATACATAGGGTTACTTGTTCATATAAAGACAAAGGTTGAGATTATGTTTGAATGGATATTTCTAACGTTTGAGAAGGTCAGATAGAACATAATGTACCGAGCAGAACGTCAGTGAACGTTCCCTCAAAGTTATGAACATTCTTCAAATAATCAAGTTCAGATTCATGGAATGTTTTTTTCTGAAAGTTTCAGTTGGACATTTCTCTAACGGTTTTTAAATGTAACAACTTTTTTCGGAACATTCAGAGAACAAGTAACGTTCCATGTTTAAAAAATGATACAATGGAACGCTCCATTAACGTCTGCATAACCAAAAGAAAACGCTTTTAAAACATTAGATATTTTGAACGCTCAGAGAAATAATGTTTTATAACTTATTGGGAACAAAGGCAAAACATTCAGGGAAGACGATTCATCTCGAGATGAAGATGATGTCACAGAGATGTTCGTCTCTGTGAGGAGGAGAACTCAAACTGTGTGTGTGTGTGTGTGTGTGTGTTGCCGGAGCAGAAAGACGAGTTTCCAGTGCGATAACCTTCAGCACAACACACACCTGTGTTCAACCAGTCAGACCTGCTTCACACTGATGTTCCACACACACACACACTGAAGATCTAATCGCCACTGTCACGATCTAATCGACACACTCTAAAGTGAGGAAATATAACACACTAATCCCTCTCACCGCCGTATACACCACACACACATTTTCAAGACGCTTGTTGCAGATTCTCTTCAATATTTGTTAGCAATGAGATTGTGTATTTCACTCTGATTAATAAAGGACGTCGTCACACATCAAGAGAACGTGATGATGATGACATCAATCTGTTGTGAACATTAACACGTTTAACTCATTAAATTAAAAAACATAAAATGATATTTTGCATTCATAAAACGAAGCCTATTTCAGTGTCGGGGAAAGTAAGGCGAGTTATGTAATCAGATTAAACTAGTAAAGCAACATTACTTTTAGATTTACAACAACTGCGAGAAAACATAAACCAAAAGTAATGTAATGCATTATTTTATATTAGTGACGATTAATCACGTCCAAAAAAGTTTGTTTACATTAATAAACGTGTGTGTGTACAGTGTATAATTATTTTGTATACACACATGCATGCGATTAATCGTTGCCCAGCACTTTCTATAAAGTTGTTTTTTAGGAGTAATGCATGATTTTTAAAGTCTTCCCCAACACTGTCTGATTTCAAGAACGATACGATTTTAGCTAAAAAGGGCTTTATTTTCCTCATGCAAAATCTAATTTGTCATTAAATACGAGCTGGAGCTTGATGATGCATGCTCTCCTGTAGTGCTTCGCAGCGCTCCGCTAGTCTCGCTTGTCTCTCGGCCGGAGGTACGCGAGGTAGAAGAAGCGAGAGAAGAGCAGCAGGTAGCTGAGGTACATGGCGGAGCCGTAGAGGATGTTGTCGGTGGTGGACACACAGTTGACGTGGTGTTTCCAGCGGTAGACGAGCGCCAGCACGCCCAGACCTGCCAGCATCTGACACATCTGCATCAGCGTGATCAGCACAGCGAACGGCTTGGGCACGCGGACGCCGGCCGCTCTGGCGGTGTAGTAGCTGTACATGAACGCGTGGACGGTGTAGTTGATGGTCATGAACCAGCCGCCGCCGGCCACGTGATCTTTATACGAGTACCAGCTGTACAGCAGCACCGTGATGTGGTGATACCAGTGCAGGAAGATCAGACGCTGCTTACGCAGGATGATGAACACCGTATCACCTGACACACACACACACACACACAGGAGACCGTCACAGAACACAGCTTTCATTCAAGAACCAGTAAAAAGAGTTGTTTAAAGTCAAGGACAAATGATCTCCAGTAACACTCATGTCATGTTCAGTGTTATCTGCTCTTTAAAAGACGTTCCTGGAACATTTTCGTTTCAGAACATTCAAATGTGTCATTCTTATAATGTTTGAATATTCAAATGTAACATTCTCATCATGTTTGAATATTCAAAAGTAACTGTCATAATGTTTTAATATTCACAAGTGACTGTAATGATGTTTGAATATTCAAATATATAATTTTCATCATGTTTGAATATTCAAAAGTAACATTCTCATAATGTTTGAATATTCAAATGTAACATTGTCATTAGGTTTGAATATTCAAAAGTATCTGTAATAATGTTCGAATATTCAAAGGTAACTGTCATAATGTTTGAATATTCAAATGTAACATTGTCATTAGGTTTGAATATTCAAAAGTATCTGTCATAATGTTTGAATATTCAAAAGTAACATTGTAATAATGTTCGAATATTCAAAAGTAACTGTCATAATGTTTGAATATTCAAATATATAATTTTCATAAAGTTTTAATATTTAAAAGTAACATTCTCATAATGTTTGAATATTCAAAAGTAACATTCTTATAATGTTTGAATATTCAAATGTAACATTGTCATTAGGTTTGAATATTCAAAAGTAACATTGTAATAATGTTTGAATATTGAAAAATAACTGTCATAATGTTTGAATATTCAAATATATCATTTTCATCATGTTTGAATATTCAAAAGTAACATCTTATAATGTTTGAATATTCAAATGTAACATTCTCATCAGGTTTGAATATTCAAAAGTATATGTCATAGTGTTTGAATATTCAAAAGTAACATTGTAATAATGTTTGAATATTAAAAAATAACTGTTATAATGTTTGAATATTCAAATATATCATTGTTATAATGTTTGAATATTCAAATGTAACATTGTCATAATGTTTGAATATTCAAATATAACATTCTCATCAGGTTTGAATATTCAAAAGTATATGTCATAATGTTTGAATATTCAAAAGTAACATTGTAATAATGTTTGAATATTAAAAAATAACTGTTATAATGTTTGAATATTCAAATATATCATTGTCATAATGTTTGAATATTCAAATGTAACATTGTCATAATGTTTGAATATTCAAATATAACATTCTCATCAGGTTTGAATATTCAAAAGTATCTGTCATAGTGTTTGAATATTCAAAAGTAACATTGTAATGTTTGAATATTTAAAAGTAACTGTCATAATGTTTGAATATTCAAATATATAATTTTTATAATGTTTAAATATTTAAAAGTAAAATTCTCATAATGTTTGAATATTCAAAATTAACTTTGTCATAATGTTTGAATATTCAAACGTAACATTGTTATAATGTTTGAATATTCAAATATATCATTCTCATCATGTTTGAATATTCAAAAGTATCATTCTTGTTGTTAGATGTGATTACGATTACAGTGTTACGAGTGTGTGTGTGAAGATCAGTCTCACCGAGCTCAGGCGCTTTACTCAGAGCGAAGGCAAACGCCCAGAACTTGCTGACGGGAGCGCTGTAGAAGTGTGTGTCACACACAGACTGCCTGAAGCCGTGTGTCGTCAGCACAGAGAACATGTACCAGCTCGTCCTCATCGCTCCTGCAACACTGACACACACACCACAGCGACGAGGAAGATCAGCGACACACTGATCCAGAACACGATACAGACCGTCAAGATCAAATCGACACAACAGAAGACACGTCTGGAGCATCTTTGACCCGATGGCATTGATTATACAAACGTCTATTCTTTTTATGATGAAAAAAATGAGAATATGGTGCAAAACTTCATTTATTTCAGTAATAGGCTCTATGCACAGCTCCACTACTTCCTGAACTTCAGCCAGCTTCTTGTTTCCTGTCTGGCATTATTGGACACATTGATTAATTCAGGTGTGTTTGATTATTGTTACCGTGACTAATGAGGTGAAGCACACCTGAATTAATCAAATTGTCCAATAATGATAGACAGGAAACAAGTAGCTGGCTGAAGTTCAGGAAGTAGTGGAGTTGTGCATAGAGCCCATTGCATGCACAGTGAGATATTTCAAACCTTTATTTGTTATAATTTATTCTAATTTTGACTTTGGGGTATTCATGCGCTGTAAGCCATAATCATCAACATTATCTCACTTTGCATGTAATGAGTCTATATAATATATTCGTTTCAACTTTAAAGTCTAATTACTGAAATAAATGAACTTTTGCACCATATTCTCATTTTTCCAGTTTCACCTGTAATCCTCCAATAAAAAAATTAAACAAATAATAATAAAGTGATACAAACGAATAGCTGGCATTATAGCGTGTGTTTTTTTGGGAATGATGGAAACTGTGTTTAATTGTATAATTGAGTTCATTGTGTGTGTGTGTGTAAGCATGAATGTGTGTTTCTCACCTGAATAAAGCGAGACTCAGAGACCAGAACACGAGCGGCGTCCGCAGGTCCATCTTCGGCCTGTGCTTCATAAACTCACGACACACACATATGACCAGCGCGTACAGGCCCGACAGGACGAACGCTGCTCTCCTGCAACACACACTCGTCAACTCACGATTCACAGATCACACAGATATAGTAGTTATGCAGATATTAGGATATTAAACTGACAGCAAAGAAAGCGTATTTTATATAGCACAAAGGTATTATTTTTAAATGATTCAAAAATAGAAAATATTAAAATGTAAGGCATCTTTCTTTTATAACCCCTCCCATTTATAATATTATAAATCTAAAGTTATTAGTTATTATTAGGGCTGTCAAAACGATCAATCGCGATTAATCGCATCCAAAATAAAAGTTTGTGTTTACATAATATATGTGGGTGCACTGTGTATAATTATTTTAGATATATAAACACACACACATGCTTGTATATATTTAAGAAATATTTTCATGTATATTCTGTATATAGATTTATATATAATTTATATTATATATAAATATAAATATTTTATATATAAATAATATTTTTTCTTAAATATACATGCATGTGTGTGTGTTTATATATCTAAAATAATTATACACAGTGCACCCACATATATTATGTAAACACAAACTTTTATTTTGGATGCGATTAATCACGATTAATCATTTGACAGCCCTAGTTATTATTAAAAAACATTATTACACTGTATACAAGGCCGTAACCAGGGTCTGAAAATTAGTGAGGTCCGGGGTGTTGTGTAAAGAATTGTGCTATAATAATGGTTAGGCTATTGGACCCACATGGACATGAAGCAGCGTCTCCCTATTTTGAAGGAATTTAAAAAAAAGAAATAAATTATGTGTGGGGCAGTCTCTCAAGGGGAGTCTGGGATTTTTTTTTTTTTTGAAAAATAAACCATTAAATGGTACTTTCTGGAGAGTTTCGTGCAAAGAAATATAGAATAAAAGTAGGTCAATTAAAGTCTTATATTTCTGTAATTCACACAGATCAAACACAAATATACTGGCTGAATAGGGGAATAGATTGCTAGTTGAGGAACAGTGCTTTAATTCTTGTAGTGACACACTAAAATAACACAATAAGACATAAACAATCCTATTTATGATGACTTTGTGAAACAGCATGAGCCGTCTTCCAGCTGACCAATAAGGTTATTTAGCAAATTTCATTCTGTAACATACAGATCTGTATTATGCTGTTGTTTTTGTTATAGCCTAGGCCTACATTTCTTACAGATAATCACGATGATCATTGCGTTTGTCTTACCGAATATGGTAGCTTTATGCAATTGCACTTTGTCTATAAGCTTTTTTTAAAATTATTATTATTATTTTAACGCCGACAGTAATGTTGCCAGATATTGCTACTAAAACAAGCAAAACAAAATAATTAAAATAATAATAATCCGAAATTAGTTCAAAGCTTGTGTTTTGGAAATAAGATGAATATATCACTAACCCTTACATCCAACTTTCCACTTTAATAACTTCCTAAAGTGTCACATTAAATCAGAAAAACAGGTCTAGGAGATTAAGCACCTTTCCATTAGGTGGATCTGGCAACACGGAGGCTGCACTCGCGAGTCGCGCGCCCTCATTCACAACGCGCTCTCGAGCCCCGGCTAATTAATCATTCAGAGAGCATGACATTTTGTTTTTGAATGTAAAAAATGACTGAGGTCCGGACCTCGGTGACCTCATAGCTGGCTACGGCCCTGACTGTATATGTACTGTACTGGTAAATGTATTATATATTTATTTGATTATGTAATCTATTTGATAGATGAATAACAAACTAATATTTTTTTTATTTTCATTTATTATAATTTTATTATTATTCTGTTTTTTGTTTTTTACAGCATTTCTCTAAACTCTTCCACAAGCACTTATCATATTTCCACTCTTTTATTTGGATCTAATTTTATTGTCGTCTCTGTCCTGATCTGAACCATCAATTAAAAGATTTTCACAATCAGCCGAAAGGTCAAAGGTGAGCGAATCTCTGCAGTCCTTCACGTGACCCTGCTCTTATCACACACACACATCTATCAATCACAGCAGAATAGAGTTCAGAACGTCCACACACACATTAATACACAAGAATCACAAGGTCTTTTTGTGTTTGTTGGTTGTTAATGTAATTGTGATCTTTGTGATGAAAGGTCAAAGCCCGATGACTTTACTGCCCCACTTTAATGAGCAGGGAGTGTTTAACGCAAACTACAGACTGCCTTTACTAATGTGTAATATCACGCTAAAATAATATCTAATATGTTAGATAGCCTATTTGACATAATGCACAATAAACATTTTAAGAATCTTGCACTGTATGCTACTGTATTATTAAACAATTGATATTTATATATAATTGATATATATATATATATATATATATATATATATAATTGATATATATATATAATTGATATATATATATATATATATATATATATATATATATAGCTGTTATATTCTATAATATTCTGCTTTTATATGATAATAGCTACTCTTATGCTCTTATTCTTATTATGAGCGCACATCAGGTTAAAAGATGAGATGAATCAGTGATTCACTTTCGGCTCAATTGACTCACCAGTTCTGCTGAAACCATTCAAGCGCGACTCGATCATCAAACTGACGCTCAAAGTCAAACGCGTGAAGTGAATCGTTCATCTTCATCATCATCTTCGTCAAGTGTGCGACTCTTCTGTGGATGAAGTGATGAAGGTGCTTCAGGATCGCTGAGGTGAGCAACACGAACACTTCTGCCGAACTTCATGATTTAGGCGCGAGAGGGAGGAGTCAGAGCAGCGAGCCCATCCAATCACCGTCCACGGATCTGCATATTTCATAATACGAGGGACTACGAGTTTTATATTCATGAGATAAGATTTGTACACTTAAATCTTGTGGAGCTTGAAAACATTGCAGCATCTTTGAATATTTTAAATTATTAATAATAAATATATATATATATTTAACCAAATCACTTGCTAACCTTATCTGTGAAAGGTTATTTTTAATCTAATAATATTTAAACTAAATCACAAATATATAAACCGTATATATATATATTACAGTATTTCTCTAGTGTTTTTTCTACTGATACTTATTATATTTCCACTTTTTGACTTATTTATTTTAATCTTATTTAATTTATTTATTTTATTACTTGAATCTAATCAAAACTTTGTATTAAGTAGAGAACCTCTACCATCCTGAAAGGGGTTGAGAAGCATCCAGGCCAGTTTCCAGTTTCTTTCTCAGCTTTCTGACTGCTAAACAACTTAAACAAAACTGAAACAACCCTGGCTTGTCAGCGGACTATAAAGCACAACTCACAAAAGAAAGCCAAGAAACACCACCATTAGATCGTGGATTTAACACAATTTTATGCTGCCTGTCACTTAAGTCAGTATACTATACGAAAAATGTGCATAGTTTTGAATTTATTAATATTTTACATTATTAATATTTTACATATGATTTATGCATGGCATCTAACAAAGACATGTGAAGTCCCACTGAAGTGCCTCGAAACGGGAGCATTATTCAATGTGTTGATGTATGTAATTTCCAGTGAAACGAAGACAGGGCAGGGAATTTTGTCATTGTTTTGGAGCACACTAGCTTATAGACAACGGTAGACTAACATTCATGCTAAAGTTTTTTTTTTGTGTGTGATTTCATAGGGACTTTAAGGCAGTCAGACAATTCAGTTTATAATGGCTTTAAAAATGTATTAAAAAACATAAATTACCACTCCTCCAATCTCCCGCAAATAATAATAATAATAATTGGTATTATAATTAAAAATGTTTGCGCTGTTTAGGTCGTAAAGAGACTTTTATTTTGAAGAAGTGCGCTGCGCCGCAGCTACTTCCGGCTTCACTGCTATAGTTTTCATAATCATATATCAGTAAACATGCGGACAGCTTCATAACCTCACTCGCTGCAAGTATGTATTTCTCAACTAATATTAAGACCCAGTTCATTCATTAATCAGCCAAACTCTTATTAGTCAGTCACACCCGATACGAACGGCCTCATTCAATGATGTCAGTGCACGAGCACACACTACATGTGTTGTCTGTTGTTCTCGTGTGTTATCAGTGTGTGACAGCTTGTGTATTCTTATGGGCGTTGTAGTATGAAACACCGAGTCCTTTATTATCATTGCACACTCTGTCTCAGTGCTGTTAGATGACTCCAAACATGAGAGTGCTGCTGCTGAAAGAGCCGAGAGAGAGTGAACATGAAGCAGACCCTTATATCAAGGTAATAATACAAATATGCTAATAATCATCATCACAACAGCTCTGAGAGAGTAATATTGGGCTTTTATTTCAGGAACTGGCTTCATACGGACACACAGCTGCTCTGATCCCGGTTCTGTCGTTCACATTCGTGTCTCTGAATGAGCTTTTAGAGAGGGTGAGTGTTTGCAGATCTGTGTCTGAAGGTGAATCAGGTTTGCAGTGTGTGTGTGTGTGTGAACTGTGTGTGTTTGTGAAGCTCTTCCAGCCCGAGAGGTTCGGAGGACTGATCTTCACCAGTCCCAGAGCCGTGGAGGCCGTCAAGACCTGCTTAGACTCGCACGCACACACACACAGTGAGTATGGATCACACACACACACACACACACACACACACTATAACGTCCTCTAACTGTGTGTGTTCATCCTCCAGAATGGGACGCCGTGAGAGACGAGTGGAACGCGAAGTCTGTTTATGTGGTTGGAAAAGCGACAGCATCTTCAGGTACGTGTCACTCCAGCTGAACACACACACACACACACACACGACGGTTTCCTCGCAGGTGTTCGTCCACAGGTGGATGTGATTCACACGCTCCTGTCGTTTCCCTGATCAGTGTTTTACGGGGAAGGAAGTGTGTGTGTGTGTGTTTGCTGCACACCTGCGTCCTGCTGTCACACACACCTGGGCATGTTCTTTTTTTTTATTAACAACATGCCCAGATACACACACACACACACACACACACACACACAATAATTTCTATTATATTTATATTTTGTGTAGTTCAAATTAGAGTGATGTGTGAAGGATCATGTGACACTGAAGACTGGAGTAATGATGATAAATTCAGCTTTGATCACAGGAATAAATTACACTTTACTGTATATTCACATAGAAAACAGATGATTTACATTAGAATAATATTTCACTATTTTTACAGTATTTTTGATCAAATAAATATGTATATATTCACATAGAAAACAATATATATATATATATATATATATATATATTAGGGCTGTCAAAACGATTAATCGCGATTAATCGCATCCAAAATAAAAGTTTGTGTTTACATAATATATGTGGGTGCACTGTGTATAATTATATATATATATATAAAAAACACACATGCATGTATATTTAAGAAAAAAATATTATTTATATATAAAATATTTATATTTTTATATAATATAAATTATATATAAATCTATATACAGTATATACATGAAAATATTTCTTAAATATATACAAGCATGTGTGTGTGTTTATATATATATATATATATATATATAATAATTATACACAGTGCACCCACATATATTATGTAAACACAAACTTTTATTTTGGATGCGTTAATATATATATATATTAATATATATATTAATTTAGCCTTAATATATATATATATATATATATATATATATACATTTTTATGTTTGTGCTGAAATATGACATCACACTCATGAATGCATGTTCAGCAGTGAAACTGTTTCAGATATTGATGTTTTGCTTTATGGTTTTAATGTAGGGATGGGCAACGATTAATCGCATCCAAAATAAAAGTTTGTGTTTACATAATATATGCGTGTGTGGTGTGTATAATTAATTTGTATATATAAATACACACACATTAATGTATATATTTTAGAAATACTTGCATGTACATTTATACATAATAAATATTATATATAAAATAAATATTTGATATATTAATAACACATTTTTCTTAAATACATACAAGCATGTGTGGGTATTTATATATACAAATTAATTATACACACCACACACACATATATTATGTAAACACAGACTTTTATTTTGGATGTGATTAATCGTTGCCCGTCCCTATTTTAATGGTTGTATTGTGTTGAAATGTTTAGTTGCGGATCTGGGTCTGTGTCCGCTCGGGGAGGAAACGGGAACCGCAGACGCACTCTCACTGCTCATCCTGCAGAGTACGACACACACACACACACACACACACACTTCTATAGTAACAGGTTTGCTGTATATGAGTGTGTGTTCATGAGTTGTGTTGATCGCAGGAGAGAAGCGAGAGAGTCTGCCGCTGTTCTTTCCCTGCGGATCCATCAAACGGGAAGTTCTGCCCACCGCGCTGAGGAGCAACCGTGAGACCATCAAACACACACACACACACACACCACAGCATCCAACATGTTTCATAACAATCAGTGTTAGCGTTTTCATTCTATTTAACACAAGCATGAAGCTTTCTGTTCTGTTTGCAATATGATGTTATTGTTACGATTATTAGAGTATCCTGCACATTTAATAGGTTTATCATCCCAAAATAATCCTATAAAAGAGTTATGTGTGTGTGTTCTGTCCGTCAGGCGTTCCTCTGGAGACTCTGAGCGTCTATCAAACGTCTGAACATCCTGATCTGCAGAAGAACATCACGGATTACTTCACGCAGCAGGTCTCACATATTACACACATATTATATGACAGTGTGTATTCTCAATATTGATGCGCAAGATACGTTTAAAATGTTACAAAGACTTTTGGAGAACAGAGACATTAATTGGAGTATATTAACTTTAAAATAATTATATCGTTTCTATGAAATTAAAATAATAACAAATGCAATTGAAGACCCTAACCCCATATGCAAAAGTCCGTCTGACATTTTTCTTTTAAATCAGCATTTTTATCCGGCTCTTATGTTTACATTCAGTAATTTCACTTAATGGCCATGAAAAGTTTATTTTAGGGCTTTCAAAACAATTAATCGTGATTAATCGCATCCAAAATAAAAGTTTGTGTTTACATAATATATGTGGGTGCACTGTGTATAATTATTTTGTATATATATAAAAAACACACACATGCATGTATATTTAAGAAAAAAAAATTTATATATAAAATATTTAAATTTATATATAATATAAATTATATATAAATCTATTTACAGAATATACATGAAAATATTTCTTAAATATATACAAGCATGTGTGTGTATTTATATATATATATAATAATTATACACAGTGCACCCACATATATTATGTGAACACAAACTTTTATTTTGGATGCGATTAATCACGATTAATTGTTTTGACAGCCCTTGTTTATTTGTATGCCTTAGTTTCAAAATGTCACCAGTAAGAGTAAAATTAAAAACAAAAATGCTCATGCAAAAGAATAAATGTCAGACAGATTTTTGCATCTGAAGTCTTCCATTACATTTATTAATATTTAAATGTTATAGAAACAATATATTTATGTTTAAGTTTATATCCTCCCATTAATGTTGATGGGCAGAATTTTAAATAACTTTTTTACACATTTTATTTAAATATAATTATATTTTCAAGTGCATATTCTCAATGGTCTTACGTTTTTAAAATGTTACATTATTTAAATAGAATTTAAGTGTATAAAATAAGTGTATATTGATATCCAAAAATCAATGTTGATGCTTGCATATTAAATTACATGCATAATTATTTACATTTTATTTGAATCATATAATCACATTCCTGTTTATTTATTTATTTATTTAACTTTATTTTAGCAGGAAATAGTCCCATTGAGATTCAGAATCTCTTTTTCAAGGGAGTCCTGGCCAAGACAGCAGAATAAATAGTTCCATATTAAAAATAAATAAAAATACATACAAACATTTGAAAAGACAAAAAAAAAACATTTATAAAAAATTATAAATGTAATAAAATTAAACGTTGATTTTTGATGTAATTAATGCCTATCAGTGGTGGACTCGCCTGTGTGTGTGTGTGTGTGTGTGTGTGTCCAGGGTGTCCCTGCTAGTGTAGCGTTCTTCAGCCCGTCAGGAGTGAGGTTCTGTTTGGACTTGTTGAAGAGGCTGTCAGGATCTCAGCTGGAGCAGATAAAGGTGCGACACACACACACACACACACACACACACACACACGGTCTCAGAGGATACAGCAGTGACAGGAGTGTGTTCTCCAGTTGGCAGCGATCGGACCCACGACGGCAGACGCGCTGGAGTCTCACGGACTGACGGTCAGATGTTGTGCTGAGAAACCCACGGCTAAACACCTCGCCACTGCCATCACACGGGCCCTGCAGTGACCTCTGACCTCTGACCCTCAGCCAGGCTTTAGGGAAGCTTTAGATGTTATAAATATATAGATATAAAAATGTTTTTAAATGAACTTTTTAATATCTATCAGTATTAGTAGGAAGATGCATCAGTTTATCAGAATCATGATCATGTTTTGCGCTGGATTCTGTTCGTATGAATCTCCTCATCGATGTGTTTCATGTTTAATGTTAAGTAACTTTCAGTGTGATGTGAATGTGAACTGGTGATTTAAACATTTCTTTGTGAGGGAAGATGCTTTATGAAGTCCAGCAATAAAAAATATTTTGTGGATGTCCTCCTTAAATAATGTTGATGAGCATAAAAAGGTTACATTTGATTTTAATTACATTTCAAATTATTATTTTTTTATTTATATAAAATGAATATACAATATTCATCAAATGTATATTCTCAATGTTGATGGGCAGAAGTGTGAGTAACTTTTAAATTTTAATTATTTTAATTGTATACAATTAATATCATTATATTAAAGTAGACATGTCAGGATTTTATATAACTCACATTTTGAATTGATTTTATTTAAATCATATAATTTAGGGTAAGACAGATGGACGCAGGTGTCATCATGACGGTGACACCGGTGAGTGGCGCGCGGGTGCACCGTGCACGCGCTCAGGTGTGATTCTCGGGCAGGTGCGAGTCGCGCGGGTGCACGCGCTCAGGTGTGATTCTCGGGCAGGTGTGTGAGTCGCGTGGCTTCATATGAAGGTGTCGGTGTTTAAATAATCCTCCGCTGGTTCACACAGAGGCGCGAGCACGTGAGGTAGTTATAAAGACACGCCCCCTCCATAATCTAGACATTAAACCGCGTGTCGAGTTCAGTCTCACTCACAGTTGTGTCTCTCTCACACACACACGAGTCTCAGTGCTGACAGACTCTAACGATGCTGGTCGCGATCCGGCTGATCTTCATCCTCCGGTCCTTCATCTTCATCAGCGCAGAGAAGATCTTCCACAGCAGAGATCATTCAGATATACTGACCGACATCCATCAGGCTGAGCTCATCACCGACACCGACACTGCAGAGGTCTGTCTGTCTGTCTGTCTGTCTGTCTGTCTGTCTGTCTGTCTATCTATCTATCTATCTATCTATCTATCTATCTATCTATCTATCTATCTATCTATCTATCTATCTGTCTGTCTGTCTGTCTGTCTGTCTGTCTGTCTGTCTGTCTGTCTGTCTGTCTGTCTGTCTGTCTGTCTGTCTGTCTGTCTGTCTGTCTGTCTGTCTGTCTGTCTGTCTGTCTGTCTGTCTGTCTGTCTGTCTAAACTCAGAAAAAAGGTACAAAAGTTGTCACTGGGGCTGTACCTTTTCAAAAGGTAAACTTTTGTCCATTTCATGAGCTAATAAGTACATTTTAGGTGTTAATATGTACATTTTAAGAGTTAATATGAACATTTTAAGTGTTAATATATACATTTTAGGTGCTAATATGTCCATTTCAGGAGCTAATATGTAAATTTCATGCTCTAATATGTCCATTTTAGGTGGTAATATCATGTACATTTAAGTGTTAACATGTATATTTCAGGTGCTAATATGTCAATTTCATGAGCTAATATGTCCTTTTTAGGTGGTAATATGTACATTTAAGTTTAAATATGTCAATTTTAGGTGCTAATATGTACATTTTAAGTGTTAATATGTTAATTTTAGGTGCTAATATGTACCACTAAGGTACCAATATGCAGCCTTTGGGTACAAAAGTGTACCTTTTGAAAAGGTACAGCCCCAGTGACAGCTTTTGTACCTTTTTTTCTTCATCCATCCATCCATCCATCCATCCATCCATCCACACTCAGAAAAAAAGGTACAAAAGTCGTCACTGGGGCTGTACCTTGTCAAAAGGTAAACCTTTGTCCATTTCAAGAGCTAATATGTACATTTTAGGTGTTAATGTGTAAATTTCATGAGCTAATATGTCCATTTTAGGTGTTAATATGTACATTTGAGGTACTAATATGTACATTTTAAGTGCTAATATGTATATTTTAGGTGCTAATATGTACATTTTAGGTGTAATATGTCAATTTGTCAATTAATATGTCAATTTCATGAGCTAATATGTCAATTTTAGGTGCTAATATGTACCACTAAGGTACCAATATGCAGCCTTTGGGTACAAAAGTGTAACTTTTGAAAAGGTACAGCCCCAGTGACAGCTTTTGTACCTTTTTTTCTGAGAGTCTATCTATCTATCTATCTATCTATCTATCTATCTATCTATCTATCTATCTATCTATCTATCTATCTATCTATCTATCTATCTATCTATCTATCTATCTATCTATCTATCTATCTATCTATCTATCACTAAGTAGGTTTAATTATGATTATACCTATATAGATCTATAATCTGTATTGTTTCAGGTGTTTCTGTCTAAGTATGGGTTCATTAAAGCAGGGGACGTCGATGACCCTCAGACCTCAGCAGAAGCTTCGGGTGAGATGGACACTGGTCTCTCTCTGGACCCGCAGGAGGCCGGATCCACATCTCATGATCTCCAGTTCCTCACGGCGCTGAAGGACTTCCAGAGGCTCAATGCTCTTCCGGTCACGGGCGTGTTTGACGACGCCACCAAAGCAGCCATGAATAAACCCAGATGTGGCGTCCCGGATCAGAACGAGGAACCGGATTCTACTGAACACGACACCGCCGAGCCCAACAGCACCACGACACTCGATCACACTGATGCTGATACACGGACATCCACTAAAACTCAACCTCCGCTGAGGAAGAAACGGCACCTGGAAGCTCTTCTGAAGAGCAGGAGGAGGAGGAGAGATGCCGGCGAGGGGTCGGGACACGTGGCGTTCTCCAAGACTCTTCTGAAGTGGCGTCTGATCGGGGAAGGTTACAGCAGTAAGCTGTCCATCGATGAGCAGAAGTACATCTTCAGACTCGCCTTCCGCATGTGGAGTGAAGTTTCCCCGCTGCAGTTTGTGGAGGACGTTCACTCTCCTCTGGACGACATCGACATCAGACTGGGCTTCGGGACAGGTCGGTTCACTCGGTCATTAATCACTCACCCTTATGTCGTTCCAAACCTGTAAGACTTTCATTCATCTTTTAAACACTAATGAAGATATTTTTAATGAAATCTGAGAGATTTCTGTCCCTCCATTGACAACCTAAGCAACTACACTCAATGAAAAAAAGGTACAAAAGCTGTCACTGGGGCTGTACCTTTTCAAAAGGTATACTTTTGTCCATTTCATGAGCTAATAAGTACATTTCAGGTGCTAATATGTACATTTTAGGTGTTAATATGTAAATTTTAAGTGTTAATATGTACATTTTAAGTGCTAATATGTACATTTTAGGTGTTAATATATAAATTTTAAGTGTTAATATGTACATTTTAAGTGCTAATATGTAAATTTTAGGTGTTAATATGTAAATTTTAAGTGTTAATATGTACATTTTAGGTGTTAATATGTACATTTTGGGTGTTAATTTGTACATTTTAAGTGCTATTATGTACATTTTAGGTGCTAATATGTACATTTTAGGTGTTAATATGTACATTTTAAGTGTTAATATGTACATTTTAAGTGCTATTATGTACATTTTAGGTGCTAATATGTACATTTTAGGTGTTAATATGTACATTTTAAGTGTTAATATGTACATTTTAAGTGCTATTATGTACATTTTAGGTGCTAATATGTACATTTTAGGTGTTAATATATAAATTTTAAGTGTTAATATGTACATTTTAAGTGCTAATATGTAAATTTTAGGTGTTAATATGTAAATTTTAAGTGTTAATATGTACATTTTAGGTGTTAATATGTACATTTTGGGTGTTAATTTGTACATTTTAAGTGCTATTATGTACATTTTAGGTGCTAATATGTACATTTTAAGTGTTAATATGTACATTTTAAGTGCTAATATGTACATTTTAGGTGTTAATATGTAAATTTTAGGTGTTAATATGTACATTTTAAGTGTTAATATGTACATTTTAAGTGCTATTATGTACATTTTAGGTGCTAATATGTACATTTTAGGTGTTAATATGTACATTTTAAGTGTTAATATGTACATTTTAAGTGCTATTATGTACATTTTAGGTGCTAATATGTACATTTTAGGTGTTAATATGTACATTTTAAGTGTTAATATGTACATTTTAAGTGCTAATATGTACATTTTAGGTGTTAATATGTAAATTTTAAGTGTTAATATGTACATTTTAAGTGCTAATATGTCCATTTTAGGTGTTAATATGTACATTTTAAGTGTTAATATGTACATTTCAGGTGCTAATATGTACATTTTAGGTGTTAATATGTACATTTTGGGTGTTAATTTGTACATTTTAAGTGTTAATATGTACATTTCAGGAGCTAATATGTCCATTTTAAGTGTTAATATGTACATTTCAGGTGCTAATATGTACATTTTAAGTGTTAATTTTATGTGCTAATATGTACCACTAAGGTACCAATATGCAGCCTTTGGGTACAAAAGTGTACATTTTGAAAAGGTACAGCCCCAGTGACGGCTTTTGTACCTTTTTTTCTGAGAGTGTACCACGTTGACACTGAATTGAAACGTTGACGTGAAAATTGAAATTGAAAATTGTAAAATTGGTGCTTTACCACTATATTAATTTGATAAATTGTGTTTTTTTTTCTGATTGAAACAAATAATTTAAATCCGTTTTATATAATAGTAGTAATATATTTCTGTTGTAATTTATTCATTTTGGTGCAGCACTGAAAGTCAGTCTAAAACCTCAGCCCTTTATGTTATATGTTCACATATCGAACTCTTTGGTAACGCCGCCTCTGCTGCCCCCTACAGGCCGACACCTGGGCTGCTCTCAGCGGTTTGACGGCGCGGGCCGAGAGTTCGCTCACGCGTGGTTCCTCGGAGACATTCACTTTGACGATGATGAACATTTCACTGTCCCAAACACGGGCAACGGGATCAGTCTCCTGAAGGTAATGTGAGACCATGCACTGAACTACAGAAGCTCAGAGAAACCAGACTAGGTTCACTTACAGTTAAAGTCAGCCTGAAACTGAAGTCACTCTCCTCTTTTCTTCCCTATTGTGCCGTATATCAGAGTAAAGCGCTTCTGGATCAAGAACAAATGTAGAGTGGGGCTGGATGTTAGGGTGAGGCACAATTGCATTATTTTGCATTGTGCATTTGCATATTTCGCATTTGTATTTTGTATTGTGCATTTGCATTATTTTGCATTGCGCATATTTGCATATTTCTCATTTGCATTGTGCATTTGCATTATTTTGCATTGTGCATTTGCATATTTCGCATTTGCATTTTGCATTGTGCATTTGCATTATTTTGCATTGTGCATTTGCATATTTCGCATTTGTATTTTGTATTGTGCATTTGCATTATTTTGCATTGTGCATTTGCATATTTCACATTTGTATTTGCATTGTGTATTTTCATATTTCACATTTGTATTTTGTATTGTACATTTGCATTATTTTGCATTGTGCATTTGCATATTTCGCATTTGTGTTTTGCATTGTGCATTTGCATATTTCGCATTTGTATTTTGCATTGTGCATTTGCATATTTCGCATTTGTATTTTGCATTGTGCATTTGCATATTTCACATTTGTATTTACAATTTGCATACTCTGCATTTGTATTTTGATTAGGATACCTTTGGTGTTTTGTCCAGTGTAAAAACTGATTTAATAAATCAACTGCTCTCTGATGCACTAAATTGAATACAATACAAATCTCTGACACTTTCACTTATGTGTCTGAGTCTCTGACTGTGATGTCTCGTTCAGGTGGCGGTTCATGAGATCGGGCATGTTTTAGGGCTTCCTCACATCTACCGGCCCGGATCCATCATGCAGCCCAGTTACCTTCCCCAGGACGGCGGCTTCGAGCTCGACTGGATGGACAGGAAGTCTATTCAGAGCCTGTACGGTGAGACTCACCTGAGATCATTTTTATTCAAATATAAAAAATTATTTGTTTTCTTCAAGCATAAATTGAAGACTAGATTAAGAAGATTAATTTTGAAACAATCTGATTGTGTTCTGGCTCAGGTGTGTGTACGGGTCGCTTCAGTACCGTGTTTGATTGGATCAGGAAGGAGCAGACGCCGTACGGTGAGGTCGTGGTGCGTTTTAACACATACTTCATGCGGGGCGGCCTGTACTGGCTGTATGAGAACCGTAATAACAGAACGCGCTTCGGGGACCCGGTGGCGGTGCAGGTGGGGTGGCACGGGCTGCCCTCTGGTGGTGTGGACGCTTACATTCACGTGTGGAACCGCAAAACAGACGCGGTCTACTTCTTTAAAGGTGTTTATTTACTTCAGAAGACTTCCAGAAACATCATCTCAGCTGTGAGACTAATCAGCATAGTACATAGAGATTAAAGCTTGAGATCATTTGCATCTCCTGTCCCTAAAAAGAAAGTTTCATGTGTGAGCAGTAAACTGTGGACTTTTGTAACTATATAGTGCACTAATTGTGCATTTAGATTTTTTTTTTGCATTGTGCAGTTGCATATTTTACAGTTGTTTTATTTTGCATTGTGTATTTACAAATTTTGTATTGTGCATTTGCATATTTTGCATTGTGCAATTGCCTAATTTACATTTGCATAATGTATTTGCATAATGCATTTGTATTTTGCTGTTTGCATATTTTATCGCACATTGTATGAAGTTTCCTGCAGTACGATGTGTGTGTGTGTGTGTTGTTGTCTCAGGTGTGCAGTACTGGCGTTATGACAGTGAGAATGATCGGGTGTTCACGGAGGACTCTGACGGACACTCGTATCCTCGCCTGATCTCGGAAGGCTTTCCCGGTGTGTCTGGACCGCTGGACACTGCATACTACGACAGGAGAGACGCTCATATCTACTTCTTTAAAGGCTCACAGGTGACAGCTGCTCGTGTTTTACAGTTACATGTTTCTATGTGGTCAGAAAGTTTACAATATATCACAATACAAAAATGCAACAATATGTATTGTGGATAGTGATTTCATATATATATAGTGTGTATATATATATAGTGTGTGTGTATATATATATATATATATATATATATATAGTGTATATATATATATATAGTGTGGTGTGGTGAGTCGAGTGCGGTCAGTCAAGTGAGTCGAGTGTGGTGAGTTGAGTGAGTCGAGTGCAGTGAGTCGAGTCGAGTGCGGTCAGTCGAGTGTGGTGAGTTGAGTGAGTCAAGTGCAGTGAGTCGAGTGTGGTGAGTCGAGTGAGTCGAGTGAGTTGGGTGCAGTGAGTCGAGTGCAGTGAGTCGAGTCGAGTGCGGTCAGTCGAGTGTGGTGAGTTGAGTGAGTCAAGTGCAGTGAGTCGAGTGCGGTGAGTCAAGTGAGTCCACTGTGGTGAGTTGAGTGAGTCGAGTGCAGTGAGTCGAGTGAGTCGAGTGCGGTCAGTCAAGTGAGTCGAGTGAGTCGGGTGCAGTGAGTCGATTGAGTTGAGTGCGGTGAGTCGATTGAGTCGGGTGCAGTGAGTCGAGTGCGGTGAGTCAAGTGAGTCGAGTGAGTTGGGTGCGGTGAGTCGAGTGCGGTGAGTCGAGTGAGTCGGGTGCAGTGAATCGATTGAGTCGAGTGCGGTGAGTCAAGTGAGTCGGGTGCAGTGAGTCGAGTGGTAATAATTGTAGTAATTGCACATTATGGATGTCCAGGTGTTCATGTTCGACGTGCGCAGGAACCGCTTGGCCTCCTCTTCTCCACGACTCCTCTCTGAGGTTTTTCCTGCTTTGGTTCCCGGGAATCACCCGATCGGTCACCTGGACGCTGCGTACTTCTCCTACACACACAACAGTGTGTTCCTGCTGAAGGGCTCGGGGTTCTGGCGAGTGTCGAGCAGACGAAGAGCTTCTCTCTCGACGAGTGTCCTGTTGCCCCGCAGAGAGCTGGACCAGCAGTGGTTCGACATCTGTGACGTGCACCACAGCTCTCTGAGGACCGCTCGCAGGTGACACACACACACACACACTCATCTGTGACCTGCATTTTTTAAAAACTAATTTATTTATTTATTTTAATGTGACATTTTTATGACTTACCTCATCTGCATCATTAATGGCAGAACTGCATGTTTTTGCAGCATTTTTGAATATGAACAAAATATGCAAATGATATTTGAGAGCTGTTGCGTGAGAACATGTTCAGCTTATAATTAATTACTGAAGACTGGAATATACAGCTCATATACTAATATGATATTTTTATGTCACCATATTGCCTTAGTGTTATAAAGTTGAGCACAAAATCACTGAAATAATTCAAATATTCTTTGTGTATGTCAATCAACATGTACGACTTGACAAAAACATGTATTTATTTACACTGTTTGCTGGAGTATGATTCACTATTGAACTTATTTATTACTTGATTATGAACGTGTTCTTTCAGAATAAACGTGTGGATGTCTTCCCTTGTGTCGTTTCAGACTGAGCCTTGACATTTAGAATTGAATATAAGAATTTAGTATAAATTACATTAAATAAAACATAAATTAACATATAAAGCTTTTTCTAAAAAACGAAAAATTATAATTAGCTTTATACATAGGCAGATAATTTAATAGAAGGTATAATTATTCGGCTAAATAAAAGTCTCCTTTTGTCCAGTGGTCTTCTAGGGGTTAATAACTATTGGATATTGATCTTAAAATAAGAGTAAAATTCTGTATAGTTTTCATTACTGGAATGATAAATTACAACTATATTAGTGTGCAAATGTCTTCAATTAATTAACAGTAAGTGTTCATATATTATACACACACACACATACAGAGACAGACTGCGTGTGTGTGTGTGTGTGTGTGTGTGTGTGTGTGTGAGAGAGAGAGTGTGTGTGAATACTCCAGGTCTCAGATTACCTTTTCATTAAAGATATGACGGTGAGATATATCTGTTACTATGGAAACGTTTGAGCAGAGACTATGAGCATTATGCAGAATTACATTGTTTACAGCGTTGCTTGGGCTGATGGGACACACACACACACACACTGGAAATGATTCTGTTTTGTGAAAGCTTTCATTGGCTTGTTCTCCGGTGATAACTTATGAATATTTCCATCAGAGAAGTCATTTCTTGTCAACATGTTACACACACACATTCATGCAGTGGATCGGAGCACAAACCTTTTAAGATGATGATGATGATGATGATGATATTCCAGAATATTGCATGAAACGTGTAACTGTATATCTAAATATTCATATCAAATCAGATTTGAGTGTCAGTATGATCAGGATGACATCATCACATCACCGCTCTAGACGACTGCAGCTAATGAAGCCGCTCTAACGGGCCGTTAATGAGATGCAAACGAGTGTTTCGATGTTTGACCGAATTATCCATTATAGTTTTTGAGGAAATTGTTCTGCTCATTACCTTTGAACTCAACGGTGTGTTTCCTCTGCTTCCTGGGGTCGTGTGTGTGTGTGTGTGTCTGATTGAATGCAACATGTATTTCACAGAATTCTTAAAATGTAATTGGTAAAACTCTCTATTCTCTAGTATAATATAATTAAACATGTGAACACAAATGAAGTAGATCCCTGTTCTGTAGAACACACACACACACACACACATACACACACACTGAGACTCCGCAGAAGTGTGTTACAAGTACAACACAGCCGTGTTTCAGTAGTTTCGAGAGACTCTCGTGTGTGTGTGTGTGTGTGTGTGTGTTTCTGCTCCGTCAAGCATGATGTGAATGTCTCATAACGACCGGCGACACACACCGGAGAGAGTGATTACGAGCCGAGTCCGCTTTCCCCGAATGAGTGTGTGTGATTCCACGCGGCGATAATGATGTCATTACACCCTGATGTTCTAGTCCTTCATTATTTTATAGACTCTCATGACCCTGTTATCTGTCCCGCACAGGCTGGCCGAACAACACACACACACACACACACAGCCACAGGCCTGAAGACACAAACTCTCTCTCTCTCTCTCTCTCTCTCTCTCACACAGAAACACACACACGCGTATCATTCATGAATTGATGAATGATTCAGCATCTTTAGAGCATTAATATCATCACTGTATTGACGTTAATAGAGAGCCTAAGTCCCGCCTTATTTCGGAAAAAATATGAATGGTAGTCAATGGCGAGAGACAACTTATCTTTTTCTGAACTGTGCCCTCAATTACATATATGATGTTTGTCAATTTAAAAGATAATTCTGAAAGTCAAAAACGTCGCAGTTTGTCATACAGCAGAAGAGTAACATTTAGTTTTATGTGAAAATCGCTCTGTGAACTACATCTCCCAGGAAGAGAAACGAGATCCGCTGCTCGTGTGTGTGCAGTCTGGTTCAAAACACTCAGGTAGGACGGCGTAACGTTACGATTATAACGTAAGACTGTAGAAACAATGACAGACAGCCTCAGAAAAGTTAACTTCATACATTGAGAGAAAATGTGCGCCTTTGGGGTTTGTAGTCTTTGTAATTACGTATTTTCACAGTCTTATACCTCAACGGTTTTACATCAAACTGCGACTTTCTTTACTTTAAAATGTATCTTTTAAATTGACAAACATCATATGTGTAATTCAGGGCACAATTCAAACCAGATCAAAATATTTGTTGTCTCTCGCCATTGACTACCATTCAATATTTTCCCGAAATAAGGTCCCATGTTTACAGATCTTGACGCGCACGCGTTCAACCGTCACTGAACACGTGATTCACTGCTGTCAGAGACGCTCATTTGCATATTAATAAGAACGAAGCGGAGACTACTGATCAAATCCCCCGTATGTGTGTGTGTGTGTGTGTGTGTGTCGTTCTCAGGCTCTTAATAACACACACTCACACACACAGGTCGGCCCCGCAGGACACACACATTAGAGTGTAACCACGCAATTATCAGTGTTTGCGGATTGCGCTAATGAGACGAGGCTGTTAACATCTGTTGTGTTGCCGAAACACACTCGTCTGCGACATCAGAACAGCAACACACACTGATAATGATCATCACGTGACCTCGTTTAATATGCTGAAATCATCAGATTAATCATTATGTTTACAAAATAATTCCACATAAATTAACTCTGTCATCATTTAGGCCTATCAGATAAATAGATCATTTGCATAGTGAGTAAATGTCTGCATTGGAACGCAAGCTAAAAATACACTATATTATATTTTTCACTATTCCCTTCCTTTGCAGCTCTCAAATCTCATTCAACATCATATTGACTCCAGATCTGAAGTTTGAAATGAGGTTTGACATTCAAACCCATAAAAAAAATAAGTGAATACTTTTATTTAGAAGAGATGCATTGAATGAACTTTTACATTGTAATAAAACATTCAAATAAATGCTGTTTTTTGAACATTTTATTTATCAAGGAGCCTTGAAAAAAATGGATACATTTGAATAAATTAATTTTAAAAAATTGTATTCTATAATTATAGCAAGTCAATTCACTTTTAACAATTATTTATTTATACTTTTTACTATACAAATCGTTTCATCTGTACTAAAATGTTACTAAAATAAGTGTTATTTTTAGTAGGCCTATCGTTGAAATACTATTATTATTTTTGTTAATATTTCAATTTTTTATTTTTTGTAATGTTATGTAATATTAGGTTTTTTCTTTCTTAAAATATGTCTATTTTAATTTTTCATTTTAATGTCTTTTTTATTAAGTTTTAGTTTGTTTAGTTTTAGTTACTTAAGTAGCCTACTTCAAAATCAATGAAAATGAGAAATGTTGACTTGAATGTAATAATTTATAAACAGAAATTTAATATTTTTGTATGTTCTATTTTATTTTATTTCAGTTAATGTTCATTTTATTTCAAGTAATGCACATGTTTTATGGGATTTTATATAGCTTTAGTTAAGGACAGTAACCCTGAACTGTTCACTCTGGTCAGAAAGGTCATATTTCTTCATATTTCTTTGCTCAGAGACATGAAGAGACAGTCTTCAGCTCACTGGCGTGTCATTAGCCTGTAAATTACAAACATATCAGGAATGATTCTCCTGAGGGCCGTCAGTCAGTCTGCATGATCATAACTCAACAACAAATGCATCATATCTTTATGTTGTTGGTAATTATTCTCATTTTCATAGATTTATAAAGATGAAGCCACATTCTCTGCCTAAATGTATTCAGTGTGATTTTTTAACCAAGACACTATTTGTTAATCTTGATCAAACTCCTCCCCTTCCTTGCATTAATATGGAAATGAGCAGCTCAGTGAACGGATGCGTGTGGGCGGAGTTTAATAATGCAGCCATGATTGAAAAATGATTGATCGGGAATTCTTCGCTGAGAGAGATAAGCAAACACTGTCCAATATAAAACAAATCATAGAAATAAAACACACATACGCACACACACACACACACACTCTCTCACACAGACACACAATATGAAACAAATCATAAAAATCTGTTTCCTTTGAATTCAGTTCATTTTTCTGACCCCGCTGGCAGATATTTGTTCTTAATTTATACATAAACTCACTTCATTTTGATGCATTTATCAGAAAAGAAGATCTTTGCAATAAATAAATAAATAAAATAAAATAAACGTCACTTTATTCTGAAGTCTAGTGAAGAGATTAAATCCCAAACCTCAGAGTGACGTTCAGTGAGATGGAAAACATCAGTATTTGAGTTTTGGTGACGGCCAGTGAATATGAAAATATGAAGATTAATCTTCCCTAACGAACACGAGTGTGTGTTGAACTGCAGTGATTCTCTCAGTGTCGTCGATTATATGAGATACATATTTCAGACGCCCAGAGGAATACACATACGGATTAATCTGACGGCTGTCGTCATTAAAAATGTACATGACAGAAGACATCTGTGAATAATTCATGTCAACTGTACTTCAGCTTCTGATACACACTCATCTGACACACTTACAGTTTATATGGAGAATCAAATCTGCTTTACACAAATCACAAACACCAGAGAACTCCTACAGTGACGTCATCATCTCATGCTTGAACTGTAGTGATTTTAGAAAGGGTTTCATAAACATATTCATATAGAAGTTTGTGTGAGAGAAAGAGAGAGAGTGTGTGCGCGCGCGTGTCTTTAAATGTGTGAGAGCGCGCGCGCGTGTGTGTGTGTGTGTCATGGGTTGGGCGACCAGAGACCCCGCCTTAATGAAAAATAGTGTGTGTGTGTGTGTGTGTGTGTGTGTGTGTGTGTGTGTGTGTGTGTGTGTGTGTGTGTGTGTGTGGTGAAAGCGAGAGTGAGGAAGAGCGGAACACAAACACTCGCGCGCTTCCTCCTCCTGTGGCGCGCGCACATACACGCGCTCGGTCCGCTGACCGGAGCCGGTTCGGTTCGGTTTGGATTTTTCGCCCGATGATGATGAAGATGACGAAGTTTTTCGGTTCTGTGTGAAGGTGTGTGAGTAAGACCATCTCCTGGAGGAAGAGGAGCTCATGAACTCACCGCTGACTGACAGCAGACATTAACGGTAAGACCAGAACCGGCTGACGGAACGGGTCTCAACGGACTTCCGTGCTTCCGGTCGATCGAGTCGCATTCAACGTGTGTTTATTTATTTATTAAGAAGACGATATATATTATATAAATGAGAGAGAGAGAGGGAAAATGAGATTTGATCAATGTGTTAGCCTCTTTTAAACAAGGAATGGGGTGTTTGATTTACTGAATAGACCTATTTTATTTATTTATTTTTAATTTTCTATTTTTTTGCTTGTGTCACTAACTAAAGGTAGCCTACCATGGTAACACCATAGTTATTTTGTTAGATTAGTTTGGTTATGTAGCCTATAATGCCATGTTTTTAATAGGATCGTTAAGTACCATGGCATCAAATTATCATGGTATTTGTGTGAAGGCTAATTATGGTAATTATTGCATAATTTCGATTCATATGTACAGTGTTTGTCTTGTGGAATCATATTGTGAACGTCAACAATCTGCAGTGTGATGATGATGATGTGAATATTTAGGAAATGAATGATCTATGTTTACTAAGGTGTTCAGATGTCTGTGGTGTTCCATTGAGGTGTTTAAAGAGAATTAAATGTTGAAGTTGTTCACACTAAATTCGATTCGGTCACTCTGTGTTCTTCACTTCTGAGTTGATTTGGATAAAAACATCTGGTAAATGAACGAATGTAAAAGTAAGTGTTTGATCTCAAGGTTTCTGCTCAAATGATTAGAATACAGACATTTTTGTTGAATTTTTGTGTCCAGAACACACATGGCATGAGTCTCAAAAAGTGAAGTTTGAAGGAAGAGTTTGAGATCTGGTTTGAGTTTGAGATCAGGTTTGATTGATGAGTGAATTGTTCTTTAGAGTGGATCTTAAATGAATCAGTTTTAGTGGTTCTCATTTGCAAATAAGTCTGAATACGATGAAATGTCATGAAAGTCACAGAAATTCATAAACATTAGGCTACATAATTATTAATATGCACATCTCCAGACAATGTAAAAGACTGTACAGATCTGTCCTGTATGATATAAAGCCCTGCAGGTTCTGAGTTTGTTTGTGCGAGTGATATTTGTGATTTATGATAAAAGTAACATCAAACTTAATCCAAACTCATATTAATGATGGACCCGAGGATTTGCTTTCACACAATCTTCCAAGGCTGTCTCAAAGCCAAATGACAAAAGCCTTTAACTGTGAAGAACGAGTCTCGAAGGGAGATCTCTCCTGCGAGTGTTTAGTGGAGGGGAAACACAGAAGAAGAAGAATAGAAGAAGTGTAGATGAGTTCATCCTTCAGACTTTTGTGTGTGTGTGTGTGTGTGTGTGTGTGTGTGTGTGAGAGAACTCTTTCATTCAGGACTTTAGATCAGTCTCAAGGTTAAAGCTGTGCTTTTGCAGGACGATAAGAGCAAACGAAGCCTGATCTGAGATCAGCAGAAGTGTGTTTATTCCTCTAGCAGACGCTTCTATCCAGAGTGAACATCATAAAAACACAATATTCATAGAGTACAACAGCCAAATTAAAGCATAAACTATTAGATAACAAACTAAAGCAGAAGAGAATGCAGGAAAGTTCATGTATAATCATAGTTCTAGTGGTGTGTGTGTGTGTGTGTGTGTGTGTGATGTGCTGACATTATTTGTCAAACAAATGATTGCGATCAATAATTGAATTATGTGTTCATGTCATTTACTGTGTCAGCCTAATATGTTTTTTTGTTTTTACATGGAATCGTAAATAATATAATAATAAAAATAAGCCTAAATGTAAAAATAAAATAAAAATAAATGTGGTTCATTTCAATGCTATGAAAATTAATATTTATATAATTATTATATATAATGTGGTTAATCCCAATTATTTACAAATATATATATATTTTGTGTGTTGTGTGTGTGTGTGTGTGTGTGTTTAGTGCTCAAGTCTTCAGCCTTTTGGAGTTATAATCGTCTGATCAGCTCAGTTTCACCACAGAGGAACAGAGAGAGAGAGTGTGTGTGTGTGTGTGTGTGTGTGTGTGTGTGTGTGTGCTTATACACAAGCTTATAAATTATACAGAATGAGGATTTAAAAAAAATGCAAAAATGCATAAAGTTTTGTGACATAGGTAAGTTTAGGGTCGGGTAAGTGTGTGTGTGTGTGTGTGTGTGTGAGTGAGAGAGAGAGAAAGCAAGTGTGTGTGTGTGTGTGTGTGTGTGTGAGTCTCCACCAGTGTTATTAAACGCCTGTTAGACACTGAGAGAGTGGAGAAGTGGAAATACACACACACACACACACACACACACACACAGGACTGGACAGATGGCGACCCTTCTCTCCCTACACGGGAGCACAAGAGCGTCTCGCTGTGAATACGAGGACGTGTCCACTGAAGCGTGTGTGTGTGTGTGTGTTGAAACACCTCCGTAACACACAGTCGTATCACACCGCTAGTGAATGACAGATGACGGGCACATTTCTCTGATCCGTGTGTGTGTTAAAGCGTCTCGCTCTGGCCGACTGTTGAGGGGTAGATGGGGTTATCATGAGTGTTTAGCCTACAGGACCTGAGAGAGAACAGCCTGACTCTACTGTGCTGTAAATGTGGCCTTCCATTAATGTCATTAAACACTCCCGGAGCAGAAAACGGAAAACACACTTCTTGTCCACGACAAATTTAATTCATACATTCTATAATATAGAAGATACTTTATTAACATTAAAGGAGTAGTTCACTTTAAAAAAAACATTTGCTGATGATTTACTCACCCCCGTGTCATCCAAGATGTCCACGTCTTTCTTTCTTCAGTCGAAAAGAAATGAAGGTTTCTGATGAAAACATTCCAGGATTTTCTCCATATAATGGACTTCAATGGGGTCCAAACGGTTCAAGGTCCAAATGAGAGTTTCAGTGCAGCTTCAAAGGGCTTTAAACGACACCAGACGATGAATAAGGGTCTTATCAAGCGAAACGAGCGGCCATTTAATAAATAAATAACAAAGTTTAAGTTTTATAAGCTCAAATGCTCGCCTTGCTCTGTTCTTTGCTTGTTCAACGAACAAAATGAACAAAATGATTTGGAAAAAAATCATGAAAGTCATGAACGCGCGTCACAGAACAGAGCAAGGCGAGCATTTGAGCTTATAAAACTTAAACTTTGTTATTTATATATTAAATGAGCGATCGTTTCACTTGATAAGACCCTTATTCATCGTCTGGTGTCGTTTAAAGCCCTTTGAAGCTGCACTGAAACTCTCATTTGGACCTTGAACCGTTTGGACCCCATTGAAGTCCATTATATGGAGTAAATCCTGGAATGTTTTCATCAAAAACCTTCATTTCTTTTCGACTGAAGAAAGAAAGACATGGACATCTTGGATGACACGGGGGCGAGTAGAGGATGACCCGTATCTTGATCCATCGATGGATTGAAATATTCAATGCATCATTTGTTTATGTATTATTATTGGTTTATGAGTGTGTGACTGACACTAACACACTGGTATTGTGAGTTGGAGTGTTTCACAGCGACGGCGTGTCGAGAGTGACTGATGTGTGTTTTCTGCTAATTGAATCTCTAATTGAAACTGAAACTTTTATTATCCAGCATCTCCTCTTCAGATCCTCTGATATCAATAACTAACGTGATTTCCACTGTTTATGATCACGAGCGCCGGCCGGGTGTGCCGAGAACAGATACTGTATATCAATAAATACATGACAAAAATAAGATTAACTAATTAAAAATAAATATACACATGTGATTAAAGCGATTAAAACAAAAAATAATGTGTTTCTTAAAAAGTATAACTATATATGTTTATAACCTTTAGATCATCTGATATCAATAACAAACTAAATTTACATAAATAGTAAGAATTTGATTAAATAAGTTGAAAAAAAAAGATCAATTTAATCTAATTTCATTTAAATAAATAATAAAGAAATGTATAAATAAAAATAATAAATATATTAGATTAAAAATTATTTAATTATTTAAAATAAATTTGATCAATTTTAAATAATTAAATAATGATCAATTTAATCTAATTTCATTTAAATAAATAATAAAGAAATGTATAAATAAAATTGATAAATAATAAATATATTAGATTAAAAATTATTTAATTATTTAAAATAAATTTTAAATAATTAATTTGATAAATCGATCAAAAATAAATAATTAGAAAATAATCTAATAGAAATGATTTTTTTTCCCGAATAATATATTTAGACATATTTATAATATACATTTTTCACGGTATTGATGAGGGTCTTTATACATGAAAATATATATCCGTCTTTTCTGTTCAAAGTCCTTCACTGAAAGCCACGATTGTGTTTCTGGTAAAGATTTGAATGGCGGTGTCCAGCGGTGATATTAAACACACGCCGCGGGAAGAGTCATTACCGCCAGTTCTGCTCCGTCTGAAGGTGTTTCTGCAGTTACTCCGCGTGTGTGTGTGTGTGTGTGTGTCCCGTTCAAAGAGAATAAGCTTTGATCTTCAACCCTTTGAGAGGATGAGAGGACACACACACACACACACACAGTAACCAGGAGGGTGTCGCCGTGGTAACGGGAGGTTGATGTTAAATCAGTTGATCTTGGATGCAGAGGAAGTGATGTCTTATTCATCAGGTCAAGAGGTCAAGGTGCACCTGGTGTGGTTAGTTAACCCCGGCTACAGCATTATACCCACCCACACACACACACACACACACACACACACAGTTTCCTTCTCTGATGGCCACTCTTGTGTATTCTGAGTCAATATTAATTTGCAGCACTGAGATTATTATATTATAATTAGGGCTGTCAAAATGATTAATCGCGATTAATCGCATCCAAAATAAAAGTTTGTGTTTACATAATATATGTGTGTGCACTGTGTATAATTATTCTATATATATATATATAAAAAACACACATGCATGTATATTTAGGAAAAAAATATTTATATATAAAATATTTATATATAATATAAATTATATATAAATCTATAAACAGAATATACATGAAAATATTTCTTAAATATATACAAGCATGTGTGTGTATTTATATATATATAATAATTATACACAGTGCACCCACATATATTATGTAAACACAAACTTTTATTTTGGATGCGATTAATCGTTTTGACAGCCCTAATTATAATCGATCCAGTTATTGCTTTTAAACTATAAAGTCTGGCCTACTGATATTTTGTGTGTGTCTGTTTATAAGTGTGTGTGTCTGTGTGTGTGTGTGTGTGTGTGTGTGTGTGGTCCAGGATGTCCAGATGATCTCAGGGGTCAGTGATGAAGAGTGTGTATCCTCTCGGCTCGCTCGCTGTGTTTCAGGCCGACTCTCGCTGTTATTAGTGGCGTGTGTGTGTGTGTGTGTGTGTGTTCCCCGGACTCAGCAGTTCTGGAGCCGCAGTCTCATTACACACACACACACACACACACACACATTAACTGTAGGCGTTGTGCGGGGATAAATCAGCTCCGGGACGACAGTTTAACGAGCCGCACTTTAATAGGACAAGATACAAATGTTGGGATACTTGATTTTCCCTGCGACTGCCGTTGTGCAGTGTGTGTGTGTGTGTGTGTGTGTGTGTGTGTGTGTGATATGTGAAGTTAATCCGATCGGTGTATTTCATGCCATGCAGAATGGTTCATTTTCTGCCCGGTTTGCCTCCGCTTTCCTCTCTATCCTTCAATCTCTCGATCCGGCTAAACGAAGGAGATGTGTCACTGTGTGTGACCTGACCCCTTGACCCCACAGAGGTCACGACCCTGCTCCAGGAGAGAAGGGTTGGCAGGGAAGTGCTCGACCGACATTTTTAATCAAAATCTGATTACAAATATAAATAAGCGTATATAATTCAGTGTACTGTACCTGGACGCCTCTCGCAGATTTAGTGTGCCGTACACTCTTAGAAAAAAGGTGATATATATATATATATATATATATATATATATATATATATATATATATTAGGGCTGTCAAACGATTAATCGCGATTAATCGCATCCAAAATAAAAGTTTGTGTTTACATAATATATGTGGGTGCACTGTGTATAATTATTTTAGATATATATAAAAAACACACATGCATGTATATTTAAGAAAAAAATATTATTTCTATATAAAATATTTATATTTATATATCATATAAATTATATAAAAATCTATATACAGAATATACATGAAAATATTTCTTAAATATATACAAGCATGTGTGTGTATTTATATATATATATATAATAATTATACACAGTACACCCACATATATTATGGAAACACAAACTTTTATTTTGGATGCGATTAATCGTTTTGACAGCCCTAATATATATATATATATATATATATATATATATATATATATATATATATATATATATATATGTAGCATAGGGTTCTTTACTCAACTCCAAAGGACATTTAATGCTAAAAAAGGTTCAATAATGACAAGAAAGAACACTTTTGGCACAAAGGTTCTTTAAAGGCTATTATTCATTCATATATTACATTATTTTGCAATATTTTGTAGTTGTAATTAAATTATTGTTTATTAAACCGCTGTAGTAACACATGCAGATTTTTGGAGGATAAAATCTTATTTGTTGTTGTTGGTGGATTTTAGTTGTTATTAAATTATTGTTTATTAACTTAATATCACATTTTAATCGTGCTGATTTTTGGAGGATAAAATCTGAAATGGCACTCTTCGTGTGATATTGATTAATTATATTTTTTAACCCCCATATCTTGAATTTTGTGATCATTCACACTCATTGCATTTCAGGGGTTCCAAATACGTAGCGCTTTAGAACCTTTTAAGGTCCTATATAGAACCTTTTTTTCTAAGAGTGGATAGTGATGACCGTCTGACAGATACGGTGTGTGTGTGTGTGTGTGTGTGTGAGTGTGTGTGTGTGTGAGTTGAGATCTGGGCATCTGAGGCGTCATGTGACTCGCTGTCCTCTGCTGGTCAGTGTGTGTCGTTACACACACTCATGGATTTGTGTTTGACTCATTTCTAAAAGAGTGTGTATAAATGTCAGCTCTTCTATTGTTGTGTTTTTCTCTGTGTGTGTGTGTGTGTGTGTGTGTGTTAGGGATGGGCAATGATTAATCGTGATTAATCGCATCCAAAATAAAAGTTTGTGTTTACATAATATGTGTGTAGTGTGTATAATTATTTTATATATATAAATACACATGCATGTATATATTTAAGAAATATTTGCATGTATATACTTTATATGTAATTATACATAATTAATATTATATAAAAATATAAATATTTTATATATTAATAACGATTTTTTCTTAAATATACATGCATGTGTGTGTATTTATATATACAAGTTAATTATACACACTACACACACATATATTATGTAAACACAAACTTTTATTTTGGATGCGATTAATCACGGTTAATCGTTGCCTAGAGTATGTGTGTGTGTGTGTGTGTGTGTTTGTGCAAGGTTATAACTCATAATTCTGACTTTATAATACACAATTGCAACTTTATATCAGTGTGTGTCTGTGTGTGTGTGTGTTCAGTGTGAGTTGAGATCTGGCCATCTGAGGTGTTGTGTGACTCGCTGCCCTCTGCTGGTCAGAGTGTGTCGTTACACACACACACACACACACACACTCCTGTATTTGTGTTTGATTGACACTCGTTTCTCAGTCTAAATGAGTTCCTGCAGAGTGTACAGTTGTGTAATGTTTATAAGAGTGTGTGTAGCTTTCTACTCCTAATGTGGTGTTTCCCTCTCTCTCTCTGTGTGTGTGTGTGTGTGTTTCTCTGCAGGTGTTCTGAGGGGTGATGCCCCGCACAGGCAGATCATCAATGGTGTGTTAGACGCTGCGACTCACATCAGAGAGACAGCGCGCACGTGTGTGTGTGTGTGTGTGTGTGTGTGTGTCAGCATGGCTCTGACCGACAAACACAAAGTCAAGAGACAACGACTCGACAGAATCTGTGAAGGTGAGACTCATTCAATCTGCTAATAATCTCAGTGTGTGTGTGTGTGTGTGTGTGTGTGTGTGTGTGTGTGTGATTCTGTGGAATAGATTTAAATACTGCAATTTATTATTTGTTTATTGTATTCAAACCCACACCGACCGTCTCTGACTCTCTCTTGACGGATTATATCAAGTGTGTGTGTTTTACATGAAACATGACGCGTCACTTAGCGAAACGGACTGTCACTTGTCCGTATACGGGCAATCTAACTTTACTTCACTATATTACTATTAAATCCTAATCTAGTCATGACGAACTATATATCATTGGGAAGGTCTAAGACTCCTAAATAGATATTTTAGGTCTGTTTTTTTCCTACAAATTATAAATGAACAGTAATATATGAATTTATGACAAGAGTGCGCCTCAAAAAAATCGACTTCATTATAGGAGTTTCTGACCTTTGACACAAAAAGTCGAAACACACACTTTTAATCATTGAAACTTTGGTTTTTAGTGCTAAAAGTTCATAATAAAACATAATTAGTATTTGTCAATAAAAACAATATAAAATTATATTTTAAAAAGTAAGGTAAGAAGTCTTCTAAATAGTATAATATATTATATATATATATATATATATTGAAATAAAAGTTTTGTATTATTATTATATCACATATTTTAGTAGTTATCATAAATTAGGTATCATTTGAAAGCTTACGAACTCAGAATTCATCCTGTGAAAACCGTTTTGAAATTGGACGTTGCGTTACCATAGAAACGGTATTTTTTTATTAGGCCCCTCCCCTTTTGGGCATCATCTTTCATAATTTATTATGTAAACCTTTTCTAATCTTGACAAAACACATATTGTCTGAAAGGTCTGAGTCTCAAGGTTCCATATTTAGTGACAGAAGTGATATTTGGATAGAAATTTATTAATTTGTTATGGCAAAATGCATACAATTAAATTCAATGGAATTCAATGGCACCCGGTGGCTATTTTTGGTACTACACCTAAACAAAATCTCATGGGAACTTCAATTTTTGTGATATCAACTTCAAATTTGGAACACAACTTGGTTAGATATATAGCTTTCATTTTATAGTAATTTTACAGTAAAACATATTTTGTAAAATATTTATTTCATATTAAAAAAAATATATTAATAAAGTATATTTGATTTACTGTAAATTATAACTTCCATAACTTTTTCATACTTAAATTTTTTTAAGTGCTTTCACTTTAGTAATAATCTGTTGATTGTTTTCTTTAAAACAAGACCAAACTCAGGTCTATATTCCAAAACATTCTTCAATTACAACCATTTAAGTTTGTATAGTGCATTTTAATGTCAATTATCAAAAAGGGGGGTGACAGGTAAAGGGTTAAACCAGTACACACACACACACACACACCAGCGGGATCTGACGCGTGTGTGGAAACCCTCGGGCTCGATGACGCTCACGATTAAAGCATACACTGGTTAAGATCTATCTGCATAATCTCGCCTGCGTGTGTGTGTGTGTGTGTGTGTGTGTGTGTGTGTGTGTGTGGAGCACATCTTGACTTTAATCAGAGGAACTCCAGGGAAGGGTCCGCTAGCGCTGCAGGGAACGCGTCTGTTGCTAACGCTAGCAGCGGCTCGCGGCGTTCTGGAGAGAAAGCTCAGTGTGTGTGTCGTGATTACAGGCCTGAGGTGTAGATGAGCGACTTACACTCCTCTCGTCTGGTGTGTCCCGTCTGTTGCTCCATCTGGCGCCCGCGAGGAGTGTGTGTGTGTGTGAGAGGATAGGAGAGCACACACACACACACACACACACACTGCAGATGTGGATCATGAACATGTGTTTTCCTCTACAGGCTCTTGTTAGAGTGTTAAAGGCCAAGCGTAGATTACACGTCCTCTCACACACATTTATTAACACCTGCAACACCTGCAAACACTGAAGACTAGTGTGTGTGTGTGAGCGATCATGTTCTGCAGACATTTGAGTGTGTGTGTGTGTGTGTGTGTGTGTGTGTCATCATGGGACAGTGGTATTAAGTTGGTGTGTTTGGACTAATCTCTCACCGCTGAGGGGGGGTCATGGAGATAAACCTGGATTAGCATGAGCTAAACACGCTGGCCTTCTGTTTTTGTCTTTTTTTTGCATCTTTCCACCTTTATATGTGTCTATATGTGTGTCTATACGTGTCTAAATGTGTCTATAAGTGTTTATATGTGTCTATACGTGTCTAAATGTGTCTATAAGTGTTTATATGTGTCTATATGTGTGTCTATACATGTCTAAATGTGTCTATAAGTGTTTATATGTGTCTATGTGTGTCTATACGTGTCTAAATGTGTCTATAAGTGTTTATATGTGTCTATGTGTGTCTATACGTGTCTAAATGTGTCTATAAGTGTTTATATGTGTCTATACTTGTCTATATGTGTCTATACATGTCTATATGTGTCTATATGTCTATGTATATCTGTGTCTATACTTGTCTGTGTCTATATATGTGTCTATACGTGTCTATACGTGTATAATGTCTGTGTCTATATATGTGTCTATACGTGTCTGTGTCTATATATGTGTCTGTGTCTATATGTCTGTCTATATATGTGTCTATACGTTTCTGTGTCTATATATGTGTATGTGTCTATATGCGTTTATATATGTGTCTATACGTGTCTATATATGTCTATATGCGTCTATACGTGCCCATATGTGTATAAATGTGTCTGTGTCTATACATATGTTCATGTGTCTATACGTGTCTATGTCTATATATGTGTCTGTGTCTATATTTGTCTATCTATATATGTGTCTATGTGTCTATACGTGTTTATGTGTCTATATATGTGTCTATACGTGTCTATACGTGCCCATATGTGTATAAATGTGTCTGTGTCTATATATATATGTCTACGTGTCTATACGTGTCTATACGTGTCTATACGTGTCTATATGTGTCTATAAGTGTCTATACGTGTCTGTGTCTATATATGTGTCTGTGTCTATACGTGTTTATGTGTATATATATGTGTCTATACGTGTCTATATGTTTCTATATGTCTATATATTTGAAGAGTTCAGATGCAAAAGCCTCTAAGTGCCATTTGAAATTTTCTTCTAAAATGATCATTTTTATCAAGCTTGTATATTTAAGATCAGTAATTTCACTTAAATGGCAATGAAGATTACCTATTAATTGCCATTTAAGTGAAATTACTGAACTTAAATATACAAGCTTAGAGGCACTTAGCACTTGGCACTTAGAGGCTTTTGCATCTGAACTCTTCATGTGTCTATGCGTGTCTATATGTGTCTATACATGTCTATATGTGTTTATACATGTCTATACATGTCTATAATTGTCTATATGTGTCTTTATGTGTCTATACATGTCTATATGTGTTTATACATGTCTATACAAGTCTATAATTGTCTATATGTGTCTATACATGTCTATACATGTCTATACATGCCTATAATTGTCTATATATGTCTATACGTGTCTATATGTGTCTATATGTGTGTCTATACGTGTTTCCAAATGTATTCTCAAATACATGGGAATATACTGCAAAATACATTGCGATATATTACATAATACGTTTCCATAAATGGGAAACTAGTGCTTATAATTTTCAATACACAGCAATAAAAGCATTGACCATGCACGACAATATATTAATACCTATAACATAATTATAAATGAAGACAAAATAGCATTATATGTAACATTCAAAAAGTTGTGTCCTTTATTGTGTACATATGATCCATACAAATGTGAATGTATGTTCACACACACATTATCAATATATGAAAAGCAGTAATTCCTTATATATCATTCAGTATATTGTAATGTACAGTCGTCAACATTTGAACCTTTCATCACAGTTATACATGAATTTTGAACAATAATCTTTTTAATCTTCCTTTGATCCACTTCAAATGTAATGGCAATACATTATTGTGTATATTTTGAAATAATATTTAATATATTGATCATCCATAGCACCCGAATCCATCTTGTGTGTAGACGTGAAGTGTGTTTGGTTTGTAAGTGTGTGTTACCGCGCTCTCATGTTGTCCTATTCTTCCTCTGTCTGACTTGCTTATGTTTCCAGAGCTGAATAATTCAGCGTTACCTGCGGTCACATGATAGCATGACCTCGAGTGAGGCCCGAAAGACAGGTTGGCTCGTGTTCGGGTGAAATGTTACCTACACACACACACACACACACACCTCCGCAGGGAAACCTGAGAAGTGAAACCGAACTCCTGCTTTTCTGCCCGTCTCACAACCATCCTCTCCTCTTTCCTCGTTCCTCACTTGAGTTTGGCTTCGAGTCGGAGCCGTTCCTTTAAACTGAGCTTGTTACTCTTTCTCACAATGGGTCGCCTCCACTAAAAACGAACGGTGTGTGTGTGTGTGTGTGTGTGAATCTTCATGGCTGTCCGAGGAACGGTTCCTCCGCCGGATTATTACCCGTTTGATATCGCGCTCTCAGCACAGCCTCCTGAAGATCTGCAAGGCTTTTACAAGGGAAACCAACACATGTTGAGCAGATCAGGCTCGCATTATGGGCTGGCAGGAGGGGTCAGGAGCGCTTGGGATCAAGGACAGGCTCGCTCGAGCACTCCCGGTCCTCCTCCTCCTCCTCCTCCTCCTCCCTCGGCTCATGAGATCAGCCGCTTGTACAGGGATTCTCTCTCCATCAAGATGATCCCAGACGCTCAGCGTATCCGCAGCAGAGCCGCTTCTCCCGCTTGCTTCGGGCTCGACTCCAGGTATCCGTCCGAACACGTTTACGGCGAGGTGAACGGTTTCCCCGCGGAGTCGTCCACTTGTATAGTCGTGGATCCCATGGATGGGAATCTTCCTCGGGGAACACAGGTGTACGGTTCCGTCGCGTCCCAAAGAATGCCTTACGATCCCGCGTACGATCCGGGATCCTCCATGTTGCCGGCCGCTCCCATTCCGCTGTCCACCGGGCAGCACCCGCCGGGATCCGACCCGAAGCGGAACGTGGATCCGGGGTTTCTCTCCCTCCTCCGTTCCGAAGGTCTCTCGGAAAGCACTATAACTCTTCTCCTCCAGCATGGATTCGACTCCAGCTCCATGCTCACCATGATGGAGGATCACGACATCCGCTCCGTCGCTCCTAATCTGGGACAGGCACGTGTGTTGTCTCGCCTGGTGATCAATTGTAAGTCGGGCGCGACCGGAGCGGCATCCATCCGAGGGCGGTCCAACAGCTTCAGCCATCGGAGTGATCTTTACATGCAGCCTCAAGCGCTCAACATGGACTCCCATCTCATCCAACAGCCTCCCGGCGCCATCCAGTCCGTGTCTCCCAGGATGGGGGAGTTTTTAGGGCGCCGACCGAGCAGCGCTCCGTCCCAACATCTCCTCGAGACCTCCACGTATCAAACCGGTCGGACGATGGGAGGTCTCCCGATCAACCCGACCGGATTCCCCACTTCTCATCCTCAATCCCGACCGCTCTCCATGTTCAACGCTCACACCGGCCTGGCCATGTCGGCTCTTCCGGCTCAGCAGCAGAACGCGAGCGCGCCGGGGATGGCTCCCAAAACCTTCTCGAGCCCGTACTCCCCCATGGAGCTGATGAAGCGCCCGCCCAATCTCCCTCTCTCTCCGGCTCTCAGTCCTCACCACAGTCCTCAGATCATGCGGAAGGGAGTCGCTCCGGTGGACGGGAACGCTCTCCCGGCGTCGGCTTCCCACCAGCACCAATCCGTCAATCCCAATAACAAACTGACCCGCCGGACCGGACCGCCCGTCATCGTGTCCACCATGGCGTCTCCCGACACAAGTAAACGCTTTACCTTCTTTGTCAAGTCGAGTCTTTTAACGATCAGAGTAGCTTTACAGAGATAACAGGAGATTATTGTACTAGCACTTTATTCTGATGCTCCGTTATTAGTGTTTTAATATCTGCGGATGCTCCCCATCATGCGTTATACTGAGTTTAAAGGGATACTCCACTTTTTTGGGGGGGAAAGGCTCATTTTACCACTCCCCCAGAGTTAAACAGTTGAGTTTTACCATTTTAAAATCCATTCAGATGATTTTTTTTATATTTAGAAGAATATCATTAACCAGACAGTTTCTGATCCCATTGACTTCCATAGTAGGAAAAAAAATATACACTATGGAAGTCAATGGAATCAGAAACTGTCTGGTTACTGATATTCTTCTAAATATAAAAAAAAATCATCTGAATGGATTTGAAAACGGTAAAACTCGACTGTTTAACTCTGGGGGAGTGGTAAAATGAGCCTATTTCCAAAAAAAGTGGAGTATCCCTTTAAGTACCTTTACAACATGTCAACTTATCCTAAGCAGTCTACTAATAGAGTTAGTCACCAGAACATCCATCCAGATGAAGTGAAACCGAGAGTGTTTAGGCTGTACAGAAGCTCTAGGATAAAGTTAGTTTTGATCGATTCACTTCCGTTGTAAAGATCATTAGTTATTACACTCTTAGAAGAAAAGGTTCTATATAGAACCTTAAAAGGTTCTATCGTGGAACCTCTAAAAGGTTCTATACACTCTTAAAAAAGGGTTCCTATGGGTTCTATATAGAACCCTTGGGTTCCATACTTGGCCAATAGAACCTTTTACAAAAAAATGGTTCTATATAGAACCCTGGGGTTCCATACTTGGCCAATAGAACCTTTTATCCCCCAAAAAATGGTTCTATATAGAACCATTTTGGGATTTCCAAATATGAAGCGGGGGATGGAAGCATATCTGGTTCTAAATGGAACCATTTCTTCTTAGAGTGTAACGTAGGGCCGCTAATATGACGCCGCTTGACAGAAAACTGAAACTTGTAATGGGTTCTGGCGCTCGAGAACACACACTTTGCTTTACAATGTTAGCATCTCTGTGTAAACTGTGAAACGCTAACGCTCGTGTATATTACTGTACGTGTTTAGTACACTCTTAAAAAAAAGGTTCTTCAGAGGTTCTTTGCGGTGGTCATGGTGCTATATAGCACCACCGGTTCTTCAGTGGTTCTCTGGGGTGGTTAACGTGCTCTATGGCACCTCTTATGGTTCTACGTAGCACCATATGACAAAGAAAAGTGGTTCCCCCATGATTACAAGCCAATGAACCACTTTTAGTGCTATTTAGCACCATTTTTTAGAGTGTATATGTGCGTTTGAATATGTGCAGTGTGTGTGTGTGTGTGTGTGTTGACAGTACGGATGATGTAGAGAGTAAATGCGTTCCGACATGCTGAGTTTCCAGCAGTAGATAGTGGATGTGTAAAGCAGATTTGGATAAGAGCTCTGTTTTTAGATCACGAGACTATTTATATGCGCTTTCTAGTAGGATTCAGTGTGTGTGTGTGTGTGTGTGAGTGATCCCACATGAACTCCCTGGAGGACTTCAGGAGACTCCAGAAACAGAGAAACTCTACAGCAGATTAAACAATACAGAGTGTTTTTGACTGACCTTGAGTGTGTGTGTGTGTGTGTGTGTGTGTGTTTTATCATTTTAAGGAGGAAAGGAGAGTCGCATTCTCTGTTGGTTATACCTACACTGATATAACGTATTGAATCTGTTTCATGAAGCACACGTGTCACTGAATCATCGCTATCCCATAATGCTCAGGAGACGCCATTAGATCTGATATACGATGTTTGAGGAATTATTTACACACACACACACACACACGGGCCTTTCATTGTTTTGAGCAAAAACTTGTAACGATGTCACATATGCGCTTTTGGATCCATGATTATGCATCGTTTCAGATGAGAACCAGTGTTTTTAGGGTGTGTGTGTGTGTGTGTGTGTGTGAGAGTGGTTTCAGCTGAGCACTGTTCTTCACTGAAGGCCTAATCAGAGTCTTAGAGCCTGAAATCTCATTAGGGTTAATAGGATCTGCACACACACGGTCCTCTGACAGCGTGCTCGTCTCTCCACACACACACACACACACACACACACACACACACACTTACTGGACTTTTCAGGGCAAGAACTTACAAGTGAAATCCTGGAGAATAACTGTTGATAAACTGATGATCCGTGACGTTTCGTTGCAGGTCTTAAAAGACACACTCGGCTAGGCTGACGGTTGTCTGGTGTGTGTGCGTGTGTGTGCGTGTGTGTGTGTGTGTCTGACCTTCAGTGTTGGAACGTGGTTGAAACGAATAATGTTAGTTGTCGTTTCAAACTATGTCGTAAAAAGGTTCTGAAACTCCCGTAGATGTGTGTGTGCATCATAAATAATGCGTGCTAACAAACACATTTTATAAAAGTCAGCGTGTGTGTGTGTGTGAGTGTGTGTGTGTGTGTGTGTGTGAGTGTGTGTGTGAGTGGGAGGTGCTCTCCATGGCTGTCTCGGTTGGTTGGTTTGATAAGTAGTTTATTACCGGTGGCGTTAAACAGAGCAGCGTCTGCAGATCACCGACACACACACATACACCGACCAATCGCCCGGATGGATCCCACCGCAGGTCAGTGACACGTGTGTGTGTTTGTGTGTGTGTGTGAGACACGTGACCCGCTGTAGGATCATTTGAACCTGTTTACGCTGAGAACACCTGCGGCCGCAGTGCATTATGGGTAGTGAAGGGTTAATTAGCTTATGCGTGCAGCAGGATGAGCCCGTGTGTGTGTGTGTGTGTGCGTGCGTGTGTGTGGTTATGTAATCCTAAGTTTAGATCTCACAGGATTCCTCAATACTCCATCTTCGTAGTTTTAAACACACCTTTCATAGCATTTAATGATGACTTCAGCACCGCTGCAGTGTGTGTGTGTGTGTGTGTGTGCGTGTGTGTGCGTGTGTGTGTGTCGCGTCAGTGTTGCGTTTGCTCATGAAGCGTGTGGATGGAGGTCAGTGTGAATAATTCATGGATTGTAAATGGAACGGCTCCTGGATATTGAATGTCCGCACACACACACACACACACACACACACACACACACACACACACACACACACACACACACACGCACACACACACACACACACACACAGTGTCACACTCTTTGTTTTCATTGTTTTTGTTTTTTTGGTCAATCCTTCCGTTTTATTCTTACAGAAGTGTTTCCACCACAGAATAAAACAATAAAAAGTTAATTCTGACTTTATTATATCACACTTTATTCATTCAGAAGTGTGTGATATAAAGTGTTATCGTGACGGACACACACTTCCATAGTTTCTCTTATCTCTTATACAGTGACTCCAAAATATTACATATAAATGAGACAAAGTATAAAATCAAGTGTTGTTTATTGTGATTAAAGACGCACAAACACACTTTACAATCAGGCGGTGTGTGTGTGTGTGTGTGTGTGTGTTTAGTAAATCATTTATATTTCACGTGATTCTTTATAAACTTGAGCAGAAATGACTAATATATTATATCGACTCATTACATGCAAAGTGAGATATTTCAAGCCTTTATTTGTTATAATTCTGATGATTATGGATTACAGATATGAAAACCCAAATTCAACATTAGAATATTGTGAAAAGGTTTTCATATCTGTAAGCCGTAATCATCATCATTATAACAAATAAAGGTTTAAGAGTTTAAGTGGAATTATTGAAATAAATGAACTTTTGCACGATCTTCTATTTTTGGAGTTTCACCTGTATACTGTGAGTTTCGTATTTTTTTTCATGTTGGTGATTTTTGTGTGTAGTACAGTACACTCTTAGAAGAAATGGTTCTATTTAGAACCAGAAATGGTTCCATCCCCCGCTTCATATATGGAACTCCAAAATGGTTCTATATAGAACCATTTTTTTTTTGGTAAAAGGTTCCGTTGGCCAAGTATGGAACCCCAGGGTTCTATATAGAACCCAGAGGAACCCTTTTTTAAGAGTGTATAGAACCTTTTAGGGGTTCCAAATACGTAGCGCTGATAGAACCTTTTAAGGTTCTGGATAGAACCTTTTCTTCTAAGAGTGTATAGCACAGTAAAAATATGCTGTGAAATCTTGTTATGTACTTTTAGAGGATGTGTGAGAGTGTGCGTGTGCTAAACGTGCATACGTGTGTGTGTGTGTGTGTGTGCATATGCGTGTGTGTGTGTGTGTGTAATTTCTCAAGCTTTTTTGCTTTTGCAAAGTGAAACTCTTTCATCCGTGAGATTTATAAAACTTTGAATTCTTCATATTACTGTAAAAGTTCTATTATTATTTAATGACATATTCCGCAGTGATGAATACACGTGTGATGGAGTGTGTGTGTGTTTGTGTGTGTGTGTGCAGGTATCCGGCCTCAGATGGTGAACGGCCCGAATCACCCCCGACCTCTCGTGGCGCTGCTGGACGGCCGCGACTGTACGGTGGAGATGCCGATCCTCAAAGACCTCGCCACTGTAGCCTTCTGTGACGCCCAGACCACTCAGGAGATCCACGAGAAGGTGCACACACACACACACACACACACACTAACTCACTGTCACACACACACGAGTCTGCTGCTCAAGCTTAAAGGAGTAGTTCAGTTTTGAAAAATCTTTTGCTGATGATTTACTCGCCCCCGTGTCATCCAAGATGTCCATGTCTTTCTTTCTTCAGTCGAAAAGAAATGAAGGTTTTTGATGAAAACATTCCGGGATTTTCTCCATATAATGGACTTCAATGGGGACCAAACGGCTCAAGGTCCAAATGAGAGTTTCAGTGCAGCTTCAAAGGGCTTTAAACGACACCAGATGATGAATAAGGGTCTTATCAAGCGAAACGAGCGCTCATTTAATAAATAAATAACAAAGTTTATCATTTTGATGAAGGAGTTCGAACAGGAGAGTCACGAACGCTCATCACAGAACAGAGCAAGGCGAGCATTTGAGCTTATAAAACTTAAACTTTGTTATTTATTTATTAAATGAGCGATCGTTTCGCTTGATAAGACCCTTATTCATCATCTGGTGTCGTTTAAAGCCCTTTAAAGCTGCACTGAAACTGTCTTTTGGACCTTGAACCGTTTGGACCCCATTGAAGTCCATTATATGGAGAAAATCCTGGAATGTTTTCATTAAAAACCTTCATTTCTTTTGACTGAAGAAAGAAAGACATGGACATCTTGGATGACACGGGGGCGAGTAAATCATCAGCAAAAGTTTTTTTAAAGTGAACTACTCCTTTAAGACTTGATTTGAAAAAAGCCGCATTCACACACACAGACTCTCACGCACGGCATTGTGGGATATCATCAGTGCACATTTGAGACGTTTCTCACAAAATCCAAATGGCGAATGTGATTGATTTGAGGCATCATGGGATAGTGTGCATGTGACCATCCGACCACACACAGTTAATGAGCTCAGATTAACTCGTAAGTGTCTTCTTTGACCTCTGTGTGTGTGTGTGTGTCAGGTGTTGAACGAGGCTGTCGGCGCTCTGATGTATCACAGCATCACACTGACGCGAGAAGATCTGGAGAAGTTTAAAGCCCTCAGGATCATCATCCGCATCGGCAGCGGATACGACAACATCGACATCAAAGCCGCCGGAGAGATGGGTACTGAACACACACACACACACACACATGCATTCACACAGATACGTTTTATGGACTATTAGTACTATCATTATTTCATAAATCAGGGTAAAGTAAAAAGTTGCTCTAAAGTTAATTGTGTGTGTGTGTGTGCAGGTATCGCGGTGTGTAACATCCCCTCGGCCGCAGTGGAGGAGACGGCAGACTCGACTCTGTGTCACGTGTTGAATCTGTACCGCAGGAACACGTGGCTCTATCAGGCGCTGCGCGAGGGGACGCGCGTTCAGAGCGTCGAGCAGATCCGGGAGGTGGCGTCAGGGGCCGCTCGCATCCGCGGGGAGACGCTCGGACTCATCGGCTTCGGTCAGACACACACACACAAGCAATGTTGCGTTTAAAAGACGTCTAAAACAGGGCAGAGCGTGGGCCGTCAGTGATCATGTGACACACAACCATCGCCACAAACGACATGTAATCAAATTCAAGTTTACACACAATTTCAACACGCTCGTACGATTACGTAATAGACACGTCACAGTTTCAGTCTTTAATACACAAAATCATGTTTTGAGATTAATGAATATAAAAATAGTTTAGAAGCGGTTCTGATCTGTCTGATGTTCATATATACGAATCAAGACACAATATTAACAATATTTCTTTATATTATTTTTTTTAAAATCAAAATTAACTGCGAGTCCCTGCAAATACTGGATGAACATATTGTACAGAGAGGCCAAACACACACACACATTTTCTATCTACGTATATAGTATTTAAAGAAGTATAATAATAATGATAAATATATGTATACATGTATGTTTTAATGAGATCAATATATATTTAAATTATTATTATCACAACAATATACAGTATATAAATAGTTTATATGTATATACTGAAATAATATTATATTCAAAAATTATAAATATTTTACATAAAATATGTTTAATGTTTAAATTATTACAAAACAAATTTAAAATCTTAAAAAAAAAATAATTTTAGTGTAGTTTTTTCCATTTATTTTTTTACAGATTTTTGCTGTATTTTTGAAATATAAGAAATGAATAATAAAATGACAAAAATAGACTGAATTTACATGTCTAATGTAAAATAACATGAAAAACCTGTAACTGTGAATAACCAAAAAATAATAATAAATATAACATTTAATTTAATATACACATTTAATGTATTATTTTATTTATATATATATTATTATTAGTGGTGTGCAAAAATTAACTGCGATTAATCACATCCAAAATAAAAGTCTGTGTTTACATAATATATGTGTGTGCAGTGTGTATAATTGTTTTGTATATATAAATACCCACACATGCATGTATATATTTAAGAAAAATGTGTTATTAATATATCAAATATTTATATTTATGTATATTATTCATTTTGTATTATTATGCAAATATTTCTTAAATATATACATGCATGTGTGTGTATTTATATATATATATAATAATTATACACACTACACACACATATATTATGTAAACACAAACTTTTATTTTGGATGTGATTAATCGCGATTCATCTTTTCCCAGCCCTAATATATATATATATATATATATATACAGTATATATTAAACATGCACACACGTCTGTATAAAAGGAGCAGTATGATTGGTTGACGGCGGCTGTGTGTGATGTTTGTGCAGGTCGTTCGGGACAGGCCGTCGCCGTCAGGGCGAAAGTCTTCGGCTTCAACGTGATCTTCTACGACCCATACCTGCAGGACGGGCTGGAGCGATCGCTGGGCGTCCAGCGGGTTTACACACTTCAGGATCTGCTGTACCAGAGCGACTGTGTGTCGCTGCACTGCAACCTGAACGAACACAACCATCACCTCATCAATGACTTCACCATCAAACAGGTACAACAGAAATCATCCTTTTAAACCAGTAACTGGTGATACTGCAGGCTGCTACCGCCTCCCTCTGGAGAAGCGGGATCATTACACCCATCTGTGTGTGTGTGTGTGTGTTAGATGCGTCAGGGAGCGTTCCTGGTGAACACGGCGCGAGGCGGTCTGGTGGACGAGAAAGCTCTCTCTCAGGCGCTGAAGGAGGGCAGGATTCGTGGAGCGGCTCTCGATGTTCACGAGACCGAACCCTTCAGGTGATGCTCACACACACTCACACACACCCCTGACGACACACATGATTAATTAATAATTAAAACACACATTAATATTATTGTAATAGTGTTATAGTTTTTATTGTAGGGCTGTCAAACGATTAATCGCGATTAATCACATCCAAAATTAAAGTTTGTGTTTACATAATATATGTGGGCGTAGTGTGTATAATTATTTTAGATATATAAATAGACACACATGCATGTATATATTTAAGAAAAATGTGTTATTAATATATCAAATATTTATATTTGAAGAGTTCAGATGCAAAAGCCTCTAAGTGCCATTTGAAATTTTCTTCTAAAATGATCATTTTTATCAAGCTTGTATATTTAAGTTCAGTAATTTCACTTAAATGACAATTAATAGGTAATCTTCATTGTCATTTAAGTGAAATTACTGAACTTAAATATACAAGCTTGATAAAAATGATCATTTTAGAAGATTATTTCAAATGGCACTGAGAGGCTTTTGCATCTGAACTCTTCATTTATACATAATATTAATTATGTGTAAATATATATATATATAAGTGTATACTTTCAGATTTTTCTTAAATATATACATGCATGTGTGTGTATTTATATATATACAAAATAATTATACACACTACGCCCACATATATTATGTAAACACAAACTTTTATTTTGGATGCGATTAATCGCGATTAATCGTTTCCCAGCCCTAATTTGAATATTTTGTACATTTCATTTTAGTTTAATTCATTTTATTATGTATTCTTGGAAGCTAATAATATTTTGACCAAAAAGTGACAGTAAAGACATTGTTACAAAAGATTCTATTTCAAATAAACGCTGTTCTGTTCATCAAAGAATCCTGAGAAATAGAAATAATCACGGTTTCCACAAAAATATGATTAACATGGATAATAATCATTAATCTTTATCATATAATCATAAATCATCATATTAGAGTGATTTCTGAAGGGTCATGTGACACTGAAGACTGCAGTAATGATGCTGAACATAACAGGAGTAAATTACACTTTACTGTATATTCACATAGAAAACAGAAGAAAAGGTTCTATATAGAACCTTAAAAGGTTCTATCAACGCTACGTATTTGGAACCCCTAAAAGGTTCTATACACTCTTAAAAAAAAGGGTTCCTCTGGGTTCTATATAGAACCCTGGGGTTCCATACTTGGCCAATAGAACCTTTTACAAAAAAAAAATGGTTCTATATAGAACCATTTTGGAGTTCCATATATGAAGCGGGGGATGGAACCATTTCTGGTTCTAAATAGAACCGTTGTAATATTTGACTATTTGATTGTATTTTTAAGCGACTCGTTCAGAAACTCTACATCTGTTGTTTTATTTACACCAGAGAATCTGTGAGAGTGTTTTCTGTGGCGAGTTTTGTTGTGAGAGAAGATTTGATTTATGTTGCACTGACTTCTTAAATGATTTCTAACAAAGTCTATTGTGTGTGTGTGTGTGTGTGTGTGTGTAGTTTTGCGCAGGGTCCTTTGAAAGACGCCCCTAATCTGATCTGCACGCCACACACAGCCTGGTACAGCGAACAAGCGTCTCTAGAGATGAGGGAAGCGGCAGCGACAGAGATACGCAGAGCCATCACAGGTGTGCACACACACACACACACACACACACCCTGTCACAAAAATCCTTTCAAACTGGTTTCTTGAACATTATAGGAAGTAAAAATGGACTGAACATTCTAAAAGCAGGATTACATTTAATAGTTCTGGCTTGGTGAAGATTGAGTAATCCCAGAAGAATACATTTACATTTTGAGAACGAAACAGAATGGACGTTTAAACTGGTCTCGTGTGTGTGTGTGTGTGTGTCAGGTCGTATTCCAGACAGTCTGAGGAACTGCGTTAATAAGGAGTTCTTCGTGTCCTCCGGCTCCTGGGGACTGATGGAGCAGCAGGTTCATCCAGAGCTCAACGGCGCCACATACAGGTACGAGACACACACTGTTGCTGAACCTTCATCAAGCACGTGTGACGGATGTAACATGATCATCATGAATAATTAGTGCGTGAAACCCTGTAAGCTCCACCCCTAAACAGTCACATGACTTGAGTTTAATTCTGAGCCCCGCCCCCATCTGCTTCTCTCATGCAGTCACGTCAACCAATCACTGCACGCTATCACGGCTGGCTCCGCCCCCCAAGACAAAATCAATGCCTAAACCAAGAGGAGGTAAACTCTCTCTCTCTCTCTCTCTCTCTCTCAGTGTATAGTTGAACAGATACAGTGTGTTTCTGCTCTCATGACGGCCCTGTTTCTTTAAACTTTTTAACAGCGCCCTCTACTGTACACGCGTCCATCTGCATGTGCTTCAGCCTGAGGCTTATTCAGTTCACTTCTGGGGTCAAAGGGCCGTCACATTAGCCAAAAACACAACTTTTGTTGCTGTTATTCAAAAAACAATCAAGCAAGCCCAGTCCAGACGAGAAAAACTAACACAAAAGTAATGTAACGCATCACTTCCCATTAAAGCAGCTCAACACAATTATGACCCTGGATCACAAAACCAGTCCCGAGTCGAAACAGGTGTATCAATCATAGATATGTACTGTATATAAAGGCTAGATGTGTCGTCAGCGCTGCTGGCCAATGGAGGTCGACGTCCGCACCTGGCGGCCATCTTGTCACAGGCAGCTCGCTCACTCGTAACTCTGTTTTAATGGTGCGTGTAATTGTTAAATAACCATAACTTGCTCAATTTTCTACCGATTTTCAAACGGTTTGGTTTGTTATAAGCATCAGAGATGTAGCTATGACACTGCATACTTATGAATAATAACCCAGACAGCAAACTGAATCAACGTGGAAACGACGTCTCTCATGACATCAAAACAACGTTGATTTTGCTCATCGAATTAACGTTGAACCAACGTCGGACGCGGCATTCTTCAAAGCTAAATCAAAGTCGAAAATTGGCTTGCTTTCATAACGTTGAAACAACTTTGATTTCAAGTTGATTTTCCATTAGTTTTGAAAGAATGACGCGTCTGACGTCGGTTCAATGTTAATTCGATGAGCAAAACAATGTCAGATCAACGTTGTTTCGATGTTATGTTTCCACGATGATTCGACGTCAGTTTGTTATCTGGGAAGTGTGTAAATAAATAATCATCCAGATAATTATAGCCACATTAATAACGTTTGTAAGAAACCAAACCGTTTGTAAATCCGTCAAGATTTCAACAAGATAAGAGTATTTCTTACATCAGTTACCACAGAGCCCGCCAGAAAGCCTGCCTGTGACAAGATGGCCGCTGTTGATGACGATAAAGACATCTAGCCTTTATTATGGTATCAATAGCCAAGAATACATTGTACGGGTCAAAATTATCGATTTTTCTTTTATGCCAAAAATCATTAGGATATTAGGTAAAGATCATGTTCCATGAAGATATTTAGTATTTAGAAGATATTTCCTACCGTAAATATATGAGTGAGTTTAGCACAATCGCCAACATACACACATACAACTTTAAGGCGAGACACGGCAGGCAAAAACATAGGTTTTTTTTCACTGGTCAATTTTGAGATTTTGGGATATTTGTCTTGAATAACATGTTTTCTTTCAGACTTGTGGTGAAAAAAAGTCTGAACTACACATTTAGGTCATTATTTTACTACACTTTGTCTGTTTGCGACTGTAGATTTCTCATAAATTCTTCAAAAGTTGGCATTTTAAATCCTCCCGCTGCTCATCACACACACCGTTAGAAAGCTCTCTTTCTCCTGTTCAACGCTGTCGGATCCAAATATGGTCATTTCCTTTTTACCAGCAGCCAATCGTGAAAGTAAAAGGAGGGATTTAACTCTAAATGCGCAATCTCATTGGCTGATGCTAAATCTTTAAAGCCCGTTTTCTCAAAATGACTTTTCTCTCATACTCCAAGTCCGAAATCTCCACTTCAGTAGCACCTATACACACCAAACTTTCCAGTTTTGTTCCTAGTTATATTATGAAGACATTTACAGAGGGATTTGTAAATATATTATTCCTAGCCTGATTTATATAACATTTTATTCCAAAAAACATGGCGAAAATCTTTTTTTCATGGCTATTGGCAGTATTTTCTGATTTACAGGATAACAAAAGTAGATATCCATAAATCCCTCTGTAATTTTTTCCCCATCTAATATGTGAACACAATGAAATAATAATTTTGAACCTGGCTTTATCCAATACTCAGATTTCGTTTTTTAAAATATATGCAAATTAGGGCATATTTCATTAGATAATGCCTAATTTGCATATTTAAACATTAAATTACAGAAAACTTTCACATCTTAATGTATGTAATCAACTGGGAAAGTTTCATGGTGATATCTGCTAGTTAAAAAAATAACCCTATTCACCTGTAGTGTCTCGCCTTAAAGCAGATTTCTCAATGTTTCAATGTTTTTGCATCTTCAGAATCCAGATCTTCAATAGTTGAGTCTCAGCCAAATAAAGTAACAAATCATAACAAACTATACGTCAGTGGAAAGATGATTTATTTCCAGCTTCTGCCCTCTCACGCAGGTTCCCATCAGGAGTGGGCGGAGCTTCAGCTGGGGTCTTCCCGGCGGGTTTGGTGCCAGTGACCCATTCAATGCCCGCGGGGAACCAGACACCGCCCCCGAACCAGCGGGAGAGCAGAGAACACCTGACCGAGCAATAACATCACACACACACACACACACACACACTGTTATGCCACGTAGGAGGAACTTTACAGACTGAAATCTCCGCCTCTTTACGTTTCAGTTTGTACTGTTTCGGAGGATGTTTTGGTCATGTGACTGCAGCACAGCGTCTCTGATTGGACAGACACTTTTACCTCCATAAACAGGAACACAATGGAGTTTGAATGGAGTTTGACGTGTTTCTTTTCACAATCTTGCCTGTTTTTTTTCCTCATCTCGTAAGTGTGAATTATTTAATTAAAATAAATCAGGCACTAGCCACGCCCACTGGTCATCCTTCAGGATGATTGACAGCTCAGCGCTCTGCTCTGATTGGCCTGGGCTCTCAGACTTTAGCCAAGGAGTGAAACACCAAAATATTTCTTGCGTGTGTGTGTTTTGTTTGTGTGTCTGTGACCTCTGTTAACGAACAGTCGATGAATATTTCCTTCTGGTTCAGCGTTCCAGCAGATGACGAGGTTTAAACGAAGATCATTTGCTATTTTAAATCGTGTGAGTTGTTGTTTTCGGTCCGCTACAAGACTCAGGAAAATCACAATTTGTCTTTTTTCCCCAGCAAATCTTGCAAATGAATGAATACAGATGATCTGCATATCTTCTCCTCGCTATTTCATTCATGTTAGTATTTTTATAAAGTGACATCTCATGAATACGTCATAATTAAAAATGATAATCTGCAACTCGGGTAGGTTTGTGACGCTAGATCCGTGTTCGTGTGACCATAGTCGAGTGTGAATCTCCCATGTCGTGTCTCTTTTATTGGGTTTGTTCTGTTTGTCTGATTCTCACTGAGCAAAAGTGGGAGTTTGTTTGTTTTATTGTGATTATTTGTATTTGTTTCTTGTACAAGGTGAACATTTAGCATCAGTACAGATCAAATAAAACATGCAGGTTCAAAACTGTTATCTATTCCTGTGATCAAAGCTGAATTTAGCATCATTACTTCCATAGATATGTATATAAAGGCTGGATGTGTTACGGCGGAGTTTCTATCGTCATCACCGGCGGCCATCTTGTCACAGACAAGCTGATGTAAGATGAGTGGTCAGCATGAACACAAATACTCTTATCGCGTTGAAATCTTGACGGATTTACAAACGGTTTGGTTTCTTACAAACGTTATTAATGTGGCTATAATTATCTGGATGATTATTTATTTATTTATTTATTTATATACTTATTATTCATAAGTATGCAGTGTCATCACTACATCTCTGACGTTTATAACAAACCAAACCGTTTGAAAATCGGTAGAAATTGAGCAAGTTATGGTTATTTAAATAATACATGGACCAATAGGCTCTATGCACAACTGCACTACTTCCTGAACTTCAGCCAGCTCCTTGTTTCCTGTTTACCATTATTGGACAATTTGATTAATTCAGGTGTGCTTGACCTCAGTAGTCACGGCAACAATAATCAAACACACCTGAATTAATCAATGTGTCCAATAATGACAGACAGGAAACAAGAAGCTGGCTGAAGTTCAGGAAGTAGTGGAGCTGTGCATAGAGCCTATACCACAATGTTACGAGTGAGTGAGAGAGTTTTTATGTAAGTGTGTGTACTGAACTTTACCCATAAGGTGATTCCTCTGGTGATTCTCACTCTGAGGGTCAAAGTTCAAACCGACTCTGACGAGTGTGTGTGAGTCACACCTGTCCCAGATCTTATTTAATTATAGTTTAAATGAAGCCAGTTTAACAGCCAGCTTTTCCTGCTGTGAGACATTCATTTTGTAACAGTCGTTATGTAGAACATTATTTGCTTATTTAAATATATTTATTTATTTTGGTTTTACACATTTACATATGTATTTACATAATATGTTTTTTTCCTTTTCTTTATTCTTTTTTTATTCTTCCTTTTTTTTCCTTCGTATTTTTTTTTTCTTTTTTTTTCTTTTCTTCTTTTTTTCCCTTTCATATTTACATAATGTGTGTAAATACCTCTGTAGAGCAGTGTATGTGGCTCAACGGCAGGATGTGCGCATGCGCATCAGTACATGCGTCAGTCTGCGCATGCGCGGCCGTCCTACACGTGTTGCACAGAAGTCTGACCAAAGAAAGTTTGCGAGTGTTTGCCGGCCCGGCCTCATCTTGATTCTCAGTGTCTCGGGACTTCACTCGCCTCGATGCCGCCGACGATCCACCGCGGTCCGACAGCCGGTGAGTTCGGGTCGGTTCTGATGCAACAGGTGACGCGTGCACGCGCTTCATCGGCTGCACCAGCCGGGAGCTGTCAAACTCAATCTGATTTATGCAAATATTAAAATTGTATTTTTAATGTAGTGTGTGATCTGTGCTTGAGCTCTTAGTTCAGAGAAAAATGACGATATTTTGATTAGTTTAAAGCATCTCGCGCTTGAATCGCTTGTGTTTTGATTGTGTGCGCGCGCACGATTTCTGCATTTAAATGAACCATTTGTTTGCTCAAAATTCCCTAAAGATTATTTAAAAATATTTTTAATCCTGATTGCACATAGTATTAGATTTTGTTATAATTTAAATTGTATAAATTGTTATAAAACAGTTATTGAATCAATATTGAATTGAATGAAATTGAATCATATCATTGATTCAATTTCATTTTGAATCGTTTCAAATTTGAATCGTTTCATTATTCTGTTATTTTCCTCTTTATTAACGTGAAGCTTCTTTAAAATAGTCTGTTACACAAATAAAGCTGACTGCGTGTGTGTGTGTGTGTGTGTGTGTGTGTGTGTGTGTGTGTGTGTGTGTGTGTGTGTGGAGCAGGAAGAGCGCCGTCTCTCCGGGATGAACTGGAGCAGCTCCTGCTTCAGAGGATTCTGGTTCTGGACGGTGGAATGGGAACGATGATCCAGCAGAGGAACCTGGAAGAGGAAGATTTCAGAGGTCAAGAGTTCAAAGGTCATCCCAAGAGTCTGAAGGGCAATAATGACCTTCTGAGCATCACTCAGCCGGACGTCATCTACAGCATCCACAAGGTGTGTGTGTGTGACCACTGGCCACGGTCCCCTCTATAAACCGCAGTAAACGTGAATCTGCGGCCAAAAATATCGTATATCAAAAATATTCAGGCGTATAAACCCGTGCATATGCCACAGCCTGCGCAGAATCCCCCTTATAACCTGTCAGAGGAAGAGTGTGTTCATGCGTCTCCTCCCTGAAACCATATATGAGCTGACAACGCCTCGTTTACCATATCCTCATCTGCATATAATAATAATAATAACACTAGGGCTGGGAAAATCACGATTAATCACATCCAAAATAAAAGTTTGTGTTTACATAATATATGTGTGTGTAGTGTGTATAATTATTTTGTATATATAAATACACACACATGCTTGTATATATTTAAGAAAAATGTGTTATTAATATATTTATGTATAATATTAATTTTGTATAAATATTAGGGCTGTCAAAAGGATTAATCGCGATTAATCGCATTCAAAATAGTTTGTGTTTCCATAATATATGTGGGGGCACTGTGTATAATTATTTTAGATATATAAATACACACACATGCATGTATATATTTAAGAAATATTTTCATGTATATATTGTATATAGATTTATATATAATTTATATTAAATATAAATGTAAATATTTTACATATAAATAATATTATTTTCTTAAATATACATGCATGTGTGTGTATTTATATATATACAATAATTATACACAGTGCACCCCACATATATTATGGAAACACAAACTTTTATTTTGGATGCGATTAATCGTGATTAATCCTTTTGACAGCCCTAATAAATATATATAAAGTATATACATGCAAATATTTTTTAATGTTTACATGCATGTGTGTGCATTTATATATACAAATTAATTATACACACTACAAATGTAAACACAAACTTTTATTTTGGATGCGATTAATCGTGATTAATCTTTTCCCAGCCCTAAATAATACATTTTATTTATGATGCGCTTTTCTAAAACCCAAAGTGCTACAAACTATAAAAACAAGTGAAATGCAAGTACAAAAGTAATACAAAAATGATCATTACAGCACACACCATTAAAATACTAATCTGTATAAGCAATTTTAAAAAGATGTGTTTTTAACAACTTCTTAAAACTGGCCAATGTGGGAGCAGCTCTAACAGTAAGAGGAATATCATTTGCATATCTTTATCCGGATATGCTGGATATTTTTTCGTTCATTGCACTGATTTGTAATTGTGTGTGTGCAGGAGTATCTGGAGGCGGGCGCAGACCTCATCGAGACCAACACCTTCAGTAGCACCAGCATCGCTCAGCAAGACTACGGCCTCGAGGATCTGGTGAATGTTTGCTTATATTGTGTGTTTGATATTAAAGTGCCGCTGTCCTGGATTACTGATGTCAGATCAGATATTCCCTTTCACGTGTTTGTCAATGTAAAGCTGATGTTTTAGGCTTCTAAAGCGATTCTGAACTGAAAGGAGTCATCGGTAATTCAGTCTCACTTCCTGCTGATCCCACGTAGAACTATCACTTGTCCGTATACGGGCAACCTAACTTTACTTCACTATATTACTATTAAATCCTGACAAACTGTATATCATTGGAAAGGTCTAAGACTCCTAAATAGATATTTTAGGTCTGTTTTTTTCTTACAAATTACGAATGAACAGTAATATATGAATTTATGACAAGAGTGAGCCTCAAAAAAATCGGTGTCATCACAGGAGTTTCTGACCTTTGTCACAAAAAGTCGAAACACACACTTTTAATAATTGAAACTTTGGTTTTTAGTGCTAAAAGTTCATAATAAAACATAATTAGTATTTGTCAATAAAAAAAATATAATATTATTAAAAAAGTAAGGTAAGAAGTCCTTTAAATATTATATATATATATATATATATATATATATAGAAATATTTTTTTGTATTATTATTATATCACATATTTCAGTAGTTATCATAAATTAGGTATCATTTGAAAGCTTACGAAACAAATGATAAACAAAATCAAACAAAATCTAAACAAAATCTCATGGGAACTTCAATTTTTGTGATATCAACTTCAAATTTGGAACACAACTTGGTTAGATATAAAGCTTTCATTTTATAGTAAAACATATTTTGTAAAATATTTAGTTCATATTAAAAAAACTCTATTAATAAATGACTTGTCGAGTTAGTAACGTGTGTGTGTGTTGTTGTGTTTCAGGCGTATCGGCTGAATAAAGCGTCTGCTGAACTGGCCCGGAGAGCGGCTGATGATGTCACAGCTCAAACAGGTCACACACACACACACACGTCAGTCTCTCTTCATCTGATAGTAGCGTGGCGTTCGTCGCGTTTGTGACGGTGTTGTTGTCGTTGGCAGGTTGTAAGCGGTTCGTCGCAGGAGCTTTGGGGCCGACCAATAAAACCCTGTCTGTGTCGCCCTCAGTGGAGAGACCCGACTACAGGAACATCAGTAAGAGAGTGTGTGTGTGTGTGTCGCCGTCAGTGGAGAGACCCGACTACAGGAATATTAGTAAGACTGTGTGTGTGTTCAGCGTTCGATGAGCTGGTGGAGGCGTATGAGGAGCAGGCGAAGGGTTTGCTGGATGGAGGTGCTGATGTTCTGCTGGTGGAAACCATCTTTGATACTGCTAATGCAAAGGTACGAGGATCTGACACACACCTGACACACACCCGACACACACCTGAACACCAGGCCCGGCGATTTAGTGGCACTAAAAATCAATCTCGCCTAGGGCAACCAAAGTGATAGAGCCGGCCCTGCCTGACACACACCTGACACCAGGGCTGGACTGGGACAAAAAATCAGCTCTGGACACTTCATCCAGACCAGCCCACTATGCATGTAAACACACACACACGTGCATTAATCTGCATGTAAAATTACTGATTAGATTTTATTTACTATCAAAACCAAGAAAAAACTTTTAAAATAATAAACAAAGGAAATGGAAATGATTTTATAAGGCTTTATTGTAAATAACTGGTCTTAATTTATGTGCCACTTAATATTGTAACAGAATATTCTTATGCTATACTACATAAACTATATTTCATTAAGTGCAACATCACTGCGAGGACCTAAGAATATATATATTCTGTAGCTCCTGGCAGTGATGTTTCACCTCATGAAATATAGTTTATATAATATAGCATAAGAATATTCTGTTACAATATTATGTTCACATTTATGACACAGACAGTAGATAAGGCTTCTGCCAGGCACTTTCAGGGATACAAATTGAAAAAAAATATGTATATATGTGCATATTTATATGCAAAATACTCCTTTTTTTCAAGTCAACTATGTGCTATGGTCATTAAATGGCTTTCCTGAGGTAAATGTAACGTTCTGTGACATAATTGTTCTCCTGCTGTTTTATTATTCTCTTTCCGTGGTTGAAAAGCACTGATTGATTGATATTAGTTATGACGCACATACCGTTTGATAAGTTGTAGACTATTGTATCTTATCTTTAAATAAAAAGTATCAGATGATCGGTTTACTTGAACTGAGGCGCTAAAGCGGTCTGTCACGTCATATTTTCTAGCGACAAAACGGTTTTGTCTGAATTTCGTAATAAAATGGACAGAACCCGAGAACTGAGAATTTTAAGGCTATATAGATCAGTGAGTAGAGTAATAGTGAGTATGTTCTAATGTAGCGTTTTAGTTAGACATTTAGAATGTAACAATGTAACATTTTATTTAGACATTTAGAATGTAACAATATAACGTTTTAGTTAGACATTTAGAATGTAACAATATAACGTTTTAGTTAGACATTTAGAATGTAACAATATAACGTTTTAGTTAGACATTTAGAATGTGTCAGACAGTCAGACCTGTCAGTCTCGCAGCTCGCGTCAGCTTCATACGGCTTCATGAGAGAGACTCAAGCCCGGAATTGGACAATTTAACAATATACTTACGATAGAATATATTTACAATTAATAATGATTTAAAAACAAAATACATAATGTGCTGGGCCGCCGGAATCTCCCGGTAGTCCCGATGGCCAGTACATGCCTGCCTGACACACACCTGACACACACCTGACACACACCCATTCCATGCTTCCTGACTCATCAACTCTTGTCAACCAGGGGCTCCAGATGTATTATTGGGTTCCTCGACATGTGTTCTGTGTGTTATCTCTGTGTGAACACTGACTGATGTGTGTGTGTGTGTGTTTCTATCAGGCGGCTTTATTTGCCATCGACAGACTGTTTGAAGAGAGTTATGACCCTCGACCTGTGTTAGTAAGTCACTCACTGTACCTGATCTGAGAGAGAGTGAAACATGAAAATATGATTAACTAATATCATGAAACGAGTGTGTGTGTGTGTGTGTGTGTAGATCTCAGGCACTATCGTGGATAAGAGCGGACGCACACTCTCAGGTCAGACGGGCGAGGCGTTCGTCATCAGCATGTCTCACGCTCAGCCGCTGTGGTGAGAATCTTCATCATCCTCATCATCTTCAGTCTCTGCAGTGATGCGTTTCCTGTGACGTGTGTTCTCTGTCTGTGTGTTCCAGCATCGGCCTGAACTGCGCTCTGGGAGCCAGTGAGATGCGGCCCTTCATCGAGGCCATCGGGAAGAGCACGGGCGCCTTCGTTATCTGTTACCCCAACGCTGGTGAGCCTCACACACACACACACACACACACACACAACCAGTTAAATAAAGAATATTTCACAATATTACTGTTTTTAATCAAATAAACACAGCTGTGGCGAGCAGAAGAGATTTCTTTTAAAAATATAAAAATTGGACCGATCCTAAACTGTATATGTGATGTTATGATGAATTATGGGATTATTTTCTGGCGTTTGTGTCCAGCATATGTGGAGTGTTGTGCGTCTCTGATGTGTGTTTTCAGGGCTTCCCAACACATTCGGAGGATACGACGAGACGCCCGAGGTCACAGCGGGGCATTTAAAGGTAGCGCAGCGATACACTGACGTGTGTGTGTGTGTGTGTGGAGTTTCTCATGACACACACACTGTTTTCTTGCAGGAGTTCGCTGTGGACGGTCTGGTGAATATTGTTGGCGGCTGCTGCGGAACGACACCCGATCACATCCGGTGTGTGTGTGTGTGTGAGAGATTCATCCTGATGTCTGAGTGTGTGCTAGTGTTGAGATCGCTGAACTGCAGTGTGTGTGTGTGTGTGTGTGTGTGTTTCAGGGCGATTGCTGAAAGCGTGCGTCAGGTTAAGCCCAGAGTTCCTCCCACAGACGTGTTCAGTGGTTATATGCTCCTGTCAGGTGTGTGTGAGAGCGTCTCCTTTAATGAACTCTTGATGTTTCCTGATTAACTCTATCAGTTCATCAACGCTGGAATACAGACGCAGAAGAAAAGAAGAGTTAAACAGTCACAGAGGTTTAGATTTATTGTAAAGGAAATGCACTGAAGTAGATGTATTTATTTTATTATATATATATATATATATATATATATATATATATATATATATATATATTCTAGGGCTGTCAAAACAATTAATCGCGATTAATCGCATCCAAAATAAAAGTTTGTGTTTCCATAATATATGTGGGTGCACTGTGTATGATTATTTTGTATATATAAAAAACACACATGCATGTATATTTAAGAAAAAAAAATATTTATATATAAAATATTTATATCTAATATAAATTAGATATAAATCCATATACAGAATATACATGAAAATATTTCTTAAATATATACAAGCATGTGTGTGTGTTTATATATACAAAATAATTATACACAGTGCACCCACATATATTATGTAAACACAAACTTTTATGTTGGATGCGATTAATCACGATTAATGGTTTTGACAGCCCTAATATATGTATATATATATATATATATATATTTTTTTTTAAATATATTTTTTTATTTATATATATATATATATATATATATTAAGGCTGTGCAAAAGTTAATTGCAATTAATCGCATCCAACATAAAAGTTTGTGTTTAAATACCTATGCATGCATGTATATATTTAAGAATTATTTGCGCTTAAATTCTGCACATATATATAAATACATAATCTATATTATATAAATATTTTATATATGAATAACACATTTTCTTAAATAAATACATGCATGTGTGTGTATTTATATATACAAAATAATTATATACAGCACACACAAATATATTATGTAAACACACTTTTATTTTGGATGCAATTAATCACAATTAATTTTTGCACAGCCTTAATATGTATATTTTATGTATATATATATATATATTTAAGTATATTTATATATATAAATTTATATGAATATATATGAATTTAACACACACGCACACACACTCTCTCTCACCATATGTGACGTTGTGTGTGTGTCTCAGGTCTGGAGCCGTTCAGGATCGGCCCGTACACAAACTTCGTGAACATCGGTGAGCGCTGCAACGTCGCCGGATCGCGCAGGTTTGCTAAGCTCATCATGGCGGGACAATATGAGGTTTGATTTACAGTCAGAACAGACGTTCTTTTATTATTAAATATTGTTAGATTGTTTGTAATCTCTCTCTCTCTCTGTCAGGAGGCGTTGAGCATCGCTAAAGCTCAGGTGGAGATGGGCGCTCAGGTTCTGGATATCAACATGGACGAGGGGATGCTGGACGGATGCGCTGCCATGACCCGCTTCTGTAACCTGATCTCCTCGGAGCCCGACATCGCCAAGGTCCAGCTGACACACACACACACACACACACACATTCACATGAAGCTCCATCTGACCTCTGCTGACCTCTGACCTCTGCAGGTGCCGCTGTGCATCGACTCGTCGAACTTCGCGGTGATCGAGGCGGGTCTGAAGTGCTGTCAGGGCAAGTGCATCGTGAACAGCATCAGCCTGAAGGAGGGCGAGGAGGAGTTCCTGCGGCGCGCCCGTCTGGTCCGTCGCTACGGCGCCGCGGTGGTCGTCATGGCCTTCGATGAGGAGGGACAGGTGCGGGACTGGCAGAGGACAGTTTCAGTCGATTAAATGAGTGTTGATTGCAATTTTGATCAATGTTGGGAACCAAACCATTTTGGACCCCATTGACTTTCATTATACGGACAAAAACGACATTTCTTAAAGGATCTTCCTTTGTGTTTTCCACTAAAAAGAAAGTGTGAGTGAACTAGTTCTTTAAAGAGGACTAACTTGAACTGTTTAATGTGTAAGGACACACTGACCTCTGTGAGAACAGGGTTACCCAACATAACACTTCATATTCTGATTATATTTGTGCGTATGTGAGAATCTTTTTACATCTAATTAAAATCTGATTATTGCTCGTTACACCTTTAACTTTTTTTTACATTTATGCTGATATTAAGAAGTTTAAATCAATGGATTTTGATTCATATTTCAATCAAAATGCATTTATTTAAACTGCTTAGAATCAGCATAAATATGTTCGTTGTAAATAATTAGAGTGAATCTGCTGACGCGTGTGTGTGTGTGTGTGTGTGTGTCCAGGCGACTGAAACGGATCAGAAGGTTCAGATCTGTGCGAGAGCCTATCAGCTCCTGATCAGTGAGGCGGGCTTCAACCCCAATGACATCATCTTTGACCCCAACATCCTGACCATCGGCACCGGTATGGAGGAGCACTGCATGTACGCCGTCAACTTCATCAGAGCCACACGCATCATCAAGGTCTGTCTCTCTCTCACACACACACACACACACACGCATATCATTTTTAAGTGGACCTAAGTAAGTTGTTGAATGTGTGTGTAGGAGACTCTGCCGGGCGCGAGGATCAGCGGTGGCCTCTCCAACCTCTCCTTCTCCTTCAGGGGGATGGAGGTCATCAGGGAAGCCATGCATGGAGTGTTTCTCTACCACGCCATCAAGGTCAGTCTCAGCTCAGTCTTAGTCTCAACTCAGTCTCAGCTCAGTCTCGACTCAATCTCAGCTCAGTTTCAACTCAGTCTTAGTCTCAACTCAGTCTCGACTCAATCTCAGCTCAGTTTCAACTCAGTCTCGAGTCAGTCTTAGTCTCAGCTCAGTCTTGACTCAATCTCAGCTCAGTTTCAACTCAGTCTCGACTCAGTCTTAGTCTCAACTCAGTCTCGGCTCAGTTTCAACTCAGTCTCGACTCAGTTTCAGCTCAGTCTCGACTCAGTCTTTGTCTCAACTCAGTCTCAGCTCAGTCTCGGCTCAGTTTCAACTCAGTCTCAGCTCAGTCTCGAATCAGTCTCAGCTCAGTCTCAACTCAGTCTCAGACTCAGTATCAGTCTTGTCTCATTCTCGACTCTCAGCTCAGTTTCAGTCTCGTCTCGGCTCAGTTTCAACTCAGTCTCGTCTCATTCTCGTCTCAGTCTCAACTCAGCCTCAGCTCAGTTTCAGTCTCGTCTCAGTCTCAGCTCAGTCTCGGCTCAGTCTTAGTCTCAACTCAGTATCAGTCTCGACTCAGTCTTGACTCCATCTCAGCTCAGTCTCGACTCAGTATCAGTCTCGACTCAGTCTCAGCTCAGTTTCTGTCTCGTCTCAGTCTCATCTCAGTCTCGTCTCAGCTCAGTTTCAGTCTCGTCTCGTCTCAGTCTCGTCTCAGTCTCAGCTCAGTCTGTAAAACAGGTCAACACTCACTCACACTAGTGTCCTAGAACTGCAGTCCTGAAACTGAGATCCGGATATTTAATGGATAAGAAGGTTTATCCTTGTACAAACTCTTGTACTATCCTTGTGTGTGTGTGTGTGTGTGTGTGTGTGCGCAGGATGGCATGGACATGGGGATCGTGAACGCTGGTAATCTTCCGGTGTATGACGACATCGATAAAGAGCTCCTGCTGCTCTGTGAGAACATCATCTGGAACCGAGACCCAGACGCCACAGAGAAGCTCCTGCTGTACGCTCAGGTACTGTAGAACCAGAACATGAACATGTTTAGAGATCTCAGATCAGCGGAGAGAGTCATGAACTGAAGAGTCCGTCTGTGCTCCTCATGTTGGTGTGTAGAATAACGCTAAAGGAGGGAAGAAGGTCGTTCAGACGGACGAGTGGAGGAAGAGCAGCGTGGAGGAGCGGCTGGAGTACGCACTCATCAAGGTCAGTCCACACACACACACACACACACTTCACTGCGCATTACACACAATCAGAAGATAGAGAGACCAGACCGAGCTCAACCTCTCTCCTGAATAGACACTGGCTGCAGTTCCTCCTCTGGCCACTAGAGGCGCTGCAGAAGAGACTCACTCCCATAGACCCGCATGTTAATACGCCTGACTTTACAGCAGAAAAACACACGTTTACAGTCATCGTTTAAATTATATTGAGCCTTAGAGTTCTGCATAATTAAGGGCTTGGCCACTTGAGTGACAGGTGGATTGCCGCTGATTAGCCATTTGTGTGATAGAGTTATCGTCACGTCACCTCAGCTAATCCACTTTATGCACATGTTTGTATTCAGTCTATGGACCAGACATAATGAAGCTGTGTGTGTGTGTGTGTGTGTGTTCTCAGGGAATAGAGAAGCATGTGGTGGAGGACACGGAGGAGGCTCGTCTTCAGTCGGACCGCTATCCCCGGCCGCTGCACGTGATCGAGGGGCCGCTCATGAACGGCATGAAGACGGTCGGAGATCTGTTCGGGGCCGGGAAGATGTTCTTACCTCAGGTACTGGAGACCAAACACTGATGATGATGATGAGGAAGATGATGGTATCAATTCATCTTGATTAGCTCGCTTACATCAGCAGAGAAGCTGAAGACGTGGAGCAGCTTTAATGTCCTTTCCCAAAGTGCTTCAGTTTATAATTAATACATGGATATAGCGGTGTCACGATACTGAACTCACCATACAATATTATAAACCCCTCACACTGCTGAGAGAGAGAGAAAACTAAATAAAAATAAGTTTTTTTATTACAAGTGACTCAAAATAAAGTTTCATGAAGAAGATTTAACATCTTCTAAAGGTTCTCTAGTGGACACTAATTCTCTTAGAAAAATATGTATTCAAAAGTAGTTATTTTATGTTATCGCTGCCAACCCCCTTTTGGACTATTAATTAATAGAGTGTAAATTGATGCTAGATTATGAATACATCAATCTTTTAATATATAGAATAACTAATGAAGCATTTAGAATAATAACATGTTAAAACTCGTCATGGAAGGGAAGCAGTAGGGCTGGGCAACGATTAATCGCATCCGAAATAAAAGTTTGTGTTTACATAATATATGTGTGTGTAGTGTGTATAAATAATTTGCATATATAAATACACACACATGCATGTATATATTTAAGAAAAATGTGTTATTTATATGTCAAGTATTTATATATAATATTAATTATGTATAAATATCAGGGCTGTCAAAATGATTAATCACAATTAATCGCATCCAAAATAAAAGTCTGTGTTTACATAATATATATGTGTGTGGTGTGTATAATTATTTTGTATATATATAAAAAACACACATGCATGTATATTTAAGAAAAAAAATATTATTTACATATAAAATATTTATATATAATATAAATCTATATACAGAATATACATGCAAATATTTCTTAAATATATACAAGCATGTGTGTGTGTTTATATATACAAATTAATTACACACCACACACACATATATTATGTAAACACAAACTTTTATTTTGGATGCGATTAATCGTTGCCCATCTCTAGGAAGCAGCGCTGGTCTGTTCTCCTCTATTGTGTCGTATATCGAGTGAAACGCTTCAGGAACACGAACACATGTGGGCGGGGCTTGATTGTGTCTGTGGGTGGGGTTTTATTTTGTCTGTGAATTGATTGGATGGTGGTTTGCTATTGGCTGATCTCCTGTGAGTGACAGGTTAAAGCCCCGCCCACATCATTAGAGAAGAGGAACTGATTCTGATTCAATATTATGAACACAATAATGATGATGTCACCCATAAATCATTTACAATAAACAGCAATATTCCATAAATAAATAAACAGATATTGTCTGTGTGGATTGATGGTGTGAGACAGTAGTGAAGTCCATCACGGGCCGGTGTGTGTGTGTGTGTGTGTGTGTGTCGTCAGGTCATCAAGTCGGCGCGTGTGATGAAGAAAGCGGTCGGGCATCTGATTCCCTTCATGGAGAAGGAGAGGCAGGAGAAGATGTCGGGATCTGATGAAGACTCGGTGAGTGTGATGAAGAAGAGGAGCCTGATGATGATCTCAGAGAGCATGATGGGACACTTACTGTGTGTGTGTGTGTGTGTGTGTGTGTGTGTTCTGCAGGACCCGTATCAGGGGACGGTTCTGTTGGCCACGGTGAAGGGAGACGTTCATGATATCGGCAAGAACATTGTGGGAGTCGTGCTGGGATGCAACAACTTCAGGTGTGTGTGTGTGTGTGAGTGTGTGTGTGTGTGTGTGTAAGCACTGCTCGTGGCGTGTGATTTGAGGATGTTTGTATGTAGTGGCCGTTCAGTTGCAGCAGATGTTTGAAGACAGACGAGTAAACACTGCCATCAGTCATTCTAACCCAGCGCTGTGTGTGTGTGTGTGTGTGTGTGTGTGTGCGTGTGTGTGTGTGTGTGTGTCCTTAGGGTCATTGATCTGGGAGTGATGATTCCCTGTGACAGAATCCTGCGGGAGGCCATTCAGAACAAAGCAGGTGTGTGTGTGTGTGTGTGTGTGTGATCTCCTATGTAAGAAAAATAATGACAATATTTTACTTATAAATAATGTTTATATTTATAAGGGCTGTCAAAACAATTAATCGCGATTAATCACATCCAATATAAAAGTTTGTGTTTACATAATATATGTGGGTGCACTGTGTATAATTATTATATATATATATAAATACACACACATGCTTGTATACATTTAAGAAATATTTTCATGTATATTCTGTATATAGATTTATATATAATTTATATTATATAAAAATATAAATACTTTATATATAAATAATATTTTTTTCTTAATATACACGAATGTGTGTGTGTTTATATATATATATAATTATACACAGTGCACCCACATATATTATGTAAACACAAACTTTTATTTTGGATGTGATTAATCGCGATTAATCGTTTGAAAGCCCTAATATTTATATTATATATTTATATTTACTTATAAATAAATAATGACTCGCGTGCGTTAGCTCTGGTGTTCATCACTCAAGGGGGCGCACGCAGGAGTAACTTTACTTCCTCTCTGAACAGTGTGTTTTCACGCGTGACTCTGTGTGTGTGTGTGTGTGTAGATGTCATCGGCCTCTCCGGTCTCATCACTCCGTCTCTGGATGAAATGATTCACGTGGCCAAAGAAATGGAGCGTCTGGGCCTGAAGACTCCTCTGCTGATCGGCGGAGCGACCACGTCCAAGTACGACTCCGCTCCCGAGTCTCTTATTCCAATATCAGTTTGACTCTTTTACACGAATCAGTTCACAGTATCATTCTGATTCAGGAATCATGGACTGAACATCTGTTTGTGCTGCTGGTGTTTAAATAAGAGACACACATCAGTTCTTCAGTTTGGATCTTTTGCATGAATCATTTTGATTCACTGATTCATTTGCATCATCGCTCATAATTATCATATTTGATCATGTTTGAGTGAGATTGATGTAGTTATTGCTTCTAAATGTTTATGTTCATTACACTGATGATGCTCTGAAATTTCAAAATGATCCTGTCCGTTCTTTAGGAGAATATTATGTTTGTTAACCCTCTGTGGTTGTTCGGCCTAAATGGACCTGAATAATTAAAATATATATATATTTTTTTTAAATCACAGCTTTCTCAGAATGGTCCGGAATTTGGTGACTTTGTTGGTATTTGAACACCCAAAAAAATTGGGGACGGGATGTGAATAGTCTAAGTGGTTGTAAAAAAAATAGTCACACTTGGGGTGTTCAGGTCCAAATGGACCCGCATGGGAAATGAATGGGAAATTGGCAAAAATGTGAAAATACTGAGTTTTTTTGTGCGTATAATCTACAAATCAGCCACGATCTTGAAAAAAAGCACACAACAGTGAAGGGGTGAATCTATAAAACATCAAGAGTGCAAAACAGACACATCCAGACACTTTTATACACAAACACACCAAAAAATTCAGATTATACATGTGTTTTACATTTTTAAAAAGCTCAGTTTGTCCACCAGATGGCATCCATCTCATTTCAAAAATTGCTTTTATGAGGCCTAGGCTTGACTCTAAAATGAAATACAGCTTTAAATTTTTGTTTAAAAAAATATATTTAAAAAAAAAAATTCTATTACGTTCAATGGGGGAAAATTTTGTCAGAATTATTGCATTAATACTAATTATATATATATATATTTTTTGAAATTCTCTCAATACACAAAAAAAAAGAAAAGAAAAAATATTATAAAAAAACGAGTAAAAAAAAATCATGATTTTTTTTTTTTTTTTTTTTTTTTGAAATATGAATCCCGGCCTTTGGGTCCATTTGGACCTGAACACCCCGAGCGTGACTCTGAAACGAACAGCCCCAGAGGGTTAATTTAGTAAAAGGGTTTTACAGTACTGGATGCATTCGTCTGGTTTCGGTGGAAGAACTGACTGGAAATCCTCTGTTGTGTGTGTGTGTGTGTTTTGACAGGACTCACACAGCGGTGAGAATCGCCCCGCGCTACAGCTCACCCGTTGTTCATGTGTTGGACGCGTCCCGCAGCGTAGTAGTGGTGAGGCGCATCTCTCTCTCCCTCTCTCTCTCTCTTTCTCTCTCTCTCTTTCAATGACAATGTATAGACCATTTCACAAGATGTAAACAACACTGGTCCAGAAACACTTCCTGTTTCAGTTTGTAACTGTTTTCTTTATTTCACATGTGAAGAAAACATCTTAAAGATGTTTGTTTAACTTTTTGATTCAGTTTTAAATGTTCTGTTGGTTGTATTTTATCCCAGCTTTAATGTAGTGTTAAAAAACTGAAACAGGAAGTGCTTCTGGGCCAGTGTTGTTTACATCTTGTGAAATGGTCTATACGTATAGCATGATTTAAAACAGCAGCTGTTGACCAGTGTCTGCTTCCACAATGTAATTAGGTTCATTTAAAGAATAGAAAAAGACCTAAAGAGCACACAAAATCACAACATTAAAACACTTGTGATGATGATGATGATGATGATGATTGTGCAGTGCTCTCAGCTGCTGGATGAAGCTGTGCGTGAGGATTACTTCGAGGAGCTCCGAGACGAGTACGAGGACATCCGACAGGATCATTACGACTCGCTGAAGGTCTGAGGGTCACATGACCTGAACTCGGTTCACACTCATTTGCATAGCGCTTTCACAATGCATATCGTTCCAGATCATCAGTGTACTGACTGTGTCCAAGTCATGTCCATATGTCAGAAATGTTTTGTCACTAGTTATTAGGGCTGGGTATTGAGACAAATTTCACAATTCGATTCGATTTTGATTACGATTCGATTCAATATTGATTATTTTGGATATCAGTTCCAATAAATGTCCATTTTTCTGAAGGGAATCAAATCTCTGAACTAATGCTGTAAACTATGGGAGTCTAGTTGTGTTCATTAGCCTAATATGAAGGTCATAATCAACTGTTTTAGCTATACAAACTCTTAAATTACACTTTTATTTATTTTTATAATGAGAATATAAACATTTAAATGGTGGCTGTCATAAAAACTTGCCAGATTTATTCAAATCTGCATTAAATATTGAAGAACATTAAGATTATAATGCAAATGTAATATGGTGTATATATTTATCAAAATGCTCCTCTCTAGAGTTATTTTTTCTATCTGACTAACGAGTTTATGTGGGTTTTCTGAGGTAAATATGACGATACATTGATTACAAGCTGTTTAACTGACGTCTTTCCACGGTTGAAACGCTGATTGAGTGAATCAATGTGTCATGATCCGGATTTGGATCAGTTGTCCTCTATCTTTAACACACTTTCAGATGCTCATTCATGTTTATTTGGCGCTGTGACTGGTAATTTGAAAATTGAGACTTTGTTTCATATCAATAGTAACAAAGGACAAAGATTATTGCGATTTTCAGCCGCGATACAATGATCCATTCATTCAAATGAAACAGGATGACTAATCGATTCTTGAGATTTAAGAGTCGATATCGGTTCGTAAAAATGAGAATCGATTCATATCGACAAATCGATATTTATTACCCAGCCCTAGTAGTTATGCTTTTCCACATACAGGGAGTGTGACAGAACTGAAGTGTGTGTGATGGTGTGTTTGTGTCCTCCAGGACAGACGCTTCCTGTCTCTGAGTCGAGCGCGAGAGAAGGGCCTTCATATAGACTGGCTCTCGCAGCCCAGACCAGGTGTGTGTAAACCCCAGCAGCTGTGTGTGTGTTTTGTATGATCTTGGTTTCAGGAAATGAATTCCTCTACAGTGTTAGTTATATCATGTGTGTGTGTGTTTTCTCTCAGTGCGGCCGCAGTTCTTGGGCACACGCGTGTTTGACTCGTATGACCTGCGCTCGCTGGTGGACTTCATCGACTGGAAGCCCTTCTTTGACGTGTGGCAGCTGAGGGGCAAATACCCCAACCGCGGATACCCCAAAATATTCAAGGACAAAACCGTGGGTGCGTCTGATTGGCTGCAGGGTCGGCGTGCGGAGGTCAGAGGTCAGCGTGGGTGACCTCTCTAATGTGTGTTTCAGGAGAGGAGGCTCGGCGTGTCCATGATGAGGCTGTGAAGCTGCTGAACCGCTTGATTGACAGCGGCGGTCTTCATGCCCGGGGGATTCTGGGATTCTGGCACGCTCAGAGTGACGGCGATGACATCATGGTGTACGGTGATGACGTCACGTCACATATCGCCACCTTCCACGGCCTCCGACAGCAGGTGAGCAACCCCTAGACTGTAAAAACACTGGGGTAGTGTGTGTGACGTCACCCGTAGTGTTTTTAAAGCCCAAAGTGGGCGGAGCCATCCTTGGCCGGATAAACGAAAATGTGCAGCGAGGCGGATTAGATGAGGTGATGTGACGCTAACGCTTGTAGTAGTGACATCAGCAGCAATCCACCTGTCACTCAAGTGGCCACTCCTTTAATTATGCACATATTTAAGGCTCAATATAATTTAAACGGATGAGTTATAAAAAAATTCACCGTCCTCACAGTCGTCATGAAGGACAACATTAGCGATATAGACCAAAACCACTTTTAACGCCAGACTGTAAACATGTGTTTTTCTGCTGTAAAGTTGGGCGTTTTAACATGCGGGTCTATGGGAGTGAGCGCCTCTAGTGGCCAGAGGAGGAACTGCAGCCAGTGTCTATTCAGGAGAGAGGCGGGAAGGTTGCCCAAACAGACCAATCACAGCTCATTCTGCTCTTGCTCGCATCACGTGTTCTCCCGCAGGCGGAGAAGGACTCTGCGAGCTCAGAGCCGTACCTGTGCCTGTCGGACTTCGTGGCTCCTCGCGGCAGCGGCGTTCAGGATTACGTGGGTCTGTTCGCAGTGTCCGTGTTCGGAGCGGAGGAGCTCAGCCGCACGTTTGAGCAGCAGAACGACGATTACAACAGCATCATGGTCAAAGCGCTGGCGGACCGACTCGCTGAGGTAAACATTCAGAAGCAGTGTTTCAGCCTCAGGGGAACTTCTAGATTTCTCTGAAATAGTCAAAGTCTATGGAAGCTTGTTTCCGCCACAGAATAACAAAAAAAAAAAAATTGGTAATTGCAACTTTTTATCTCACATTTCTGACATTTTATCTCAGAATAGCATGATATTCAGTTGCCTGTTATAAAGTCACAATTGTGTGTTACAAAGTCGGAATTGTGTTATAGAGACAGAACTGCGTTATAAAGTCAGAATTGCATTAGAGAGTTATAAAGTGAGGTTTGTGTTATAGAGTCAGAGAGTCACAATTGCTTTATAGAGTCAGAGTGAATAGAGTCAGAATTGTGTTATAAAGTCATAATTGAATAGAGTCAGAATTGCATTATAGAATCAGAATTGAATAGAGTCAGAATTGCATTATAGAGTCAGAATTGCATTATAGAGTCAGAATTGAATAGAGTCAGAATTGTGTTATAAAGTCAGAATTGAATAGAGTCAGAATTGTGTTATAAAGTCATAATTGAATAGAGTCAGAATTGCATTATAGAATCAGAATTGAATAGAGTCAGAATTGCATTATAGAGTCAGAATTGTGTTATAAAGTCAGAATTGAATAGAGTCAGAATTGCATTATAGAATCAGAATTGTGTTATAAAGTCAGAATTGCGATTTAGAGTCAGAATTGTGTTATAGAGTCAGTATTGTGTTATAGAATCAGAATTGCAATATAGAGTCAGAATTGAATAGAGTCAGAATTGCATTATAGAATCAGAATTGAATAGAGTCAAAATTGCATTATAGAGTCAGAATTGCGTTATACAGTTATAAAGTGAGGTTTGTGTTATAGAGTCAGAGAGTCAGAATTGCGTTATAGAGTCAGAATTGAGTTATATAGTCACAATTGCTTTATAGAGTCAGATTGAATAGAGTCAGAATTGCATTATAGAATCAGAATTGTGTTATAGTGAGAATTGTGTTATAAAGTCAGTATTGTGTTATAAAGTCAGTATTGTGTTATAGAGTCAGTATTGCATTATAGAGTCAGAATTGTGTTATAGAGTCAGAATTGCGTTATAGAGTCAGAATTGAGTTATATAGTCACAATTGCTTTATAGAGTCAGATTGAATAGAGTCAGAATTGCATTATAGAATCAGAATTGAATAGTCAGAATTGCATTATAGAATCAGAATTGTGTTATAGTGAGAATTGTGTTATAGTGAGAATTGTGTTATAAAGTCAGTATTGTGTTATAGAGTCAGTATTGCATTATAGAGTCAGAATTGTGTTATAAAGTCAGAATTGTGTTATAAAGTCAGAATTGTGTTATAGAGTCAGTATTGTGTTATAGAGTCAGTATTGCATTATAGAGTCAGAATTGTGTTATAGAGTCAGAATTGCGTGATAGTCAGAATTGAATAGAGTCAGAATTGCATTATAGAATCAGAATTGAATAGAGTCAGAATTGTGTTATAAAGTCAGAATTGATTAGTCAGAATTATGTGTTATTTTGGCGATCTCTATTGTGAATGTGCAGTTCCAGCACAGTGTTTGAGTGTGTGTTGCAGAGTGTGTGTTGTAGTGTTGGAGTGTGTATTGCAGTGTTTGAGTGTGTGTTCCTCCACAGGCGTTCGCGGAGGAGCTTCACGCTCGCGTCCGCAGGGACTGGTGGGGTTACAGCGGAGAGGAGGACCTGTCGACCTCTGACCTCCACCGGCTGCGCTACGATGGCATCCGCCCGGCCGCGGGGTATCCCAGCCAACCCGACCACACAGAGAAACTCACCATGTGGAAACTGGCCGACATCCAGGAGAAAACCGGTACGGTAGCAGAGGCGCGGCAGTGCTGCGCTCCCATTGGCCGCGTGTCTCTGCTCAGGCCTCGTCCACACTAACACGCTTCCGTTAGCAAACGCTTCGTTTTCTCTCCGCTTTGTCTTCTGGTGACACTGAGACGGCGCTTTAATCAATGAAAACAAACTTTTTTGATGTGAAAATGTGAAAACGCCTTAAACACAGGTGTAAGTTTGGTCATGTGACGCATATTGTACAAACATTCAAGTATACAGTCACACAAATAAGATGTTCAAATTCAATTAAAAGGTATTGGGCATTAAGTGCAGAAATAATCCAAAATTTTAAAAGTAAGTTAAGTTAAATATAATAGCAAATGAGAGCCCGTGAATGATGAGATATTCTGCTCCTGACAGAAGAATTGCGCGATAACTCTATTATTTAATGTTTAATCTTCTGTGAGGGTTTATGGGGAATTTAGCGTTTCAGACATTTTCCGAAAGTTTCTCATCCGCCCAGAGACGCCTGAACGCTAGTGTGGACGAAGAGCGCTGTTAAACGGTAACGCCGTATTCACATATATCGGGATTATTGTAGACGTGGCCTGAGCTGTGATTGGTCGGACTGTACACATCGGCTGCTCTCGTTTGTTTGTGTGATTGTGAAGTTTGAGGTTCCCAATCTTCCGCAGGTATCGCTCTGACCGAGTCTCTGGCCATGAGTCCCGCCGCATCCGTGTCCGGCCTCTACTTCTCCAACCCCAAATCCTGTTATTTCGCCGTGGGGAAAGTGACTCGAGAGCAGGTACGAGCCTACGAGTACAAGTTTGTTTCAGCAGGTCCACGTGAAAAACTCGCTGATTTTTTTAATTTATCTATTTAAACAATTCTAATTATTTTCGTAAGACTTTACTTAAAGTTAATCGATTTATTCCTTTAAAATTCCTTTATCCCTTGTGAGATATAAAGTCAGAATTACGAGATATAAAGTCAGAATTGCGAGATATAAAGTCAGAATTGTGAGATATAAAGTCAGAATTGCGAGATATAAAGTCAGAATTGTGAGATATAAAGTCAGAATTGTGTGATATAAAGTCAGAATTGCGAGATATAAAGTCAGAATTGCGAGATATAAAGTCGCAATTGCGTGTTAAAGTCAGAATTGTGAGATATAAAGTCAGAATTGTGAGATTTAAACTAGTATTTTTTTCCCCTTTGGCCTGATAAGTCACAATTGCGAGTTTATATCTCACAATTCTGAGAAAAGATGTCAGAATTTCGACATATAAACTCGCAATCATGTGTTAAAGTCAGAATTGCGAGATGTAAACTCGCAATTGTGAGAAAAAAAGTCAGAATTGTGAGATAAAAAGTCCCACTTCTGTCTTTTTTTCTTAGAATTGCGACTTTATATCACGCAATTCTGACTATATCTCGCAATTCTGACTTTATAACTCGCAATTCTGAGAAATAAAGTCAGAATTGCGAGATATAAACTCGCAATTGTGAGAAAAAAAGTCAGAATTGTGAGATAAAAAGTCACAATTATTTATTTTATTTTTTTATTCAGTGGCGGAAACAAGCTTCCATACGTTACAAAGCATAATTAATGAATTAAAAATTATTTTAGAATGACACATTGCACATTGGGTCATGCACACACTGCAGTGGGACTTCGGTCAAAAATACTGGACAACAAAAATGTAAGACGCAATAATGTTGCCATGGTTACCAATCTGTCAATCATCACAAACTCAGTAGTGAGGTCTCTCTCTCTCTCTCTCGTGCAGGTGGAGGACTACGCGCAGCGGAAGCAGATGGCGGTGTGTGAGGTGGAGCGCTGGTTGGGTCCGATCCTGGGCTACGACACCGACTGACGGCTCCAGAACGCTCTCCTGCGGTGACGGACCTTCGCTCGCTCGGTTCTGGTGCTGAACGTCGTCTCTCTTCTTCACACTACAGAGGTGCCGTCAGAGCGCCGCTTTTAACTACAGTTCTGTTTTTAACGGAGCCGCGACCAACACACTTTATTTTTAGGCCTCGGGGTTTGTAGGTTAATTTCTAATGAAACTTTGTATTAGATTTACAGAAAATAGTGGTAAGAAACACCATCTTAACTTAACGACTCGTGCAGATCCTTTAATTATTTCTTTTAGATTCTGATGTCATCATAGAAACGGATCAGTTCTTTTAGACACTTTAAATTCAGTATTAACTTTCTGTGTTTTTACTTTATGCTCAAATGTGTGTCTGAGGTCCTTAAGAGCAAACGCCTAGTTTTAGTGTTAATATTAGAATATACGAACCGTTATTAGTGTTTACAATTTTTTTATTTTTAATTTCACACTTTGTTGATTTGAGAAAAACATTGTGAAAATTTCTGATAAGATGAATGTCAAAAAATGTATTCCTATATTTTCATATAAATCTGCACTAAATCAAAACTCCGTGTTTGTTATGGTTGTAATTGTGTAACTATATTTACATTAATGAGATTATGAATTGATCATTCGGGTATCAGATCATCTGGTTTAGTTCACACATTCTCACGTTATAACTTTACTCTCATATTTCTATCCTAATTGTATCCCGATATTGTCTTTTACTTTTAAATGAATCAATTGATAATGGTGTACTTATGTTTAAAAAGATACCTGCTCATTAATTAAAGACACCTAAAATATGAATGTGTAATATGAGCCAGTTCTATAGTGTTAGAGTTTAGAAAGAGTTGACGTCTATGGAAGGTTCTTCTTTCCATTAATGATTCACGAGTCTGAAGCATATTTTGCAGCTATTGTTTTTTTAGTCAAAACCTGTAAGAATTATAACCATGTATTATTAAAATATCACATTAATAATATCTCAGTTTAGAAGGGCTGTAAGTTGTAATACTAATAGACAACATGAGTGTCACTTTATATTTGCACTCATTGTCTTAATTCAGTGATTTTATCTTAATATTTCAATAATTTATAAACACTGTTCCCACTTGGTTGTTTTTGGGAACCAAAAAATTAAGGACCTTCCCTGAACTTTCCCTGCAGGATGTTAAGTTTTAGTTTTACAACCAAATGCTGAAATGTCATTTGTCATTAACAGCGTGTATTACTGATGCAGCTTATTAAAACCTGGTTATGATGAGTCAAAACGCATTATAATTTTCGGATAAATCCAATAACGTCTGTAGTATGAAAAACATACAGGTCACGTGTTTGTTAGTACTGCGCGCGCTCCTGTTTTCCACAGAAAGGCGCGAACTCGCGTAATTTAAACTTAACGGTCATTTCGTTTTGCTGACTGACTGACATTACTTTATCGACTTTGTCATGGAATAATTTCTTAAAATTAATACATACACGAGAGTATAGTGTGATTTCAGAGAGATTTGACACGTCTAATTGAGGAAAACACGAAGTTAACCGAGAAGTTTTTTTTTTACTGACCAAAAGAGAGAAGAACGTCCCGCTAACTCAGTGGTAAGAAATGAATGCAATGTTATAGTTGTTAGCTAAAATTTCTAATGTTTGTGAATAAGATTAATATCTTTTATTCATTATTATTTGGCACTTAACGTAAAATCTGTTTCTGTGTAAATCTGTGAATCAGTTAAATTCATTAAATTAGATATTAATGGACTCGATTAAAAATAATATAAAACGAACGTTCCCGGAACGTTGTGAATTACAAAAATGTATAACTGGGCCATGATTTCAACGTTTATTTTTTTTCTAAATATTATAATGTCATAATTAAACATAAAAATTCGAAATTATGACTTTTCGACTTTTTGGGTCATTTGATTCTCTTTACGTTATAACTTAGGCTATGCCAGAAATAGGCTTCCATACGAATGAACTCGTTTTATATTCATGGACATATTCGCTTACATTCATACCTCAAAATGTTTTGAATTCTGTGATTCTGTCCTGGGGCCAGTTGCATAAACATTAACACTATGTCTTAAGAACTCGTCTGACCCACAACAAGCAGTTAAAATTAGGCCTAATCAGTCTCACTTTTCGGATTCAAACTAACGTTAGACCAATCTACCTTTTATGTGACAGACTTAAAAAAGTTATGACCAGTCTTAAAGAAAAACATTAGATGATTAAGTTGTAAGACAGTTTCTGCAACCGGGCCGGTGTGTGTGTGTGTGTGTGTTTGTTTGTGTGCGCTGGCCTGTCTTCGCCAGCAGAGGGCGCCCTGCTGCTGCCGCACGCTCACCTGCAAAACCCCGCCCTCTGAGTATGCCAGCCGTCCAATGAGAGCTGGGCAGGAGACACCCGTTACACCCGCATCAGAGCCGCGGTCGCGCGCCTGAGAGCTTCATCTGTCCAGCGAGAGGCTCCGAACCCGCGCCGAACCATGACGGACGGAGAGGCCGAAGATGAGATCCAGTTCTTGCGGACCGTGAGTACACGCGTGTGTGTTTGTGTGTGTGTGTGTGTGTGTGTGTTTGTGTGTGCGCGCGCCGCAGTGGTGCTGATGCTGCGGGAGTCACCGGCATCCGTCCGGATCTGTTGAACGTGGGTGTGAGGAAACTGAGCGTTTATGCAGTGCGTGTGTGTGTGTGTGTGTGTGTGTCAGCTGCAGTCCTGATGAAGACAGTGTTCAGCTCCACTGCAGACACACACTGTTTACTCTGATGTCATGCTGCATAAATACTGCAGATTGGGTTGAATCAGTCCAGTGTGTATCGATAGATCGTTATTGATCAGTGTGGGAAATGTGGTGCATTAACAGTCAGATGATACAGCAGATCCAGGACCTGCACAATAACACAGAGAGGGGATGATGGATCGGATGCGGACTGTATTGATTGTGAGGTGCTGGTGGGTCATAATATTTGAGGATGCAAACACTGAAGTTAGAGGTTGAAAGCAGATGAACTGATCAATCTTGATATGGATGCATCATTGTTAATACGGCGAGGTCGTATCGCTGCTGTTGCTTCTTTGCATTCCTCAGTGTCGTCAGTGCAGATGTTGTGCAGCGCTGGACTTGGGTTCTGTGGGTCTAGAACCTCATGCATCAGTTCTGCCCGGGTTCGATCCGTTAGTTGTTGTTGCAGTACAGAACCTCTGATGATGAGATGGAAGTGTTCATCGGGCAGCACAAACACAGGAGGAAATCATTACCCAGCATTACATGTTGAAAATGGCATTGATTCCCCTCCGCCTGTAACAGCTCAATGCAGCGCGGGCCAGACGCTCTCAGAGCGCTGTATGAGGAAGATGATGATGATGATGAAGATGCATCTGAATCTCAGGCTCATATTCACCTCGATATCTCAAAATAATGTTCAAAGAAATCAAACCTGGTTTAGTATCAGTAAGATTGAAGATTAAGATTTTTTTGCATTGTGACATTAAATTTATGATCATACATATATATATATATATATATATATATATATATATATATATATATATATATATATATATGCATACACTACTGTTCAAAAGTTTGGGGTCGGTAAGATGTTTATGAAAGAGTCTGCTCACCAAAGCTGCTTTTGTTTGATCAAAAATACAGTAAAACAGTGAAATATTATTCCTGTTCTCTATATATATCAGCTGATTCAGATTTTATTATTCAGGATTCTTTGATGAATATGAAGTTCAAAGGAACAGTATGTGATATAGTGTCCTTCCATGTCAAATCCACACAATATTTTCTCAGGAGAAAGACAAACATAAATAGAGATGAAAGCCAGGATATGAAATGTCATGAATGTTTATCAAGATTATTTATTACATTATTTATTCTTCAGTCATTCTCCTTTAAACGCAACAGTATCTGCTGTTTTTAAAGTTTTTGACCATTGAAATGAATCAAATTGAACATGCAGTCACATTGGGATCCCCATATCTATATGAATGAACCATATAGGACAAAGTGAAGATTTCAAAAGAAAAGTTAGTTAAAAACCAGAATATAAAATCATGTTGAGAAATCTCTTGATTCACAGGGAGGCAAACTATAACGGTCACTGTAATATAGAGGAACACCGATTGCTAAAGTCAACAGATTAGCTGACAGGCCTGATCTCTAACACTGATGTAGTGAAGCTAACGTGTGTTTACAGCAACGCAGATCTCAGGCCTTCTGACAAATATACACACATGACATCTGATATTTTGCCTTTCTTCTTCATTTATGTATTTTTTCTCCAAAAAAAATATATTATCATTTTTTTATCTATCTATCTATCTATCTATCTATCTATCTATCTATCTATCTATCTATCTATCTATCTATCTATCTATCTATCTATCTATCTATCTATCTATCATTTGTTGCTTTGATGCAATACGATGAACTGCAGCGTAATGCATTGAGATGGACCGTTTAATGAGGATGAAACTGAAGCATGTTCAATAGTTCTGAACAGATTATCCTCATTTTCTTTAGGCAGCGTATAGTAGTTTGCGTGAGACGTGTGATGTAATCTTACAGGCCGGAGTCCTGCAGTGTAACCTGGGAAAGAGATTCTGTAACCGCAGCATCAATCCGCCTCTCTTCTCTCTCCTGTCTCTCTCTCCACACAACATTCAAATTTGATAAGATTCTCCTGTTACATAATCGAGAGGGAAGATAAACGAGCAGAGGAGTGCGGCGCTATCTCTCTCTCTCTCTGTGTGTGTGTGTGTGCGGGCGTCTGAGGAGTGTGTGAGCGTCTGAGCGAGTTGCGGTGTGTTTGTGAGTTGTTTCTTTTCCTTTTCTCGTCTCTAGGATAGTGTCGGGAAATATCGGGCCGCTCGAGCTCTAGGAACCCAGAGTTGTCATCCAGTCTCTTTGGTAGAGAGAGAGAGAGAGAGAGACGAGGAAAACAAACAAGCACGCTAATGGAAATTATCGCGGGCAGAAAAATTATTGTGCTCATTTTTTTATTGTGTGATTAATTGATTTATTGACTATCGTGGCAGGCCTAAGAGCATTAAACCTTGTGAAAGAGTTCCTGAAGGTGTCTATGTTGTGAACACTGATGAGTGGAGGAACTCGTCCTGATGGTGATGTCTCGAGCCGAGACCTGTGTGTGTGTGTGTGTGTGTGTGTGTTTAATAGATTCACTGCAGTTTGTCTGATTTACTGTGTAATTACGAGACAGAGAAACAGAGAGAGAGAGGAAGAGTTCCTCGCTCTGGTGTCACTGTGATGTAGTGCTGGTGAACCCGTGTGTGTGTATGTGTGTGTGTGGCCTGGCCTACATTACGGGGACAATATGTCCCCACAAAGATGGAGATATCTGCTTGCGGGGACACTTTTTGATCCGCAATTAGAAAACAATATTATAATACAGAATTAGTTTTTTTGAAAATGTAAAAACGCAGTTTTGTGTGATGGTTAGATTTAGGGGTCAGGTGTGTGTGTGTGTGTGAGAGAGAAAGAGTGAGTGAGTGCCTGTGTGTGAGTGAGTGTGTGTGAATGAGTGTATGTGTGCATGTTGATGATGTCGGCATCTGCATCTTTCAGCAATACGGAAGCATTGCATTCTGGGTGCATTCAGAGAGTGCTGCAGCCGGCAGACACCTGTTCGGGCGTGAGGTCATGTGATCCAGGTGAACGAGTGTGATGAGTGAACTAGAGAGTGTTTGTGCGTTTGCCTTAAAGGAATGAACACACTGTTTTTAGTGCTTGTGTTTACATGCATCAATGCAAATCTGAGTTCAGATTCTGAAAGTTCTGTTTATGAACCCTAAACTCTGCGGTCTGATTCAGATATTGGACATACAAAACAAACAGAGCAACGGATGCATAGATAGAATTACATTTTGTTGTTCATTCGTTGTGTTTTGTTTTTCTTTTTTTGTTTTAGCAAATATGTTAAAGTATCCAAGTTGGGTCCCAAAATGATGTTTTCTAAGGTTGTTTTGTCATCCAGCATCAGTCTGGTGTTCTTCCCCTCCGATGACCATTGAGTTCATTAAGCGGCTGGCGTTCGCTTCGGTACCAGCGTCATCTGGGCAGGTGAAGAGCACGTCAAGACCCGCATGATGCGCTACTGACTATTCAGGGTGTCCGCGGGGTTTTAAAAAGTATTAAAGGTTCTCTAAGCGATCCTGGGGGTGTTGACGTTCGCAATATTTTCAAACAAATCGGAGGCTAGCTAGACCCTACCTCCTCCGCATCTCATCTCCTCCCCCTCCCTTCCGTGCTTCCTGAAATAATTGTAACCGTCGGACTGGAAGCCCTTCTGCCGCCGGAGTTCTCGCCATCGTTCAAAAGCTTTGCTACCGATGTAAATTCGGAACTTCGCACGTTCTTTATCCGACTCCTTCTTCTTAATTTGTTCTTCAGAACGACGTCTCTTTGGTCGTGTCTCGGGCATTTTTCAAACTTCCCTCTGACGCTCGTCTCTCCTTCACACACACACCCCTTCATGTGCACGCGCACTAACCCCCAGACCCACCCTCAAATACTTCTTGCCAGTGATTGGCTGGAACACTGTTTGTTAGGTTTCGTGGTCCGGGTAAGACATGATTGTTTTTGTTGCCGTTTGTGGAGCCTGTGGTGTCTACAGAGACCGTGTTTTTTTACAGTGTGTTTAGGGGACAGGCAGCTAGCCGATAGTGAGGAGACGTTTGCTGTACGTGACAAAAAATGTTTTGCCCCGACATCGCTTATAGAACCTTTAAGAAGTGATAAATCAAAATTGTCAAATTTAAGGCCATTAAAAGTGTTAAATGTAGTCTGAGAGGTATTATTTTTAAATATGGGAGTTTAAATATGGGCTTTAGCTGATCTGGGCACAATCAAAGATCTTTCGTCTATGTTTGATGCTGACGCCATATTCAATGGTCGATCGACATCATCTGTGAACAAGTGATCACCCAGATTTAGACCTGCCTATATTGTATTTATATAAAGCGTTCACAGGCAAATTTGCTTCATGTTTAGGTCTATATTCCTTTTATTTCCCCGGTGTCGAAATCAGGCAAACATAAATGTCAGGCAACACGATTCCTGGCTGTGTGTCAATATCCACGGATCACTGGATCTTTAGTAAGTTGTAAGGAACACTATATTGAATCCAACATTTAGTTTAAATTGATAAAATTATTTGTTTTAGTCGCATTTTCGCAGTTTCCCCTTTTAAATCCTGTAACGCAGCAGATCTTTTGCCATTTTTATATGTTATAAATGTCAAAATCTGTGTAAATAATAGAAAGGTTGCTGCTGATTAACACTTAATTCAGTGTCGTGATGGTTTTAAAAAAAAATCTGAAGGTAGTAAAAAAGGTATTAAAAAGTAGTAAATTTAACTTAAGGAATACTGTATATACTCTGCTATTGTGAATATACAGTAAAGTGTAATTTATTCCTGTGATCAAAGCTGAATTTAGTCTTCAGTGTCACATGACCCCTCAGAAATCACCCTAATATGAGGATCTGATGCTCAAGACTCAGTTCTGATTATTATCACAGTTTTGCAGGATTGTTTGATGAATAAAGTTCAGAAGAGCAGCATTTATGTGAAATGTTGCCTGAGGTTGAAATGAAGGCTTTTCAGTCAATTGGAGTTATTTGTCAGATAATTAACTGCATGTAAACATGTTCAGTGTGAGTTGACCTTTGACGTTTGATAACTAGTGGTTTAGTGATGATGCTTACGGTTTCATGATCGCTCAGGATTAGCCGTGTGAGGTTCGTTGAGCTCCAGTGCTGTTGAAGTCATGGAAGGGAAGCAGCGCTGGTCTCTTCTCCTCTATTTTGTTGTATATCGAGTGAAACGCTTCAGGAACACAAACACATGTGGGCGGGGCTTGAGTGTGTCTGTGGGGAATTGATTGGATGATTGGATGGTGGTTTGCTATTGGCTGATCTCCTGTGAGTGACAGGTTTGTTTGGGCTCCTGTATCAGCACATCTTCCACAGCTGAACAAACAGACTTTAATGGAGAGAACGCAGTGACGGACTGAACACTTTACAGCACAGATGATTAGGGGTTTGGGTTATCTGTTGAGACAATTATATTCATGATAATCAGTATTAATTCTCATAGATTCAAACAATTTTACAATGTTCTGCAGACCCAGAAATCAATATGTGTGTGTGTGTGTGTGTGTGTTTACACTAGCCCTCTGTCTGTGTAGCCCTCTGTATCTTTGAAGTGAACAATCCTTTGACCGTGACCTTTCCACTGTAAATGAACCAATGATATGGGCTGATATTCAAAGCTGACCTTTTCAGACAGGAAGTGGAAAACAGGCGCTGAACAGTGGCTCTCAGAGTGGCATGTGATGATCTTCCAGCACTTTTAAAGGAAATATTGATGAATAATCATTGTGTAATGTTTGTGAAGTCACTGAGAGAGATGTGCGGTCGTGTTTGGCGGTGTAATGGGCCGTGTTGATGAGAATAACCCCAGTGGTTATTAATGAGCGTTTGTCTTTCCCGCGGCGGTGTTTGTCCATCATCATTCACGCGGCTCAGACATAATGATGAGCGGTGACACCGTTAGTGGCCTCGTTTGTAAAACGCTCCGTCAGTCGAGATCAGTGACGGTTTAATCAGCTGTAAGTATGCAGATGGGGACGTCTGTGTCCACCAATCAGCTGCAGAACACACTTCTGACACACTTGACTAACAGACACAAGGTTGATTCCTGAAAGTCCCCCTGTAGTCAGTCATCGTGTCCCTTGGTATCGTTGATCACCAAAATTACATTATTAAAGTAGTTCAGTTTTGAAAAAACTTTTGCTGATGATTTACTCGCCCCCGTGTCATCCAAGATGTCCATGTCTTTCTTTCTTCAGTCGAAAAGAAATGAAGGTTTTTGATGAAAACATTCAAGCATTTTTCTCCATATAATGGACTTCAATGGGGTCCAAACGGTTCAAGGTCCAAAAGACAGTTTCAGTGCAGCTTCAAAGGGCTTTAAACGACACCAGACGATGAATAAGGGTCTTATCAAGCGAAACGATCCGTTATTTAATAAATAAATAACAAAGTTTAAGTTTTATAAGCTCAAATGCTCGCCTTGCTCTGTTCTGTGATGTGCAAATCTTTTTCTGAGTCATTTGGTTCATTCAACGAACGAAACGAACGAATTGACTTGGAAAAAGACCCTTATTCATCGTCTGGAGTCATTTAAAGCCCTTTGAAGCTGCACTGAAACTCTCATTTGGACCTTGAGCCGTTTGGACCCCATTGAAGTCCATTATATGGAGAAAAATCCTGGAATGTTTTCATCAAAAACCTTCATTTATTTTCGACTGAAGAAAGAAAGACATGGACATCTTGGATGAAATTGGGGTGAGTAAATACTCATTTAATCAAAAATGTTCATGAACTTCATCATTACGTGACTATATCAAAGTGATTTCCGTCATTTTGACAGATTATTTTTTGTCACGCCTTAAAATATCTTAAATGTAACTTGCCGATTCAGATTTACTCTACCATATATATATATATATATATGTGTGTGTGTGTGTGTGTGTGTGTACTAGCCTATATTTATTTGTATATTTATGCATATTTCTTTTTTTTTCTTCCTAGAAATATTTTTTACATAACATCATGAAATTCAATGTTTTAAGTCTCA
>CM075877.1:524638-529638 GCA_038021265.1 Cyprinella venusta | reverse complement strand
CCACTGATTTTTCCATCTGTGTGTAAATGAGCTTTTCTATGATCCCAGTGCTGATTTCAGGTAAAGTGGGACACTGACCGGGGGAAAGCGTCCAGAGTTAAATGTATTCCTGATGGTTTGCATGTCAGTGATGATCTGCATGGACCGAGAAGCTCGTCTGAAACTCATTGATTACGAGACGCTGAGATTATCAGAGTAGCGGATCTGAAACATGATTATTGATGGAAAGAGAAAAGGCTTTGTTCTTCTTTCTGCATGTGAAACACACACTTGCCCTCGGTCATGGCTGGACAAACACTCGTGTGTTGTGTAATGCTGTAGTACTCATCTCACCTCTCACTCCTACATGTGGAGATTCAGGCCCTTCAGTCCAGAAATACTCCGAGCATCAGGTGACGCGTTAACCACGCTTTACCCGCGCAGGCTTCCCACACACACTCATGCACTGCTGTGCATTTCAGGATCTTTGCCTTGATGAATATCTTTGTGTGATTTGTCAGTCGAGCTCCTTGATTCCCATGATGTGCCCGTTTACACCCGCTTACTTCACTTCAGTGCCGGGACGGATTTACCCATCATCCTTCCCTCTCACTGTGTAACACACCTTTCCCTCACAGGTTGAAGCCCTAAATTACACTTACTTTTTTTTTTTTGTCCAGAAAGCTTATTTTTTTCTATTTTTTAATGCATTTTTTTGTAATTGTATTTTATTTACCGTGAGATTTCTAGATTTTATCAATAAATAATAATAAATAGTAATTTAAGCACATTCGTCACATTCTTTCAGCTTATAATTTCATGCATCACCCTTTTCTCCACGTTTATGCGCTTTTGTGCGTTACAGGATCTTCCCGTCGCTCACAGATAGTTCCTGATGAATATCCGTGTCAGTCGAGCCCGTTATAGTGACACTATAAATCACAAGAATAAACAGTAAAAATACAAATACGAGTTTAATATTTAATAAACATTTTTATTTTTGAATTTTGGCAGGGTAGGATAGGCAGTGTCGAGTTTGCCTACCCAGACCTCACGTCACAGCTGTGTGTGTGTGTGTGTGTGTGTGTGGTCTCACCGTGACCCAGCACTCCTCAGTTTCCCCCTCGTGAGACAGCATGATGATGAATGTATCAGTGTGAATGTATCTGACATCTGAAGGGATCATGCAGGAGGTGTGTGTGTGTTTCTGCAGCTTCTGATGAGCTGAAGGGGTTAGTGAGCGTTTAGTAATGTGACTCCAGGCCTCGAGCATCATGTGACCCGTCTGTCGTGAACATCTACAGCTGTTCCAGACATGTGTTTAGTGAAGTTAGAGTGTGTTCATATCATATAAAGTGGCCATATTACTAGAGGACACACTCGTGATGGTGATGATGTGTTCAGGCTCTACTAGAACTTGAATGTTGATTATTCTCCTCATATTCTCCATTGTTGCGGCTCCTCTCTTCCCAGTCTGTCAGGAACGCTCTGTTTACTTCCTGTTTTATGAAGCCCCTCCTTCTGAAAAGCACACTGTGCTTCTGATTGGTCGGCTGAGGCAATGTGTTGTGATTGGTCAGTTCGAGCGTGTTTGGGAAATGTCCCGCCCCTTCCCATAAACTCTTTACAAATACCTTTTTAAAATAAATAATGCTTTAAATAAAAAAAAATAAAGTTTAATATAGAATTATGCAATGATGTTAAAAACAAAGTCATGCTTTTCAATATTACATTAAAGTGTATATTAGTGAGTCATCGAGTCATTCAATCATAGAAACGAAGAAAGTGGCTGTAATTAAGAATGAATCATTGAATCATGATTTGTTCAGAGCCGCAGATTCGTTCTGGCTTTCGTGGAGCTATTATTGTGTTGCAAACATACTGACAATACTGTATTTAAAATGAACATCGCATAATATTAATACCTTTCGTTTGCTGAACTGTTCCATAAAATCAATGTGACATTTGCAATTGCGTGGATATTTGTATAATGTGATCAACATTGAACACAGGAACTCACTAGTATTGAAGAGGGCTTGAATCCAACAAGCCAGTATAATCTGTGTGTGTCATCTGCATGTACTGACTGCGTTTGACCACCAAAGATGAGCTGATTTGATTGGATGTCATGACTCATGTATGTATGGCACGTACCCTGCTAGAATTACATACATCACAGACCCCAGCTTGAGAACCACTGGTGCAGAATACAGTGTAAATACCATTAGGCCTATGGAGATTCCCCAAGTGTGTGTGTGTGTGTGTGTGTCAGTGTCCATCAGACAGACACACCCATCACACTCTCTGCATTGCAGTTCCCCGCCGTCTCAGGGTTCAGACGGTCACAGTTCTGGAGATCAGTGTCTGTTGTTGTAATGGATCGCAGGTCTTGTGTTGAGAGAAGAGCTGAAGTGTGTGTGTGTGTGTGTCTTGGTTTAATATTGAGGATCAGTGAAGTGTTTATATGTCTTTAGCTTCAGTCATATCACATGTGTGTTATTGATCACTGATTAACCCTCAGGTGCTCTTTGTTTCGGAGTCACACTTGTTATCCTCCCGGTCAAAAGTGACCGGACACCTAAAAATTAAATTTCCTCCATCCCAGTAAAACCAATGCAATTTATTTTTGTTCTCTAATATTTATTCTTTGTAATTTAGTATTTTGAGACTATTTGATTGAATGTATTAATATTTATGCAATATTTATGGTCTATTTTGCCATGGAAAAATATATATATTTTTCTATATATATTATTTTTTCAAAAAAATATTAATGCAGTAATTTAGTTTAATATAGAGTCTAGGGCTTCAGAAAAAAAAATTTGAAGAAAATTAGCACCATCTGGTTACAGTATAGAGAAAAGGCGTAGAATCATGATGTAACCACTAGATGGCGTACAGCTCTCTATGGAGAGGCATGTGAATTCACCAGATGTTTATCAACACATTTTTTTTTGTTTTTTGGTGGAGTTGAATATATAGTTGAAACAATCTCAAAAACGATTTTTAATTTAAAAAAAATGTAAAAAAATAAATAAATTTTTTTCCTATGGGGGTCATTTTTGACCAAAGACCACAAGTGTGACTATTTTTTTAAGACCACTTAGCATGCTCAGATCATGACCTCAATTTTTTTGTGTGTTCACATACATAATGCCATAAAAGTCACCAAGTTTCATAACATTCCGATGAAGCTGTGATTTTTAGAAATTCAAAACAGAATTTTTCGGTCAGAAATGACCGAAGAGCACCTGAGGGTTAATCTCATGTAGGATGTTCAGGTTTTTATCTTGACTAAATAAAAACTAGTTTTCAGCATCAGTAAAACTGACCTTCTGAAGGCGGATGACGAAGAACGGTCTGCAGGATTCATTGAGATGTGGTTTAGAATGAATATATTTATAGAATATCCATGAAGATTGTTGAAGTTAAACTCTTTGAGTAGGTGAGCAGGTGAACTGGTAATAGCTGCGTGTGTAAAGGAGCTCTCAGTGTTTATAAGCAAAGACAGGTTATCATGGATCACCACTTATGCCAAATATCATCTCAAACAATTCAAAAATCACATTTCTCAATGCAAAATTGCAAAGAATTGATGTCATTCAGCATCTACCATGCATAATATTGTGAAAAGATTCAGGGAATCCAGAGAAATCTCAGTGTGTGTAGGACAAGACAGGAGACCTCTGTTGAGTACGTGTGACCTCTGACCCCTCAGACGGCACTGCATGAGAAACCATCTCGCTACGGTGTTAAACACAGTCTCGTGTGCTCAGGACTACTGTAGAAAACGGCTGTCACACACAGTCATGGTCAAGACGAGCGCTCGATCTCTGTGACAGGAGACAGACACGAGCTCATCTCAGACGTGTGCTGTGCTCAGATCAGTCCTGAAGATACCATGGGACCATCCAGACGTTCATCAGCCACGGAGCAGAATTATATATATATATATATATAATATATTATATATAATATTATATATATATATATATAATATTTAATATTATATATATATATATATATATATATATATATATATATATATATTATATAATATATAATATTATATATATATATAATATATTATATATATATATTATACATAAACTATTAGTATATTATTTTAGTTATTTTGTTTATTTTTGTTGTGAAATATTACAATAGTATTAGAAATATATTTTTATATTGTATTTAGAACTACTAATATTAATTGAGTAAGAATGATGATTATTATCATTTCTATTTAGTAATATAATTAATACTAATTATTACTATGGCTATTATTTTATATCCATAGTAATAATATAATCACAATGTTGCTCAAATTGTGCAGTCCTGCAAACAAACACAGCAAACCTAAAAGAATGTAAATGGCATATTAAATTGCAACCGCAATTTTTATATAAAAATGTATTTTGATGCATCATTTTGGCGTTTCCCCAAATTGTGCTGCTCCAGCATCAGTCAGACTGAGTGTGTGTGTGTGTGTGTGTGTGTCACCTGTCCATGTTCTTCAGCCTCAGGTTGTTCTTACGTGTTCAATGTCATCATCAGGAACACGTGATGGTCAGGTGACCTGCACACACGCCACATCTGAGCACTGCTGTTTAAACTCACGATGAGATGTCCATCATCACACACTCATCATGCTGTTGAAATGTGTGTGTGTGTGTTTATTGGTGTTCTCTATCTAGCAGCATTTGTGAATGTGCATGTCGACCCAAACAGAGATAAAGTGACAGGAGGTGTGTGTGTGTGTGTTACTCTCTGCTGCTGAGACTGTGTGTGTTGCCATCTGTGCGGTTTGTTCCTCTGATGAGACACACACACACACACACACACACACGGATACTGTAAAACTCATGTGAACTGCACCGTCACATTTTCTGCTCTTAAAGAGACAGTATCTTAATTCACAGACACACCCTGCACAAATACCCATCATGCCGTGTGACTGTTTGTTTTGTGTGTTATTTACAGACTTGTTATCTTTCTCATTCTGTGTGTGTGTGTGTGTG
>CM075877.1:427138-519638 GCA_038021265.1 Cyprinella venusta | reverse complement strand
ATAAAAGTTATAATTTAGATTAAAAATATTTTTGTGTGCGTGTTTAGGGCTGTTTTGTGTATGTATGTGTGTGTATGTATGTGTGTGTTTAGGGCTGTTTTGTGTATGTATGTGTGTGTATGTATGTGTGTGTTTAGGTCTGTTTTGTGTATTTATATGGCTGTTGTGTGTGTGTGTGTATGTATGTGTGTGTTTAGGGTTGTTTGTGATTCTGTTGTGTATCAGTGAAGTGTCATATTGATTATGAATCACATTCACTGAAAAGTCACGAGTTTGTATCAGTGATCAATGCTGTGTGTGTGTGTGTGTTTCAGACGGCACAGGGCGGAGGTCACCGGACGCTGCTCTACGGTCACGCGGTCTTACTGAGACACTCCTACAGTGGGATGGTGTGTATTACTCTGATGACAGATCACACGTCTGTGTGTGTGTGTGTGTGTGTGTGAGGTTCATGTGTTTGATGTGTTTCTCTCTCCAGTATCTGTGCTGTCTGTCTACGGCTCGCTCGTCCACTGACAAACTGGCTTTTGATGTGGGGCTTCAGGAAGACACAACAGGTGATGTCACTTCCTGTTCACATTCCCAGATAAAAGTCATTTTTCCGAGGAACACGTGCTGGTCATAATTAATCACAAAATCAGGAGGAAGGACTAAAAACAATGAGAGTGAAGCCTGTTCTCAGGAATGTTTCGAGTTTGTTTTGTTGCAGTGTGACAGTTTTTTATTATCATTAATGATCCTCACTGTCAGACTGAAGGGAATCATGGGAATGAAAATCAGACCCAAGAGTCTAAACTGAACACAGAGAGTTTGAGGGTTAAAAACCCTGGAATAAATTGGCTTTAGAACAGTTTTCACATCAGAAATTGCCAGTAAATTTCACAAAATCACTATAAAAAAATAACCAGAAAAACTAAAATACTGTTTTCTTGTAAAACGAACTTCACACATTATGGGAATGTTACTTTTGAATGTTCTCTGAACGTTCTGGATCAAGTAGCAACAAAACGTCAGATCAACGTCCAACTAAAAAGTTCCACGAATGATTTTTTGTGCTAATGTTTTGAGAACATTATTAAACTTTGAACAAATGTTCTATTAATGTTAGTGGAAGAACGTTTGTTCATAATCAAATATATATCATGCTCTGGAACTCCTGATGTGATGTCTGTAATGGATCTGTGTAGGTTTATAGTGATGCTTGTGTGTGTGTGTGTGTGTGTGTGTGTAGGTGAGGCGTGTTGGTGGACCATCCACCCAGCATCCAAACAGAGGTCAGAGGGCGAGAAGGTGCGCGTGGGGGACGACCTCATCCTGGTCAGCGTGTCGTCTGAACGTTACCTGGTGAGCGTGAACACACACACGTGAACACACTCGAGCACTGATGTGAGTCCAGGATCTCCTGCACATTGATTTATTTAGCACACACTTTTATCCAAAGTGACTTACGGAGGAGGAAAACAATAAGAGTCCATCTTAAAGGGGCAGTGTGTGATTTTTAGTGGCCTCTAGTGGTGAGATTGCGAACTAACAGAAGTTACGGTGGCCGACAGGAAGTGATGTCATGTCTGAGTGCAAAAGTAGCCAGTTAAACAATGAGATTTCTTTACAAACATTAAGAAATTAGATCGGCTTAATTGTTCAGTAAAACTAAATGTTATTGTGAGTATTATTGTTTCTTGTTCATCACTGTGTCAGTGTTTTATTCGCTGACTTTAGCAGCTTCTTTACATGAAGAACAAGAAGTGAGTATGTAAGCGGACCCGCGGTGTGTGTAGATAGAAATGTCTCATTCTTAGGTAATTAACCCCCTGGGGTCTGAGGTGTGTTTGGGGCCCTTGAGAAGTTTTGACATGCCCTGACATTTTTGCTTATTTCAGCTACTTACAACATACCATTGGCCAACATATAATTATGCTATATTCAGCACAAACACTGCTACAATAATACATGAGCAAAATAGATGTACATGTTTGCATTTTATAGAAAAAAAATATTATGCGTGGTAAGTTAGTTTTAGGAAAAAAATTGTCACTGCAATAAGGCCATTTAACAAATACTGAACAGTTGTTCACAAGACTTTTGACTCACTATTCTTGTAGGCTAGAATTTTTACTACAAAATGATGTGAAAATCATTCTGACCACACTTTCACAAACCACAATATAACAATTTAAATATTGCAAGTCAGTTTTTGTGTCAGCACTGCTGTATGCGTGGGAGTGTCAATGTCCATGAATATTAAGTGAGATTTACACCAGGGGAGACAAAAGACACTCCCCCAGCGGCTAATGGCCCATCAAGCTGCTGTGAGGCAGCCTGAACTAAGAATGAGAGGAGATTCAAAGGTTATGTTTTCTGTTTTATTGTAATTCCTCCATGTGGAGGAACTAAATATTGTGCCTCACAAGACCAGAGTGCTACATACATAAACATAGTACAGGTGAAAAGTTTGGACACATTCCTATTTTTAATATTTAAAAAAATAATAATAATAATAAATTAAGAGTAACACAGTCACACATCTTTATGCCACTCTTGAAAACAGTTCCTTTTCAACTGAAGACATAAGTGAACATCACATGCCTGGCATTTCCATGGTGTTAATTGCGTTTTACCACGCACTGCTTTGCAATGAACACATGTCCGGCGACCAAGTGTGGCAACATTCCTTTCATCTGATGTCAGCTCAGCTCCTGGAACTGGTACATGGTCACTATTGGTCCGTTTTGGTGCAGTTTTCTGTGACACACCTCAGAGCTCTGTGATCAGTTACTCCATAAACTCTTTATGTGACATGTTACCATGTAGCTCTTTGTGCACAATGAAAGAGTTGGTGGAAACAATGCCCAAGAAGTGTAGAAAAATCTTTCTGTACCACTTCATTGTTTTGTGTTGTGCAGTGTAGTACTGTAACAGCTGATCAGACAGGTCAACACCGCCCATGTTCTGATTGTATGCAGTCACAGGTGCAGGACATGGAAATGTCTTTGTCCTCCATGTATCTTGTGTTTTCACCCTCCTCTCCACAGTGTCTCCCGTATAAGCAGGATGGATGGTAGAACAGACAGATACCTCTCGAGTGTCCATCCACTTCACAAAAACAAGAGGTCCATCCCGAATCCACCTGATGGATCCTCTCCTCTGGCAGATTTTTTAGAGAGTGAATTAGCTGCATTCTTAGGGCAGTCCTTCCTGTTGTCCCTGTAAGTCCCACATGCACCAAACTTCATTGCAAACAAGTCTTTTAGGAGCTTTGGGCTTGTGTAGAAATTGTCCATCGCACCGAGAACTGAACGACACCTGCGTGTCCCTCTGCGTGGTGCTGGCGAAGGAGAACGGGATGCTGAGACATTCCTGAGAAATTAAAATAAAATAAACTGTTAGCATTATCCAAAGTAAACTGATGGAAAAATAATGGGTATGGATAAAAAAAATAAGTTTTTTGTAGTTTCACTCAAGAATGGGAACTTTTACATTATTAAAAGTAAACAAAATACAACTTTACATTATTATTCTGTAAACACAAAAAGGCGAAATATCTATAGATGGGCCATACATGAAATAGCCTACTCAATGAACGGATAGTTCGTGAATGACACATCACTACATTTCAAACATTTACACCTGTATTCACGAGGCCATGATAGTGTCATAGGCTAACCGAACATTTATATCTGTTGATGGGCCATATGGGACGGAGAAATATTAATGGGCCGACGCGTCGCGTCACCGCGAGTAGGCTGTTGATGCACGCATTTAGTGGATGGCCCGTTTGCGAACGCATTTCAAACATTTACACCTGTATTCACAAACATCTGTGCATAAGGCAGGCCTAAGTTATTTACGCATGATATAGTGTCTAGGGTAACCAAAGCTGAACAATTATAGGCCAAGATATATTGTATTTAGACCTAATTACGGAGCCTGAAATATATTTCTCTCAAACACATTAACATAAGCAGTTATTAGCAAACTAAATACATTATGAACAGTTATATATAAAAATGTATTGTATTTAGACAGGCTAGAGATCACATATTTTACCGGAGGCTGAAACATATTTAACGTAATCAGTAGGCTATATAACCTAAACATGTAATTGTTAACAAAATACATAGCGCATAGTATTAGATAATATAATAGCCCAACAAATTTGTTTAGAGAGTAACAGGCTATATCACATTCAAAACATACACGAGCGTAGGCTAGGTAGCCTATACTATGCCCGAATGATGTGAGGCAATCTTTTCAAAATAGTCGGAAAATTCATATGAGCTCTATATGATCAGAAAATGAATTATACAACACTAAACAACTTACTCCGAAATGAAATCCTCGGCGGGGTCAACGCGTTCTTCAAAATGCAGCCGTTCGTCGTCCGAGTTGCAGGAATCTTCCTCAGAGGAAAAGGTGAAATCTTCTTCGCTGTGTAGAATCATCTGAAGGACCTTTTCGGCGGAGTAGCGTGCCAAAAACTTTGTGTTGTTATGCCACTGATCGGTGGGCGTATGCTTTGCATAACATTAGATCTCCCATTTTACCATGTGAAAAGCGCTGGGGGCGTGGCGGTCTCAGCTAATTAAAGATAATGAACTGAGAACGAAAAAACTGTGCCTCTCCTTGGTTTCAAACGGATTACATAAACTGGAAATATTTATTTTTTTAATAAATTACTTCATTTAAAAGAAGAGAACACAAGCTTTAAAAAGACATATGTCTCGTGTCTCTGTGACAAGTATTGAGTGAGTAACAGTGTATTTTTCGGACGCGTTTTAGAATGGACTTCACTAAAAGAGAGAACGCAGAACGCGCATCATGTTTATTATTGTTTATTTGGCGAAAAACACAACACTTTGTTTTTATTGTGAGGTTACACAAAAAAAATACACACTTCACAGGATCGAATTATGTATAACACTTATATGTAAGATAAAAATCAACAGAGTAATTTGAGTCTTTTTTGCACTGATAAGGAAAAAAGTGTGCTTATATCGCGGGCGATATGGTCGACCCCAGGGGGTTAATAGATAATGGTTCATTATGTAAGTACATACCACTGAAAACACATTCCTGTCAACAGATCCTCCTAAATATTACACACTGCACCTTTAAAGAGGCAATACACATCAGAAATATTATACAGTAGTAATACAGTTTCAGACATCATTCAGAATAGCTGAAGCTAGATGTGCTTCCTCCAGTCTTCAGTGTTTGAGTGACAGCTCTGATCTCTGTTCAGCACTTGTCGTACGGGAACGGTAGTTTACATGTGGATGCGGCGTTCCAGCAAACCCTGTGGAGCGTCGCGCCCATCTGCTCCGGGAGTGAAGTGGCTCAGGGTGAGTGTGTGTGTGTGTGTGTGAGTGACTGCATTCCACTTCCTGTTCATTTAATCAGCAACATGTGTTTCAGGCTTCATGATTGGTGGAGATGTTCTGCGGCTGCTGCATGGTCACATGGACGAGTGTTTGACCGTCCCGTCAGGAGAACATGGAGAAGAACAGCGCAGGTCAGAGTTCAGAGACGTCTAACCTTCACTGAGATGCAGGACAGGGGATGAAGCGCGGTAGAAATAATGAGTTGACCTAAAAATCGTTGTGCAGTTTTATAAAGAATAGATATAGGGAACACTTTACTCTAAGGTTTATTAGTTAACATTAGTTAGCATGAACTAATAATGACCTGCACTTATACAGCATTTATGAATCTTTGTTAATGGTAATTTCAACATTTACTTTTACGTTATTCAAATCTTGCATTAGTAAGTTAACCCTAACCCTAACCCTAAACAAATTAATATTAGTAATGCACTGTGAACTAACATGAACAGCTGTATTTAACCTACATTAACAACAAAAAAATATATATATATGAAGAGTTTGGTTCCAAAACGCTATAAATCCATTTTGATGAATGTGAGTAAAACTGTGTTTTCTTTAGCAAGAAAATGGGAAGATGAAAACCACTATTTTCGGTTTCAAATTTTCACATAGCATTTGTAGGTTATAATATCAATAAAAAATTAAATCCATGTTTTGATTTTCAAAGATTTATTATAAAAACAGATTATTTTTCCCCAAAATGCAATAAATCCATTAACTTATTTTTTTCAAAATGCAATTAATCAAAAACTTTTATACACATTGAATTTCTTGTGTAATCCTATAAATCCATTGCTTTAATATAACAATATTCTGTAACACTTTAAGGGTACAGGTCATGAATTATCATGAATTCACGGATAAAATGAATCATGCATGAATTATGCATTCATTCATTCATTCATTCATTATTTTCATCAGGAACTAACAACATTTTTTTTAACAGTTCAACGTTTTTCATTCATGACTTCATGGATGAACAACACCTTAATTAAAACATTAACTAAGATGAGCACATCATCATGAATTATGATTTATTAAGCATGATCTAACGTTACTTCTGCATATCGCTGTTGTCAACCTTGGGATGTCGTCGCTGAGCTTTTTTGACGGCGATCAGCTGTAAAATGGCTCGGTCCTGCTCGGTTTTCGTTGACTTTGAATAAAACAACTGAAGGTTTTTCAAAAGATCCCTGGGGTCAGTGTGCCAGCGTGACAGAAGTTTGATGCTGTCGCGTGAGAACAAGCAACAGCCGGCATTTCCGTTACTGTTTACATTGCGTGAATGGTGCGTTGAGATCGGTTAAGCGGATATGTTGCATTTTGCAGAAAAGGGAGACTGGTGTTTGTCGCGGTTTGGAAAGAAAGGGAGAAAACATTACATAATAACACGGCGGATATCGCATTTTACGTCAAATTAAACATTGTTTTGTATCTGGTCGGTATTGAAAAGTCCGATTTTTGCAGTAACTCATTTTTTTTTTTTTAAATGGCGTTTATCGCGTTTTGGAACCAAACTCTTCATATATTGTTCATGGTTAGTTCGTGTTAGTGAATACATTACCTAATGGTAACTAATGAACCTTATTGTAAAGTGTTACCAGAATATACATTTTTGGTCCTCATCCAGTAATTCACGAGCACTGGAAAAGTGCTGCAGATTCACTGGTTTCGGCTGAGATGCTGATGTTTATAGGACAGAAACCCTGTAATGCTGCTGTGGTGAACGGGGCGAGACAGGTTGAGTCGCTCTGAGATGCTGTGACGTGTGTGTGTGTGTGTGTGTGTGTGTGTGTGTGTGTGTGTGTGTGAGGAGAGGTTGGTCAAATACTCCTGATGGCTGTGGTGTCGGCGGTCTGAGGTTGCAGTCGACCTCTGTAAACCTCAGCGATCGGGACAGTGTTGGGGGAAAGGAGTGCATTGTGGGTACTCCCTATTAAGTAACTCATCCCATCTTATGGAAAGCAATGTGTGAGCCTTGATCTCTTTCTCATTAATGCTGTAATGCATTCAACAACAGTCTATATAACACACACCTTCATTTCTTTTAGAAACACATTTAGAATATATTTTATTCTGATTAAATATTTTTCTCTGTTCACTCATTCATGTCTAAGTGAGAGAATTTTAATTCAGTACCTTACGCAATTTAATTAAACTAAAATATAACGAGCATCACTTTTTTAAAGCAGTAACTCAAATATGAATGAATACATGTAGAAAGTAATGCATCACTTTACTCGTCATGTAATCTGATTACGTAATGCCAATCAAAACAGCATCAAAATAAAAGCATCTAATGTGATCATCTGGTGTTGGAGACCAGACAGAGGAAACTGAGGTCCTCTTTAAAAACAATCTTAGAGACTCTTTAATCAGAGGTCAGAAATGTGACCACTGATCATCCGCTGCATTTACATTTATATTGTGTTATATTGTTTTATCATGTTTATTTTAACTGTGTGTCGTGTAATTTTATGTAAAGGCCCGCTAGGGACTAACACTGAGAATTAGCCTCGGCTAAAATGTTGAAGTGTGGAACATGAGCTTATGTGACACACTTGTCCCTATTCAAATAAACTTAAATAAATAGAAAATAACCCGACCTTGGAGATGAGATGCAGAACACGTTTCTCATGCCTGTTCTCTGTTGAAGTAGGCCGTTCACTCCTTCTCCAGGAGAAACACAGGCTCACAGTCTCTCGGGTCTCCTGGTGAGGTTATCTGAGACAGAATGAGATCTCATGTGTGTGTGTGTGTGTGTGTGCTGCTGTAATTACAGAAACACCTGTCCTCTCTGGGAAATCAGGCGGATATAAGTGTGTATCCTGCTCTTCTCTCCACGGCAAACTATTCAACCCAGAAAGAACGCTTTCAGTTCCCTGAGAGATTGAGATCCAGATCAATCTGTGTTGGAGGACGTTACTTTTAAAAGCAATGCGTTACAATATTGCCTTACTCCCAAAAAAGTGACTAATTGTGTTACTTAGTTACTTTTTACGCTAAGTAATGCGTTACATTACTTTTGTGTTACTTTTCTCACCTGGGCTTTAATAACAACAAAAAAAGATCTATTTTGGCAAGTGTTAAGATCCTTTCACACTAAAAGTGAAACGGATAATCCTCAGGCTGACGGAAAAGCATATTTACACCTGTACAGTAGAGGGCGCCGCTCAAACCAACCTTTCAGCGGTTCTGGATTAAATATAGAAGAAGGAAGTTCAGCACTCTAATCTAAAGTCTTTTCTGCTTATTAGTACGGTTGAATTAGAGCATCGAAGGTCAGCAGCAACGCAAGTATACAATTGGGATTTCTAGAACTAGAATAACCATCATGTTTACTAGGGTTGTGTATCGTTTGAATTTGAACGATTCCGATTCCTTGTTTCGATTCCGGTTCCGAACGATTCTGATTCCGATTCCTTGTTTCGATTCCGGTTCCGAACGATTCTGATTCCGATTCCTTGTTTCGATTCCGGTTCCGAACGATTCTGATTCCGATTCCTTGTTTCGATTCCGGTTCCGAACGATTCTGATTCCGATTCCTTGTTTCGATTCCGGTTCCGAACGATTCTGATTCCGATTCCTTGTTTCGATTCCGGTTCCGAACGATTCTGATTCCGATTCCTTGTTTCGATTCCGGTTCCGAACGATTCTGATTCCGATTCCTTGTTTCGATTCCGGTTCCGAACGATTCTGATTCCGATTCCTTGTTTCGATTCTGGTTCCGAACGATTCTGATTCCGATTCCTTGTTTTTCGATTCCGGTTCCGAACGATTCGGATTACAATTCCTTGTTTCGATTCCGGTTCTGAACGATTCTGATTCCTTGTTTCGATTCCGGTTCCGAACGATTCTGATTCCGATTCCTTGTTTCGATTCCAGTTCCGAACGATTCTGATTCCGATTCCTTGTTTCGATTCCGGTTCCGAACGATTCTGATTCCGATTCCTTGTTTCGATTCCGGTTCCGAACGATTCTGATTCCGATTCCTTGTTTCGATTCCTGTTCCGAACGATTCAGATTACAATTCCTTGTTTCGATTCCGGTTCCGAACGATTCTGATTCCTTGTTTCGATTTCGAACAATTCTCGATTCCAATTCTTTTAAGAGGCAGGGTCAAAAAAGTTTAGCTAACCTTGCTAACCAACGGTCTTTCTGAAGGAAATACTAATTTCTAAAGGGAAATACTCTGCCGAGATTTCGATATTTTTAGAAAAGTGAAGCCACACTTTGGACCGCCGACGTAAGCTACTCATGTTCGACCCGCGCGGTTATGCCAACACTTCCAGTAGACGCTTTTTCGTTGGTGTTGTTCGGCAGTTTCTTCTTCCGCTCGGCGGACTGTGAATATCGAAACTAGGAATCAAAATTTTAACTTTTGAACGATTCCGGGAAAAACGAAAAGTTAGTCCCGGTTCCAATCGATTCTCGATACCCAACCCTAATGTTTACACAGTGCAGACACACACACACACCCTTCCTTACTTTATTCCTCTCAACATAAGGACAGGAGAGCTGTCAGTCAATAAATGTGAAAAAGCAACTGGCGTTACTTATTTGATAAAGTAACTCAGATATTTTGTCGTAAATTGAAAAGTAATCTGAAGTTACTTGTAACGAGTTCCCCCAACACTCATCAGACACTTGATGATTAATAAATGACAGCTGAATATAACTGGAGTCTGTGTAATGAAGGCTAGCTGATAAGCTGTGTGTGTAAACCTCACTCCCCTGATGTCAAGAGGCACGCTAGCGAGCGACGACGCTGTCCGTGTTAGCGCCGGTTCGAGTCCCGAGTGAACGGTTACATAAGCACCTCAGCTTCACACACAGAAGGAGTCTGCTTGATTTCCTGTTCTGTCTCTCGTCACCGCCGGCCTTGAGCGAGTCACGTCTGCTTCTGAATGCGTGATGAATTCAAAGGTTTTTGTATCCGTCCGTCTCTTTTAACTCTAATAGGAGTCGTTGCATGAGTGTTACGCAAGCGTGTTGTGAGGAGTGCTGCATTGTGGGATGTGTGGAGGCGTGTGTGTGTGTGTTCCTCAGACTGCAGAGGTCTCCATAACCGCTGTGTGTGTGCAGTCTCTGCTTCTCAACCTTCAAGAGGCTCACACACAATACTATTGTTTTAATGTGGTGGGTCTTGCTGCACAGGAAGTGACGTCATTATTGTTGTAAATAAAGGGCTATATATAATATATAATATTTATAATAAAGGCCCTCTCATATTGAGTTTCAAGGGCATTTCTACCTTTCACGAGTGCTTTTTTCCAGCCATATAAAATCCATAAAATAAAGTCACCTTTATTTATACAGCACTTTTTACAACACAGCGTTTCAGAGCAGCTTTACAGAGAGAACAGGAGAATAATTAAAGTTTGTTTCCAGAAGAGAATAGCGTCACAGTCCAGTTCAGGGATGCTTCATTTCTATTCTCAGTGATGTCATCGTTCAGCTCAGTTCTCGTATAATGCTGTCAGAGCAGGAGATCGAGGTAAAATAAAATAAAATACTTAATTAATTTGAAAATCAGAACAATTATGGCTATTAATGATAAAATCCAACCAAAGGTTTATTTTAAGTGTTGAATTGTCACTGGTATTGATCTCTTATCGTTGACAACACACACTGACTCTCTTATTTCGTGTGTATTACTGCGAAGCTGCTTATGAATGATGAACTGTGTAAAGCGCTGCAAAAATAAAGAGGACTTGACTAGTCAGAAATGAATTTTGAAGTATTTTGCTCCGAGCTCTGCTTCGTTTGTGTTTCTGCTCTCGTTATTCTGTTTAACCCTCAGGTGCCCTTTGTTTCGGAGTCACCGGACACCTAAAAATGAAACTTTCTCCATCCCAGTAAAATCAATGCAATTTATTTTTGCTCTATAATATTGCAATATTTATGGTTTATTTTTGCCATGGAAAAATATATATATATATTTCTATATATATATTATTTTTTCCAAAAAATATTAATGCAGTATTTTAGTTTAATATAGAGTCTAGGCCTTCAGAAAAAAAAAAATTAGCACCATCTGGTTACAGTATAGAGAAAAAGCGTAGTATCATGGTGTAACCACTAGATGGCGTACAGCTCTCTATGGAGAGGCATGTGAATTCACCAGATGTTTATGAACACATTTTTGTTGTTGTTGGTGTTGGTGGATTTGAATATATAGTTGAAACAATCTCAAAAACTATTTATTATAAAAAAATGGACAAAAAACAAAAATTCACAATTTTTTTTTTTCATTTTTTTACAATTTCCCATTCATTTCCTATGGGGGTCATTTTTGACCAAAGAGCACAAGTGTGACTATTTTTTTATGACCACTTAGCATGCTCAGATCATGACCTCATTTTTTTTGTGTGTTCACATACATAATGCCATAAAAGTCACCAAGTTTCATAACATTCTGATGAAGCTGTGATTTTTAAAAATTCAAAACAGAAATTTTTTCAGTCAGAAATGACCGAAGAGCACCTGAGGGTTGAAATGGACAAATATAGTCTGATGTTCAGAGTCTGGTGTTGTGTGTGTCTCCTCAGGACGGTGCATTACGAGGGTGGAGCCGTGTCCATCCACGCCCGATCCCTGTGGAGGCTGGAGACGCTGCGGGTCGCGTGAGTGAACGAATGTGTTCTGTTCCCTAAAGCATCACTCACTGAACACTGAATCAAATGCATCAGTGAATCAGATTCATTCGGTTGCATTTCTGCTGTTTACACGACCACTCAAACATGTGGAATAATTACTAAGTTTTATAAAGAGTCTCTTCTGCTCACCAAGCTTCTGTTGATCTGATCACGTACACGTTACTCTGTTCTCTATGTGAATATACAGTGAAGTGTAATTTATTCCTGTGATCAAAGCTGAATTTATCATCATTACTCCAGTCTTCAGTGTCACATGACCCTTCACAAATCACAACTTCAATTCAGTTCGCACTTTTGAAAATGCACGTGACATGAGCCAAAAGACTGTCTTCACTGATTAAGTAGAGCACAGACTCATGTTTGACCCTGAAAGAGCCCATGATGCCGCAGCGATGATGTCACCTGGTCTCAGGTTTGACCGTTCTGGCAGCAGAAGCGGCGTTTGTTCCCATGAAGCCTTTAATTACACACCGCAGGACGTCTCTGACTAAAAATAATCGGAGGACGCTGAAGTTGGAAGCGTTTTATCAAAAGTGGCATTTTGGGGTTGGGGCCAAACTCTGGAGCAGGAGCCCGGCACAGTTCTGCTCCGCGTCAGACGTCACTTTACTCACGCTCCTGCAAACCCGTGTGAACACCAGCAAACGGCTTCAAAACACTAAATTAATTCACCATGAGAGTATCAGAACATGTGACTCACTTATGCGCTATATAAATATACAGGCAAACCAAAATTTACTCACACACCTTCAACATTTCTCACATTATCACAGTTTTTTTTGGCTATACTTTAGAAAATGGTGTGTGTGTGTGTGTGTGTGCAGGTGGAGCGGCAGTCACGTCCGCTGGGGTCAGCCGTTTCGCTTGCGTCACGTGACCACAGGGAAATATCTCAGCATGATGGAGGATCAAGGGCTCCTGCTGATGGACAAGGAGAAGGCGGACATCAAATCCACGGCGTTCTGCTTCCGTTCCTCAAAGGTGAGACTGATGATCAGCCGAGCGTCTAACGCCTCGTTATCACATCACTTCATTTGCATATGAGCTAGAATCCTGAATTTGAATCAGGAAGCAAACAGGACTGAATGGAAGCCACATAATTATTAGCAAATCATAATTATGACAAAAAGTCAAACTTAGGATAAAAACTTGGTTGGAAAGTCGAAATTATGACATAAAAAGTCAATTTTGACTTTATTTCATAATTTAAACTTTTTGTCTGAATTTTGAATTTTTTATGTTTTTTATATGAATTTGGAAATAATACCTTAAAAAGTCTTTAAAATGTCTTGAATTTTGATGTCTGGGTCTTAAATTGTGCTGTATGTCAGTGTTAATTTCATTGATGAAAACTTTTCTTCAACGACATTTTTTTCACTGACGAAAACGAGACGCTAGTTTTGATGGACAAAAACTATGACGAAAATCTATCGTCAACGGAAAAAAAATCTAGATAAAAAATGTCGGATAGTGTGGATCTGGGAAGCGATCCAGTCCGAACTGATGTCCTGTGTGTGTTTAGCTAATGTTAAAACACAACTTAACATTGTTGGGCAAACTTTCGTGTGTCCTACTGAAATGTTTTTATTTGACCTGCTCGACTGATCATCTTTTACCCATTCCACATTTGAACAATAAATCAACACAAGTCGAAGGATTTTGTGTTTTTGTGAAATCGGTATTAATTTTTATATAAATGCTCTTAAAAAGACTTGAATTTAACTTGAAGAAACCTGTAGGAACCCTGTTTTAAAGTCAAACTGAATGGATATCTTTGCTGAACTCTTCTCAGGTCAGCATGAGTGTTTACCCATGATCCTCTGCTCCCTGTCCTGCAGGAGAAGCTGGACTTTGGCCTGAGGAAGGAGGTGGATGGCATGGGCGTCCCAGACATTAAATACGGAGACTCGGTTTGCTACATCCAGCACGTGGACACCGGGCTCTGGCTCACGTATCAGTCTGTGGACGCCAAGTGTGCCCGCATGGGCGGCGTCCAGAGGAAGGTGCGGCATTACACATCACACACACACCTCAACACAACACACAGCGCTGGCGTTCAGTTCATGACTCCATTCCACTCTGATTCAAAAGCTTGCGATTCGATTCAATTCCACTCTTGATATCGGTAAGGTCAGTAAGGTCACTGCCGAAATGTAAATCTGTTCAAATGTCCTGGACATCTCCATGATGAGTGTTTGAGCGTTAGCTTGTCTATGACAACATGTGTTGCATTGAATCTGCTATAGAAATAAAATGAAAAAGAAATGGAATTGATATATATATATCAGGTTCAGAACACGGAAGAAATCTCCGTAAACTAAACAGGAATCCTGTCCCTCGCTACATGACTATAATATTACCGGCTAAAACTGATGAGTAGACAAACGTTTAACCCCTTAGCTGTCACCCCCTTTATGAGAATGGGGTTAAAATGCACTATTCAAACTTAAATGGTTGTAATTTAAGAATGCTTTGCAATATATTCCCAAATTTGGTCTTGTTTTAAAGAAAACATTGAAAAACACTTCAAAAACAGTAAAGTATGAAAAAGTTATGGAAGTTTAAACTGACAGTAAATCAAATATTGTGTACTATATATTTTTTATTTTATATAAAATGTATATTTTAAAAATATTGTTTACTCTAAAATTACTATAAAATCAAAGCCATAAATCTTATCAAGTTATGTTCCAAATTTGTTCCCATGAGATTCCCATGAGATTTTGTTTAGGCGTAGTACCAAAAATAGCCACCGGATGCCATTGAATTCCACTGAATTTAGTTGTATACATTCTGCCTTAACAAATTAATACATTTCCTGTCCAAATATCAATTTTGTCAGAAAATTTGGAACCTTGAGACTCAGACCTTCCTGACAATATGTGTTTTGTCAAGATTAGAAAAGGTTTTCATAATAAATTATGAAATATAATGATGCCCAAAAGGGGAGGAGCCTGATAAAATAAGTACCGTTTCTATGGTAACGCAACGTCCAATTATAAAACAGTTTTCACACGATGAATTCTGAGTTTATAAGCTTTCAAATGATACCTAATTTATGATAACTAGTAAAATATGTGATATAATAAAAAAGGCGATAAAAAATAATATTATATTTTAGAGGATAATAAATATAAATATTATCATTTTTAGAGGATAATATTATACTATAATTTTTTTAGTTTCATTGAAAAATACTAGATAACACGTTTTATTATGAACTTTTAGCATAAAAACAGAAGTTTCAATGATTAAAAGTGGGTGCGTCGACTTTTTGTGACAAAGGTCAAAACTCCTGTAATGATGCAGATATTTAGAGGTGCACTCTTGTCATAAATTCATCATTTACTCTTCCTACATAATTTATAACACAAAACAGGGGTAGAATATCTATTTAGAAGTCTTAGACCTTTCCAACGATATATATAATTTGTCATAATTAGATTAGGATTTAATAGAAATATAGTGAAGTAAAGTTAGGCGTCCCGGTACCGAGACGGTGACAGTTAAGGGGTTAAATTGCACATAAAGCAGTTTTCATTATAATAAAAAAGATGAATGACATAATTATATGTTTTCTTGCTAACTATCGAGTTTATGGTCACTGAAGTCTTCTCTGAGGTGTATTACGTGACATTAGTGTTCTCAAGCTGTTTTATTGACGTCTGGGTTATGAGACATGAATCTTTCATCATTTCTGCTGATGTTTATTTGCTGCTAGTAAAGAGGAAGAGATGATCGGATCTGTCACACACATTAACACACACAAACACACATTTATTGACTGAATTTAGTGTTAAACTGACCGAATTTGAAAGCTGAGACTTCGTTTCATATCAGAGTTATCAGAGCTCACAGTGAGTACTGGATGCAGGAGCGATGAATAATGTTGAACACAGTTGAGTTCAGGAATCAGACTAAAGATCCGATCTATTGAAGAATCCAGTGACGATCGATTATTTCAATCATCGCCTGTTTATATGAAAGGGTTTGACAGGATGAGTGTGTGTGAGAGTCTCTGATGGCTTCATTGATACGTGACACGCGCCGCTCGTGTGTGTGTGAGAGTCTCTGATGGCTTCATTCATACAGTACGTGACACTGTGTGAGATTCATTACAGACGCGTCACACTCACACACACTCATTAGCGCAGACGGATACACTCTACCACATCCGTGTGTGTGTGTGTGGATGATAAATGTAATGAAGAGATGTGTGTGTAAGAGACTCTGATGGCTTCATTCATACATGACACGTGCCGCCCTTGAGCTGTGTGTGTGTGTGGATGATAAATGTAATGCACAGATGTGTGTGTGTGTGTGTGTTTTAGGCCATCATGCATCATGAGGGTCACATGGATGACGGACTGACGCTCTCGCGATCACAACACGAGGAGTCGCGCACCGCTAGGGTCATACGCAGCACGGTTTTCCTGTTCAACCGCTTCATCAGGTAACACACACTCACTCACTCACTCACTCACTCACTCACACACACACTCACACACTCCTCGTCTTCGTCAGGGGTTTGGACACTCTGAGTAAGAAGGGGAACTCCTCGGCGCTGGATCTGCCCATCGAGTCGGTCAGTCTGAGTCTCCAGGATCTGATCGGATACTTCCATCCGCCCGACGAGCACCTGGAGCACGAGGACAAGCAGAACCGGCTCCGGGCCCTCAAGAGCCGACAGAACCTGTTCCAGGAGGAGGTGCGGACCCCAGCCCATCGCATCAACACACACACAACACACACACGACGAGAAATCTGTTACCGTGACACTAATACCCATAAAACCTCCATCCCTAATCTCTACATCTAACATTAGACATATACTGTGGGCCTTAACATATAATATTATAGGGTATGATCTCTGGGCTTCTGTTCTGGAGAAATAATAAAGTATAAATAATAATAATAACAATGTTTAAATTGTCACTGAATAACTTTAAAGGGATACTCCACTTTTTTTGGAAATAGGCAGAAATAATAATATAATAAAAATATATAAAAAAATAACAAAAATAATAAAAAAAGAAATCATTTTACCACTCCCCCAGAGTTAAACAGTTGAGTTTTACCGTTGTCGAATCCATTCAGCCGATTTTCTGATATTTAGAAGAATATCAGTATCCAGACAGTTTCTGGTCTCATTGACTTCCATAGTAGGAAAAAAAATACACTATGGAAGTCAATGAGACCAGAAACTGTCTGGTTACTGATATTCTTCTAAATATCAGAAAATCATCTGAATGGATTCGAAAACGGTAAAACTCAAATGTTTAACTCTGGGGGAGTGGTAAAATGAGCCTATTTCCAAAAAAGTGGAGTATCCCATTAATAAAACACAGATGGACTGAGGCGGTCTCATTAGTGTTGAGCTGCTCTAGTGAAGATTAGCTTATGAACACGAGGACACAAACTTGATTTAACGTGGCACAGAGGAGTATTTCTGCTGTTGTGCATGAAGAATCATAAAGTAACAGTACTAGTTACAGTAACTCAAACCACTGACATGACCTCAGATATTTCTAATCAGTTTAGCTGCAGACTCTGAACGGATGATTGCTCTCTTCTTTTGAGTGAGGGATTTTAGGAGAAAGGTTTGAGATTTCAACCGCAAGCTCATCAGTTTCATGATCTGTGACGTGTGTGTGTGTGTGTGTCTCTAGGGAATGATCAACCTGGTGCTGGAGTGTATCGATCGCCTGCATGTCTACAGCAGTGCGGCTCATTTCGCAGATGTTGCTGGTAAAGAAGCCGGAGAATCCTGGAAGTCCATCCTGAACTCCCTCTACGAGCTGCTCGGTACGATATATAGCATCTCGGATCTAGTAGATCATCTAGAACGGTGGTCGGCAACAGGCGCCCGAGGTCCACAACTGAGTTTGCCTTCAAAATACGGCAGATAAGGAAAGAAGAAAATAAAACACATGACTCAAATATAACATTAATAGGCTGGGCTTATTCAAGTCCTCTTTTATTCAGGGTTCCTACAGGGTCTTAAAAAGCCTTAAAAGCATTGAATTTATGAATTTGGAAATAATACCTTAAAAGTCTTTAAAAAGTCTTGAATTTTGATGTCTGGGTCTTAAATCGTGCTGTATGTCAGTGTTAATTTCATTGATGAAAATAATGATGAAAACTTTTCTTCACCGACATTTTTTTCACCGACGAAAACGAGACGCTAGTTTTGAATGACAAAAACTATGACAAATCTATTGACATTTTCGTCTACGAAAAAAAAAAATCTAGATGAAAGTCGATCTGGGAAGCGATCCAGTCCGAACTGATGTCCTGTGTGTGTTTAGCTAATGTTAAAACACAACTTAACATTGTTCGGGAAACTTTCGTGTGGCCGACTGAAATGTTTTTATTTTACCTGCTTGACTCATCATCTTTTACCCATTCCACATTTGAAAAACAAATCAACACAAGTGGAAGGATTTTGTTTTTCTTTGCTGGTAGGGACGGGAAATTGGTATTAATTTTTTATATAAATGCTCTTAAAAAGACTTGAATTTAACTTGAAGAAACCTGTAGGAACCCTGTTATTATTTGAGTTATTTTTATCCGTTCTGCATCTCCCGTGTGTGTGTGTTTTAGCAAGGCGGTGTTGTTGTAAGTTGAATGAAGACACCGGCCAGGTTACGTGTCATGACTGCTTTATTCATTTATCACATTACACAAATGTGGCTTTTGTTAATGACTGTCCGCCTGCAGGATTTAACAGCTCACTACAGTCTCAAACACACAGGCCATCGAGCCGCATGTTCATCAGCTCATTTCTTAAACGGTCCTCTGACTGTGTTCTGGTGCGCCATCTAGTGGAGAGGTGTTGTTTGGCCCGATGCCAGATGTGCCTGCCGACCCCTGGTGTAGTGGATCACACTCACACTACTACACATATACTGCTGTGATTCACTTATCTGTTCCCTGTGTGTGTGTGTGTGTGTGTGTAGCCGCTCTGATCAGAGGAAACAGGAAGAATTGTGCCCAGTTCTCCAGCTCTCTGGATTGGCTGATCAGTCGTCTGGAGCGGTTGGAAGCGTCATCAGGTACAGTGTTGGGTGTAACTAATTACTAAGTAATTAGTTACTGTAATTTAATTACTTTTCCCTTGAAAATGTGTATTTATCTGTAATTTAATTACAGTTACTTCTGATTTAATTGAGGTAAATACTGTGTATAGATCAATCCGATCTCACAGCGATTCGTACGCATTTCACGAGGTGTCTAAATCGTATGACCGCACTCGTACAAATTCGTATGAATTATTGTAAAATATGTATGGAAAAAGTGTGAAATGTCATGAGATCAGACATTAAATAATAGTGTGTTTGACATCAAAATGTATTGTCTGATGTTAAAAAGTATGTTTTTATAATGTAACCTACTCCACCTTAGTCTGTTTACGGATAATTCATGCAATTTCATAGTATTTATTTGAAAGAATTAAAACAGATTCATGTCTATCCTTGTGTTATTCAGCTGGTTGAGACTGATATGAGATTTTGAAAGTAATTAGTAATTAAAAGTAGGGCTGTCAAATGATTAATCGCGATTAATCGCATCCAAAATAAAAGTTTGTGTTTACGTAATATATGTGTGTGTAGTGTGTATAATTATTTTGTATATATAAATACCCACACATGCATGTATATATTTAAGAAAAATGTGTTCTTAATATATCAAATATTTATATTTATACATAATATTAATTATGTATAAATATATATAAAGCATATACTTTCAGATTTTTCTTAAATATAGACATGCATGTGTGTGTGTTTATATATACAAATTAATTATACACACTACACACACATATATTACGTAAACACAAACTTTTATTTTGAATGCGATTAATCGTTTGACAGCCCTAATTAAAAGTAATTAAATACTTTTTAGAGAGAGTAATTAGTACAGTAATCTAATTACACTGTTGAAGAGGTAATTAGTAACTTTTTTAGAGTAATTTACCCAACACTGATCAGGTATGTGCCATGTGACGTGTGTGTGATGAGTGTTCACTGCACACGTATGTTCAAGCAGACACATGTGATGTCACTCTGAGACACACTCTCAAACACGAGTGACCAGCAGCAGTAAACACACGAGCGGTTCACCCCCACTATGATGTGATGGTTGTGATGTGTGTGTGTGTGTGTGCAGGGATTCTGGAGGTTCTGCACTGTGTTCTGGTGGAGAGTCCAGAAGCGCTGAACATCATTAAAGAGGGACACATCAAATCCATCATCTCACTGCTGGACAAGCATGGACGCAACCACAAGGTGACTGTGTGTGTGTGTGTGTGTGTGTGTGTGTGTGTGAACTCTTTTATCCTCATGTGGTGTTTTATCCACCTGTTGTTCTGAAATTGAATCATGGCATGATTAATTGTAAAGTATTTGCATCTTTATTCAAGTAAATATGTTCAATGCGTGATTGTCTAGCTGGTGGCGATTAGCCTGTATCTGCCGTCTGACGGCGGTGTGTGTGTGCTGATGTTCAGGTTCTGGATGTCCTGTGTTCTCTGTGCGTGTGTCACGGGGTGGCGGTCCGCTCCAATCAGCACCTGATCTGTGATAATCTGCTGCCCGGCCGAGACCTGCTGCTCCAGACCCGTCTCGTCAACCACGTCAGCAGGTACAGGAGCGACGCATCACTTCCTGTCCAGCACTCGCACTCTCTCTCACTCTAACCCTGCGTCTCAGTGTCCTCACCATCCGCCCTGAAGAGTGTGTGAGATGAAAATAAGTGTGTCCTGAAGCATAGTGTGTTGAAAAGAGTCCCCGGATGATCTCGAAGTGTGGATCCGTGCTAATATTACCCACAATCCATTGTGTTTAGGAGGAGGAATTACAAACTTGAGTAAAAAGTGTAGAAGACTACTAAACATGGCGAATATGCATGACCGACGGTGAGGGGTTTAGAGTGAGTTTAGCCTGATAGAAAAATGTTTATTTAACCCTCAGGTGCTCTTCGTTTCAGAGTCACACTTGTTATCTTCTCAATCAGAAGTGACCGGACACCTAAAAATGAAACTTTCTCCATCCCAGTAAAACTAATGCAATTTATTTTTGTTCTATAATATTTATTCTTTTTAATTTAGTATTTCGAGACAATTTAATTGAATTTATTAATATTTATGCAATATTTATGGTTTGTTTTTGCCATGGAAAAAATATATATTTTTTCTATATATATATTATTTAAAAAAATAATTATTAATGCAGTATTTTAGTTTAATATAGAGTCTAGGCCTTTAGAAAAAAATATTTTTTGAAGAAAATTAGCACCATCTGGTTCCAGTATAGAGGAAAAGTGTAGAATCATGGTGTGACCACTAGATGGCGTACAGCTCTCTATGGAGAGGCATATAAATTCCCCAGATGTTTATCAACACTTTTTTTGTTGATTTGAATATATAGTTGAAACAATCTCAAAACTATTTCTTATAAAAAAAAATGACAAAAAAAACAAAAATTCACAATTTTATTTTATTTTTTTCATTTTTTTACAATTTCCCATTAATTTCTTATGGGGGTCATTTTTGATCAAAGAGCACAAGTGTGACTATTTTTCTACGACCACTTAGCATGCTCAGATCATGACCTCAATTTTTTTGTGTGTTCACATACATAATGCCATAAAAGTCCCCAAGTTTCGTAACATTCCGATGAAGCTGTGATTTTTAAAAATTCAAAACAGAAAATTTTTCTGTCAGAAATGACCGAAGAGCACCTGAGGGTTAATGTTATCCGTGTCATATTTCATCTGCAATAACAACGTGGACTTTTATAAAGATCCATTTAGCATTAACTCCTACATTTCACGCTCCTACATGCGGCTGCTTTCCTCTCCGATACAGTAGGAAATGAAATGTGGAGGATTTTATCTTTGGCAAGATGATTGACAGGCCAGTTTGAGTGACAGGATGTGTGTAAGACGTGATAGTGTCGACTCTTCTGAGTATACACACTTTCTTCACAAACAGAGTACATCATTTTAAGGCCTAGTGTTAGACGCCGTCTCTCATCACTCCATCTCTGTGTCGCTCACCAGCATGAGGCCCAATATCTTCCTGGGTGTGAGTGAAGGCTCCGCCCAGTACAGGAAGTGGTATTATGAGCTCATCGTGGACCAGGTGCAGGCGTTCGTGACGGGCGAGCCCACGCACCTGCGGGTGGGCTGGGCCTCGACTCAGGGATACGGGCCGTACCCGGGCGGAGGAGAGGGATGGGGCGGCAACGGCGTTGGGGATGACCTCTACTCGTACGGCTTCGACGGCCTTCACCTGTGGGCAGGTAACGTCTCGAGAACTTCCTGTTCTTTAATCAAGTGTTATTCTCTGTTATGCTGTGCTTATATGCGGCTCTTTCAGCTTTAGAATCATGTGTGCCGATGTAGAGGGGTACACATCGAAAACATAATCATTAGCGGCTATATCAAACCGTGTACAATCCAAACCAGTATATAAACCAGTATATAAACCAATATATGAACCAGTATATGAACCAGTATATGAACCAGTATATGAACCATTATTTGAACCAGTATATGAACCAGTATATAAACAGTATATGAACCAGTATATAAACAGTATATGAACCAGTATATAAACAGTATATGAACCAGTATATGAACCAGTATATGAACCAGTATATAAACAGTATATGAACCAGTATATGAACCAGTATATGAACCAGTATATGAACTAGTATATGAACCAGTATATGAACCAGTATATAAACCAGTATATGAATCAGTATATGAACCATTATATGAACCAGTATATAAATCAGTATATGAACCAGTATATAAACCAGTATATAAACCAGTATATGAACCAGTATATGAACCAGTATATGAACCAGTATATGAACCAGTATATGAACCAGTATATAAACCAGTATATGAACCAGTATATGAACCAGTATATGAACCAGTATATGAACCATTATATGAACCAGTATATGAACCAGTATATGAACCAGTATATGAACCAGTATATGAACCAGTATATAAACCAGTATATGAACCAGTATATGAACCAGTATATGAACCAGTATATGAACCAGTATATGAACCAGTATATGAACCATTATATGAACCAGTATATGAACCAGTATATGAACCAGTATATGAACCAGTATATGAACCAGTATATGAACCAGTATATAAACCAGTATATAAACCAGTATATAAACCAGTATATGAGCCAGTATATGAGGCAGTGTTGGCTAGCGGAGTAAGCGTGTGTGTGTGTGTGTGAGATATTTGCTGATGGTGGTGACATCATCACTCCTAACGGCACGGATGGTGTGAACTGTAAGGTGGTCTGTGATTGGCAGGTTGCGTGGCGCGTTCGGTCAGCTCACCCAATCAGCACCTGCTCCGGGCCGAGGACGTGGTCAGCTGCTGTCTGGACCTCAGCGCTCCCAGCATCTCCTTCAGGATCAACGGCCAGCCGGTCCAGGGCATGTTCGAGAACTTCAACTCCGACGGACTCTTCTTCCCCGTCGTGTCCTTCTCCGCTGGAGTCAAGTGAGTCCCTTTAGCCACGCCCCCTGGCCCCGACACTTAAAGGGATAGCTCACCCAGAAATGAAAATTAGCCCATGATTTTCTGTCACTCGAACACAATCTGCTCTATGATGGCAGAGAGTGGCCGCTTCTGTTTTGATGTTCGTTAAAGTCCATGCTCCTCCTCCTCCTCAGAGTGCGCTTCCTGTTGGGCGGTCGCCATGGCGAGTTCAAGTTCCTGCCTCCATCCGGTTACGCTCCGTGTTTCGAGGCAGTTTTACCGCGAGAGAAGCTGAGGGTGGAGAACAGTCAGGAGTATAAACACGATCACGGGAGAACACGAGACCTCCTCGGGCCCACCGTCACACTGTCACAGGCGGCCTTCACCCCGACACCTGTGGACACCAGTCAGGTACACACACACACACACACACACACATGTTCTTTGTGCTGTTCATGGATATGTGTGATGATCATGTGTGTGTGTGTGTGCTGGTGTTGTAGATCGTGCTGCCGCCACATCTGGAGCGGATCCGAGAGAAACTGGCAGAAAACATCCATGAGCTGTGGGTGATGAACAAGATCGACCTCGGCTGGACCTACGGAGCGGTGCGTCACACACACACACACACACACACACTCTTCTTTCTGCTGAATCAGCGATTCCCAAACATTTTTATCAGCTGAACACTGTAAATGAACGAAACATTGACTTGTTTGGTGTTCTCTGACGTCAGTTTATTTATTTACTTCAGGTTTATTTACAGTTTGCTAACACACAATTTTGCAAACTAGTCTGTTTTTTATCAAAATACTTAACACAATTCACAAAACCACACATCCAAACTGCAAAACACCTCATATATCCTGCAGAATGAAGCACTGCAACCGAAACATTATCAAAATCAAAGTTTTGCATGAACTGGCACACACTTCATTCATTTTAGCAGATTTTTGCCTAACCAACTCCACACTGTTTGGCATAATGAAAAGCACTCCTATCTTTAGTATGCTTTGCCATAATACTCAAATATGGATCAGATTGTTCACATGCACAGACACACACATGCTGTTGAAACTTCATTTTACAGTAATGTATTTTTTCTCTACGGTAAACAAGTCAGTCCAACGTATGCACGGCGGAGCTATTTACATGGGACTGGAAACAAAAATTACTCACAAAAAACAGTAAACTGAAAAAGAAACTTCCAGAAAATATATTACAGTAAAAAAACAGGGTTTCCGCGGGGTCTTAAGAAGTCTAAAAAGGTCTTAAATTTCAAAATCACAATTTAAGGCCTTAAAAAGTCTTAAATTTGCTGAAGTATTGTGTTCTAGGTCTTAAATCTTTTTAAATGGGTCTTAATTTTCCTATATTCATGTAAATCTCATTGAAATGCTCCCGCAGCGCTTTGGAATGTTTTTTTTTTTATTTATATTACGTAGTTGTAGTTCTTAACTCGCTGTATTACGACTACAAAATAGACCAACATGCAACAGCCAATCAGTTTTGAGACATTAAACTGATTTTATTTAGCTATGGGGACCTGGAAGTTTAGCGATACTTGGTTTGAAATATCTGAATTTAGGATCCGATTTTGCTGATTTGGATTTTGCTTTTTGAGACTCATTACGCGTTTCCTTTGTATGTTTTTTTTTTATCGTGATATAGGTCTTAAATTTCATTCATAATGGTCTTAAAAAGGTCTTAAAAAGTCTTAAATTTGACTTTGTGAAACCTGCAGAAACCCTGAAAAAAGTGGCAAGAAAAATAATTTTTTTAATAGTTTTTATAGTGCTTACATCCTGATTGAAGTGTTAACAATTAACCATTGAGGTGTTTGGCACATGTAATTGGCCAATTAGCTCATTTTGAATGGTGGTGTTGTGAAATGGCAAACATGTGACTTTATGTCAGATTATTGTGTCTTATCCAGAGAACTGTGATCAGTGCATTTAAAAAGGGGCATTTTGAAATGCAAAATGTGTGTAAAGCAGAAAATGTGTTTAGACTTTTGGAAACTTGAGAAGGAGTTTTGCTCTCTGTGTGTGCGTTTAAAGAATCGTGCTGTGCGTGTCATTTTAGTGTGTTAGCTATTGAAAAAAACTGTAACAACACACACTAATGTGCCAGAATCAGCCAAAAGCCCATTTCACATCTGCTGTCCCTGGACAAATCTGAACATGTCACACCGAAGGATTGAAATAGTCCATACACATTAAAAAGTTCAAAGTTAAAAAGCAGGTTTACTGAGAACTGTGTCCTCGAGCCTCTGGAGTCTGTGTTCCAGCTCTCTGATTGGCCACAGTGTGTTGTGTTGTGTTGTGTAATGTTCTTGCCTCTGTTGTCCGGTACGCAGGTGAGAGATGATAATAAACGGCAGCATCCGTGTCTGGTTGAGTTCTCCAGACTTCCTGAACAGGAGCGCAGCTACAACCTGCAGATGTCCCAGGAGACGCTCAAGTAAGTGTGTGTGTGTGTGTGTGTGTGTGTGTGTGTGTGTGTGTTCGCTCGAGGTCGGGATATGCCAGAAATTACTATTTAGTTTATTTTTTTATTTATTTGACAGGGACAGTGTACATTAATTAGCATTACTGTAAATGTACTAGAATTAGCCAAAAGGCTATTTTTCATCCATTGCCCCTGGACAGATGGTAATATTGTCTACCTTAAAAAGAAACAGCAGTTAAAACTTTACAAGGAAAATACAGAATATAAAAACAATAAAACAATATAAATCGCTAAATCCTTTAGGTAAATACAGTGTACAAATTGAACATGCATGCTTTCAGTTTTTATTGAGTATAATTGTTATTTTGGGGCAATTCTATATTGATATGCGCTTTAGCCATGCTCTGGCCGTGTTCTGCTGGATGTTTTCATATGCAAAAGTAAATGAAAATATAATTAAATCAAATACCAAAATGATAAACTTTAACTCCATGAACATAACAGCATATTTTAATTGATTTCTCTTTGTGTTTTAGCGGCTGTGTGTGTCATAACTACATCCATAGTGGCGGTTTAATTACAAGAGCTTTATAGATGAATGATGTGATAATGAGTGTGTGTGTGAGAGAGAGAGAGATCTGATGTGTGTGTGAGGGATCTGATGTGTGTGTGTGAGAGATCTGATGTGTGTGTGTGAGAGATCTGATGTGTGTGTGCAGGACTCTTCTGGCGCTCGGCTGTCATGTCGGTGTTGCTGATGAACGAGCGGCAGACAACGTCAAAAATCTCAAGCTTCCGGCCAAGTGAGTGTGTGAAACTTCACCGTATATGAACATGTTTATGTGGATACATTCAGACTGCTGTGACATCAGACGTGCGGTCAGCGAACTAGCCGTGTGTACGCCACCTCCCACACCTCACCCTAACCCTAACGCTAACGCCACGTCTCACACACGAGCTGTGATCGATAAACACACACTTCTTTATAGTCATACAGAACCTGTTCTTCCACAGGGTTCCTACAGGGTCTTAAAAAGCCTTTAAAGCATTGAATTTATGAATTTGGAAATAATACCTTAAAAAGTCTTTAAAAAGTCTTGAATTTTGATATCTGGGTCTTAAATCGTGCTGTATGTCAGTGTTAATTTCATTGACGAAAATAATGATGAAAACTTTTCTCCAACGACATTTTTTTCACTGACGAAAACGAGACGCTAGTTTTGAATGACAAAAACTATGACGAAAATCTATCGTCAACGAAAAAAAAAAAAAACTAGATGACTAGACTAGAAAATATTGGATAGTGTGGATCTGGGAAGCGATCCAGTCCGAACTGATGTCCTGTGTGTGTTTAGATAATGTTAAAACACAACTTAACATTGTTCGGCAAACTTTCGTGTGTCCTACTGAAATGTTTTTATTTTACCTGCTCGACTCATCATCTTTTACCCATTCCACATTTGAAAAACAAATGAACACAAGTCGAAGGATTTTGTTTTTCTTTGCTGGTAGGGACGGGAAATTGGTCTTAATTTTTTATATTAAAGGTCTTAAAAGACTTGAATTTAACTTGAAGAAACCTGTAGGAACCCTGCTTCCAAGAGTGTGTTAGTGTTGGTTGCGTGCGGATGTGTTAGCGTGTGTTCTGCCGTCAGGTACGAGCTCTCCTGCGGGTATAAGCCGGCCCCGATGGACCTGAGCCACATCAAACTGGCCTCGACCCAGGAGGCCATGGTGGACAAACTGGCAGAGAACGCTCACAACGTGTGGGCCAGAGACCGCATCCGGCAGGGCTGGACGTACGGCATACAGCAGGTCAGCTTCTGAATGTGCACTGTTTTAAATGTTGCGTTCGAGTCAGAAAGGCAGAGTTGAACACAAATGAACGCCATCCCAAAGTGAGAAACGAAACTTTGGTCATGTAAGGGAAGCAGCGCTGGTCTCTTCTCCTCTATTGTGTCGTATATCAAGAGAAACGAAAGAAAAATAGGCATATGAATACTATGGTTTTCCATTAGAAATGACTGTGACCTCTACTGTGAACACACTGAGACTGAAGCAGGTTCACGTCTGTGTGGGTCAGGACGCGTCGTTCACACACACACACACTCACGTCTCTGTGTCTCTGCAGGACATCAAGAGCCGGAGGAACCCTCGCCTCGTTCCGTACGTGCTTCTGGACGAGAGGACCAAGAAATCAAACAAGGACAGCCTTCGGGAAGCTGTGCGGACACTGCTGGGATACGGATACAACCTGGAGGCTCCGGATCAGGACCACGGTACCACCACTCTCACCCACTCTACACACACTACACACACACACTGCCCGGGGTGCTCATGTGACATCATAGCAGGGTTACTATCCTTAACTAAAGCTAAAACCAAAAAAATAACATTTTTATTACTTGAAATTAAATAAAATATAAAAAAAACCTACTTTGTGAGCTAAAATAACTAAAAATAAATAAGTTACAAGATAAAAGCAGTTATATAGATTAATATAAAGGACAAAAGCACAAAAAAAATACTAAAACTTACTAAAATTAAAATTAATAAAAAATATAATATCCTATAAAAAAATCTAAATACTATCAAATAATTAAATAAAGTAACGACAAATAAAAACTTTCTAGACTAATATAAAGGACAAAAACATAACAAAATTAATGAAACTTTAGCTAAAATGACAATAAAAACAGACAACGTAAAATTTTCATCCAATTAAAAATATTACTAGAACTATTATGGTACGTCAATGATACTAAAATAACATTTTCATTACTTTAAATGATTTAAACATTAACTGAAATAAAATTAACAATTGCAAAAACTGATAAATAAATACTTAATAAAAAAACAATATAGACATTTTAAAACAAAACTAATAACAATGACAAAAACACAACAAACTTACTCAAATTAAAATAAAATAATTTATCGAGCATATTACCATGGAAGTTTGTTTCCACCACAGAATAAAAAATAAAAAGGGTAACTGTGACTTTTTATTTTTTAAGTCGTAATATGCGAGTTATAAAGTCAGAATTGCATGATATAAACTTGCAATTCTGAGATAAAAAGTCGCAATTATTTTTAAAACGATAGGTATTCTGTCTTCCATAGATTACTCCTAAAAACATGATCAAAATGATGATTTTCTGTGTGTTGACTGTATTTTCTAATTTATGGAGTGATAAAAAGAGAGCCTTTCATATCTGGCTTTAGATATGATGCAATGTTCTGGTAATGTATGCAAATGAGTGCACATTTAATGAGAAGATACCTCATTTGCATATGCTGAGATCAGAAAGCGTGTGTGTTTTGCGCAGCTGGTCGAGCAGACGAGGGTCTTCTGTCCGCCGAGCGCTTCCGGATCTTCCGGGCCGAGAAGTCGTACAGCGTGAGCGTGGGCCGCTGGTACTTCGAGCTGGAGGTGGTGACGGCGGGCGAGATGCGGGTGGGATGGGCCCGGCCCGGGTGTTTGCCGGACCAGGAGCTCGGATCGGACGAGCAGGCCTTCGTCTTCGACGGATTCAAGGTCAAGCCTCTGAATAAACCCCATTACAGTCACTGAACTAGCTTTACCTCATGCTAACACAATACACTCTAACACTCTACAACATCAAGAGTGCAAAAAATTACACACACACATGCAAACACACTTTTAAACACATACACACCAATAAATTCAGACTACAAAAAATCTGTTTTGAACTTTTTAAAAATCACAGCTTCATCGGAGTCTTACGAAACTTGGTGACATTTCTGGCATTAGGTGCATGAACACAAAAAAAAATTGAGTTCATGATCCGAGCATGCTAAGTGGACGTAAAAAAATTAGAATTAGTCACGATTTTGGTCTTTGGTCAAAAATGACCCCCATAGGAAATTAATGGGAAGTTGACAAAAACACAAAAACTCACAATTTTTTATTTTTTTTATTTTCACAATTTTTTAATAAGAAATAGTTTTTGAGATTGTTTCAATTAAGTATTCAAATCCACCAACAAAAAATGTGTTCATAAGCATCTGGGGAATTCACATGGCTCTCCATAGAGAGCTGTACACGCCATCTAGTGGTCACACCATGATTCTACGCTTTTTCTCTATACTGTAACCAGATGGTGATAATTTTCTTCTAAAAATATTTTTTTTCTGAAGGCCTAGACTCTATATTAAACTAAAATACTGCATTAAGATTTTTTTTTACATATTATATGTATAGAAATATATATATATATATATATTTCCATTGAAAAAATAAACCATAAATATTGCATAAATATTAATAAATTCAATCAAATTGTCTCAAAATACTAAATTTAAAAGAATAAATTGCATTGGTTTTACTGGGATGGAAGAAGTTTCATTATTAGGTGTCCGGTCATATATTTTAAAAAAATAGATATTTTTTTTTCTGAAGGCTAGACTCTATATTAAACTAAAATACTGCATTCATAATTATTTTTTTTAAATAATATATATATATATAGAAAAATATATATATATTTCCATTGAAAAAATAAACCATAAATATTGCATAAATATTAATAAATTCAATCAAATTGTCTCAAAATGCTAAATTTAAAATAATAAATATTATAGAACAAAAATAAATTGCACTGGTTTTACTGGGATGAAAGAAGTTTCATTTTTAGGTGTCCGGTCATATATTTCATATATTTCCGGTCATATATTTAAAAAAATATATATATTTTTTTTTTCTGAAGGCTTAGACTCTATATTAAACTAAAATACTGTATTAATAATTATTTTGTTTAAATAATATATATATATATATAGAAAAATATATATATATTTCCATTGAAAAAATAGACCATAAATATTACATAGATATTAATAAATTCAATTAAATTGTCTCAAAATACTAAATTTAAAAGAATAAATATTATAGAACAAAAATAAATTGCATTGGTTTTACTGGGATGGAAGAAGTTTCATTTTTAGGTATCCGGTCGTGACTCATCAGAGGGTTAAACACATTAACGTTAAACATAATGAAATTGCTTTATGACTCGAACCGGCATTTTGGCACAGTTCATAATGTGTGTGTGTGTGTGTGTGCAGGCCCAGCGCTGGCACCAGGGCAACGAGCACTTCGGCCGCTCCTGGGCGTCTGGGGACGTGGTCGGGTGTATGGTGGACATGAACGAGCGAACGATCATGTTCACGCTCAACGGAGAAGTGCTGCTCGACGACTCCGGCTCAGAACTGGCCTTCAAGGATTTTGAAGTCTGCGACGGTGAGTGACGTCTGATGATCATCCTGCGTGGTGTGTGAAATGATCCTGCGTGCAGCGGTGATGATCGGCGTGTGTTTTCCGCAGGTTTCATCCCGGTCTGCAGTCTGGGCGTCTGTCAGGTGGGCCGGATGAACTTCGGGAAGGACGTGAGCACACTGAAGTACTTCACCATCTGTGGCCTGCAGGAGGGCTACGAACCCTTCGCCGTCAACATGAACCGAGACCTGACCATGTGGATCAGCAAACGACTGCCTCAGTTCATCCCCGTGCCGCTCAACCACGAGCACATAGAGGTCAGAGGTCACATGCGTGCATAAAAACAGTATTTTGAATGTTCCAATAATTCTCCTTTGTCACCATCGGCTTTTGGCTTGCTTAGTTGGGGACGTTTAATTTAATATTCAACAATATTAATGATCTCCTGCTCTGACATCACGATACGAGAACTGAGCTGGACGATGACATCACAGTTTTCTCCAGAGCCGCCAAAATATATATATATATATATGAAGAGTTCAGATGCAAAAGCCTCTAAATGCCATTTGAAATTTTCTTCTAAAATGATCATTTTTATCAAGCGTGTATATTTAAGTTCAGTAATTTCACTTAAATGGCAATGAAGATTACCTATTAATTGTCATTTAAGTGAAATTACTGAACTTAAATATACAAGCTTGATAAAAATGGTCATTTTAGAAGAAAATTTCAAATGGCATTTAGAGGTTTTTGCATCTGAACTCTTCATATATATATATATATATATATATTAGGGCTGTGCAAAACGATTAATCACGATTAATTGCATCCAAAATAAAAGTTTGTGTTTACATAATATATGTGGGTGCACTGTGTATAATTATTATAGATATATATATATAAAAACACACACATGCATATATATTTAAGAAAAAAAATATTTATATATAAAATATTTATACTTATATATAATATAAATTATATATAAATCTATAAACAGAATATACATGAAAATATTTCTTAAATATATACATGCATGTGTGTGTGTTTATATATCTATAATAATTATACACAGTGCACCCACATATATTATGTAAACACAAACTTTTATTTTGGATGCGATTAATCGTTTTGACAGCTCTAAAATATACGTGTATATATATATATATATATATATATATATATATATATATATATATATATATATATATATATATATATATATATATATATAATAGGGCTGTGCAAAAAATAATCGCGATTAATCGCATCCAAAATAAAAGTCTGTGTTTACATAATATATTTGTGTGTGCTGTATATAATTATTTTGTATATATAAATACACACACATGCATATATATATTTAAGAAAATGTGTTATTCATATATAAAATGTTTATATTTATATAATATAGATTATGTATTTATATATATATATACAGATTTTAAGCTCAAATAATTCTTAAATATATACATGCATGCATAGGTATTTATATATATATATATATATTTATATAAATATTTATATTATATAAATATATATATATATATATATATATATATATATGTATTATTATATACTAAATAATTATATACAGCACACACAAATATATTATGTAAACACAGAATTTTAATTTGGATGCGATTAATCGCAATTAATTTTTGCACAGCCCTAGTATATAAATGAACTAAATGAATAACTTTTTTACAAATACAAATGAAGCATCATGGCAAAGCACACACTGTATAAATAAAGGTGAGTCGACTTTGAGACGAGCGCCCCATTCATGTGGGATTCTGTGTGTGTTTTCCAGGTCACGAGGATCGACGGGACGGTGGAGAGCCCGCCGTGCCTAAAGGTCACCCAGAGGTCGTTCGGCTCACAGAACAGTAACACAGACATCATGTTCTACCGGCTCAGCATGCCCATCGAGTGCTCGGAGGCGTTCGCGCGCTCGCCCGGCGGGACGCTAGCGGCTAACGGCAGCTTCTTCTCCCCCAAGAGAGATCTGGAGGACTTCGAGACGGTGTCGGACTTCGAGGTCCTGATGAAGACGCCACACACTCACGTGAGCTCCAACGGGCCCGACAGAGATCGAGACGAATTCAACAACCACAAAGATCACAATCAGGAGAAGCCTTCCAAAATCAAACAGAGGTGGATTACACACACACACACACACACAGGGGAACTGGTTTTGGTAGTGGTGCAACGGATTGTAAAATTCACGGTTCGATCATTTACAGTTTTTGTGCCACGGATCGGGTCATTTTTCGGATCAGCAAAATATAAATCTCTCTCTCTCTCTCTGTGGGCGTGCTTCAAATCTCGATTTTTGCCTTGTTTAAGATTGTTTGAATCTGTAAATTAGCAAGACAAAAACACATTACAAACCAAATGATAAACTTTCACTCTGTGAATCGCATGCGTGTCGGACCGCGAGGCCTGATCCGTACGGGTCCCGATCAGCTGCGATCCGTTGCACTTCTAGTGTTCGGTCAGATGTTCGTGTCTGTAACTGCTAGTGTGTTTGTTTCAGGTTCATGTTGAAAAGAACGAAGCCCGACATGAACAGCAGTAACTCCAGCACTCGTCTCTCAGAGGAGGTCTTGGCTGATGAGAGAGACGAGTGTGAGAATCTCATACAAACATCAACGGTGAGAGAGTAGAGTCTTGTCACATGACCAGCATCAGACTGTCACATGACCAATTTCGATTCTGCTTATCGATTCCTAATTTCTATTCCAATAAGGTAATAAAAAAAGTCTTATTGCAAAACATTGGATTAAAAGAGTTGTTTTAGGCTGCTGTCACTTTAAGATCCAATACACTGATACACATGAGAACAGGAAACAGCGCAGGAGTCCTCTCACGTTAATGGTTTAAAGTTGTATTGAAATGTTTAGAAAGGAATCAATAAGAGGAATCGAAAGTTTTATATCCGATTCCCAGCCCTGCACTCGATGCTCCCTGTTAAATGTGGCGCTTCTGTCTCTGTGTCAGTATTACTACTCGGTGCGGATCTTCCCGGGCCAGGAGCCGTCCAGTGTGTGGGTCGGCTGGGTGACCTCAGACTTTCACCAGTATGATCCGGCCTTCGACCTCAACAAGGTCCGAACGGTCACCGTTACCCTGGGAGACGAGAAGGGCAAAGTTCACGAGAGGTCGGTGTGATTCTGTCTGCAATGGCACAGTGTCAAACACAGACAACAAACACAACACCACTGGGAATCACAGAAATAGAATTAAAGTAGAGTTAGAGAATAAAGTCTCTGTTGTTTGTCTGTGGAAATTGGATATACAGACAGATAGACAGATAGATAGATAGATAGATAGATAGATAGATAGATAGATAGATAGATAGATAGATAGATAGATAGATAGATAGATAGATAGATAGATAGATAGATAGATAGATAGATAGATAGATAGATAGATAGATAGATAGATAGATAGATAGATAGACATACAGATGCACACATACAGTGTGTGATGTGTGTGTGTGTGTGTGTGTGCAGCATCAAGCGCAGTAACTGCTACATGGTGTGGGGGGGCGAGTGCTCCAGTCCCAGTCAGGGCCGCAGTAACAGCGGACTGGAGATCGGCTGTCTGGTGGACTCTGCCAACGGCCTCCTCACCTTCACCTCCAACGGCAAAGAGCTCAGCACTTACTATCAGGTGAGAGAGCACTGACCCTGACCCTAACACTGACCCTGACCCTAACACTGACCCTGACCCTAACACTGACCCTAACACTGACCCTGACACTGACCCTGACCCTAACACTGACCCTAACACTGACCCTAACCCTGACCCTAACACTGACCCTGACACTGACCCTAACACTGACCCTGACACTGACCCTAACACTGACCCTGACCCTGACCTTAACACTGACCCTGACCCTAACACTGACCCTAACACTGACCCTAACACTGACCCTGACCCTAACACTGACCCTAACACTGACCCTAACACTGACCCTGACCCTAACACTGACCCTAACACTGACCCTAACACTGACCCTGACCCTAACACTGACCCTAACACTGACCCTGACACTGACCCTGACACTGACCCTAACACTGACCCTGACACTGACCCTGACCCTAACACTGACCCTAACACTGACCCTGACCCTAACACTGACCCTAACACTGACCCTGACCCTAACACTGACCCTAACACTGACCCTAACACTAACCCTAACCCTGACCCTAACCCTGACCCTGACCGTAACACTGACACTGACCCTTACACTGACCCTGACTGACAGCTGAACTGTGTGTGTGTGTGTGTGCAGGTGGAGCCCAGCACTAAACTCTTCCCTGCAGTGTTTGCACAGGCAACCAGTCCAAACGTCTTTCAGTTCGAGCTGGGACGCATCAAGGTAAGATGTCACACACACACACACAACCCCTAAACCTACTCATCACACACAACTTTCTACATTTTTACGTTTTCAAAATAACTCATTCTGCATGATTTATCAGCGTGTTTCCTCAGTTTCGGCCCACAGTGACACGAGGCCCCATGAGTCTGTGTGCATTCAGGGTTAGGTCCCCACCGGGAGAGAAAAACACACTCACACACACACACACACACACAAAGGATGTTGAGGCTATTTTTATTTTCTCTGCGTTGCACAAACCGGGCGAGTGTAAGTTTAGCTCACACAGGAACATCTGTGAGATGATGAAGTTTGCCAACTTTACGTTCTGTGTGTGTGTGTGTGTGTGTGTGTGTGTGTAGAGCGTCATGCCGCTCTCTGCTGGGCTGTTTAAAAGCGAACGGAAGAATGTGGTTCCTCAGTGTCCGCCGCGGCTACACGTGCAGTTCCTCACGCCTGTGTTGTGGAGCCGTGTGCCCAATCAGTTCCTGAGGTCAGAGGTCACCAGGGTCAACGAGAGACTGGGCTGGATGGTGCAGAGTTCAGAACCGCTGCAGTTCATGACCCTCCATATACCTGAGGAGAACAGGTACAGCACAAACACAAACACACACACACACACACGCATGCATGGATACACATATGCACACATATTTATACATACACTCACAAACACACACGGTTATTTTAAAGGAGTAGTTCAGTTTTGAAAAAACTTTTGCTGATGATTTACTCGCCCCCGTGTCATCCAAGATGTCCATGTCTTTCTTTCTTCAGTCGAAAAGAAATTCCAGAACATTCCAGGATTTTCTCCATATAATGGACTTCAATGGGGACCAAACGGCTCAAGGTCCAAATGAGAGTTTCAGTGCAGCTTCAAAGGGCTTTAAACGACACCAGACGATGAATAAGGGTCTTATCATGCGAAACGATCCGTTATTTCAAAACTTATTCCAAAAATGTAACTTTTCTAAGGACAAATGCTAGCCTTGCTCTATTCTGTGAGACGCGTTTGTAACATCACGTAATTACGTTCAAAAGGTCACGGGCGACGTAGCCAGAAGTACAGAATCAAAATCGTCCGACATCGTTGTTTTACCTTTTAATTCCTTTTAAACGGCGTTTGAGTTAGTCTGCACGTTCAACCTATGTGTTCAACTTGTAAACACTGACTCTGTACTTCCGGCTACATCGCCCGTGACCTTTTGAACGTAATTACGTATTACGTGACGTTACAAACGCGCCTCACAGAATAGAGCAAGGCTAGCATTTGTCCTTAGAAGAGTTACATTTTTGGAATAAGTTTTGAAATGAGCGATCGATTCACATGATAAGAGCCTTATTCATCGTCTGGTGTCGTTTAAAGCCCTTTGAAGCTGCACTGAAACTCTCATTTGGACCTTGAACCGTTTGGTCCCCATTGAAGTCCATTATATGGAGAAAATCCTGGAATGTTTTCATCAAAAACCTTCATTTCTTTTCCACTGAAGAAAGAAAGACATGGACATCTTGGATGACATGGGGGCGAGTAAATCATCAGCAAAAGTTATTTTCAAAAGTGAACTACTCCTTTAAGTCTTCAGCTTTCGTCATGCAGGAACTCTAAGAAAAAAAGTGTCAATCTCAGCGACTCGTCAATCATAATGATGAAGAGATCTTCTCGGAGCATAATAAATAATTATGAAGAGCCAATAACTCATCAACCTTGCCAACAAATATCAAACGTTTTAGTAACGTTCCCATTAATGTCTGAACTTGGGAATGTTTTATTGTATCATCCTTCAAACATTACGTGAACGTTACTTTTAAACATTCTTTAAACGTGAAGGTTGTTGCATTTAAACGTCCAACTGAAATATTTCAGAAAAAACCCTCCATGAATGATGTATGAATAATGGCACTCAACTCTGTAGTTTAGTGGGCGGGGCCTGCAATCTGTCACTCAACTCTGTAGTTTAGTGGGCGGGGCCTGCAATCTGTCACTCAAAGCTGTAGTTTAGTGGGCGGGGCCTGCAATCTGTCACTCAAAGCTGTAGTTTAGTGGGCGGGGCCTGCAATCTGTCACTCAAATCTGTAGTTTAGTGGGCGGGGCCTGCAATCTGTCACTCAAATCTGTAGTTTAGTGGGCGGGGCCTGCAATCTTTCACTCAAATCTGTAGTTTAGTGGGCGGGGCCTGCAATCTTTCACTCAAATCTGTAGTTTAGTGGGCGGGGCCTGCAATCTGTCACTCAAAGCTGTAGTTTAGTGGGCGGGGCCTGCAATCTTTCACTCAAATCTGTAGTTCAGTGGGCGGGGCCTGCAATCTGTCACTCAAAGCTGTAGTTTAGTGGGCGGGGCCTGCAATCTGTCACTCAAAGCTGTAGTTTAGTGGGCGGGGCCTGCAATCTGTCACTCAAATCTGTAGTTTAGTGGGCGGGGCCTGCAATCTGTCACTCAAATCTGTAGTTTAGTGGGCGGGGCCTGCAATCTGTCACTCAAATCTGTAGTTTAGTGGGCGGGGCCTGCAATCTTTCACTCAAATCTGTAGTTTAGTGGGCGGGGCCTGCAATCTTTCACTCAAATCTGTAGTTTAGTGGGCGGGGCCTGCAATCTGTCACTCAAAGCTGTAGTTTAGTGGGCGGGGCCTGCAATCTTTCACTCAAATCTGTAGTTTAGTGGGCGGGGCCTGCAATCTGTCACTCAAATCTGTAGTTTAGTGGGCAGGGCCTGCAATCTGTCACTCAAATCTGTAGTTTAGTGGGCGGGGCCTGCAATCTGTCACTCAAATCTGTAGTTCAGTGGGCAGGGGCCTGCAATCTGTCACTCAAATCTGTAGTTTAGTGGGCGGGGCCTGCAATCTGTCACTCAAATCTGTAGTTTAATGGGTGGGGCCTGGAATCTGTCACTCAAATGACATCCATCTAACATTTTTAAAATGTTGCAACTTGTTTAGAGAACATTCAAAAGTAACTTTCCCATGCAAAATGAAATGTTTTCGAATTCAGAGATAACTTCACGAATATAAATAGGATCAGTAATAAATGCATTGAACAAAAAAAAATCCTCAATTGCCTCAAACTGAAAAATCAAATTATTATTATTTTTTTTTTTGACATTCAGAAATGACTGGAGCTATTGAAATTTAAACTGACGCTGTGTGTGTGTGTGTGTGTGTGTGTGTGTGTGTCCGCCAGGTCTGTGGATATCCTGGAGCTGACGGAGCAGCTGGACCTGCTGCAGTTCCACTTCCACACACTCCGCCTGTACTCGGCCATCTGCGCGCTGGGCAACAACCGCGTGGCTCACGCCCTGTGCAGTCACGCTGACGAGGCGCAGCTCCTCTACGCCATCCAGAACAAGTACATGCCCGGCCTCCTGCGCACCGGATACTACGACCTGCTCATCGACATCCACCTGAGCAGCTACGCCACCGCCCGCCTCATGATGAACTCCGAGTACATCGTGCCCATGACGGCGGAGACCAAGAGCATCACGCTGTTCCCCGACGAGAAGAAGAAGCACGGGCTGCCGGGCATCGGCCTGAGCACGTCTCTGCAGCCGCGCATGCGCTTCTCCTCGCCCAGCTTCGTGTGTCCGCTGGGCTCCAGCTCCCTGTGCTTCCAGTTCAGCCCAGAGTTCCCGCTGGAGACGCTGAAGAGCCGCACCATGGAGATGCTGACGGAGGCGGTGCGCGAGGGCAGTCTTCACGTGCGCGACCCCGTGGGCGGCAGCACCGAGTTCCTGTTCGTGCCGCTCATCAAGCTCTTCTACACGCTCCTCATCATGGGCATCTTCCACAACGGAGACCTGAAGACCATCCTGCAGCTGATCGAGCCCAGCGTGTTCTCGCAGGACCAAGGGGGCGGGGCTGAGGATGCGGGTGGGAGGGGCCGGCCGGAAGGGGGCGGGGCCGAGGAACACGGTCTGAGAGGAAAGATGCCCAAAGAAGGACTTCTGCAGATGAAGCTTCCTGAACCCGTCAAACTCCAGGTGAGGCGATGCAGTCGTGTCTTTATAAGGCGCGTTCACTCACACTCACAGCTGACATAACATTCCAGTTTGACTAGGAGTTAACCTTTAACCCCTTAACTCTCACTTGTCCGTATACGGGCAACTTAACTTTACTTCACTATATTACTATTAAATCCTGACAAACTATATATCGTTGGAAAGGTCTAAGACTCCTAAATAGATATTTTAGGTCTGTTTTTTTCTTACAAATTATGAATGAACAGTAATATATGAATTTATGACAAGAGTGCGCCTCAAAAAAATCGACTTCATTACAGGAGTTTCTGACCTTTGTTACAAAAAGTCGAAACACACACTTTTAATAATTGAAACTTTGGTTTTTAGTGCTAAAAGTTCATAATAAAACATAATTAGTATTTGCCAATAAAAAAAGATAAAATTATATTTTAAAAAGTAAGGTAAGAAGTCCTCTAAAAAGTATAATATATATTATATATATATAAACATATATTTTTTTATTATTATATCACATATTTTAGTAGTTATCATAAATTAGGTATCATTTGAAAGCTTACGAACTCAGAAATCATCCAGTGAAAACCGATTTGAAATTGGACATTGCGTTACCATAGAAACGGTATTTTTTTATTAGGCCCCTCCCATTTTGGGCATCATCTTTCATAATTTATTATGAAAACCCAGAAGTGATATTTGGATAGAAATTTATTAATTTGTTATGGCAAAATGCATACAATTAAATTCAATGGAATTCAATGGCACCCGGTGGCTATTTTTGGTACTACGCCTAAACAAAATCTCATGGGAACTTCAATTTTTGTGATATCAACTTCAAACTTGGTTAGATATATAGCTTTCATTTTAAAGTAATTTTATAGTAAAACATATTTTGCAAAATATTTATTTCATATTAAATAAAATATATTAATAAAGTATATTTGATTTAATGTAAATTATAACTTCCATAACTTTTTCATATTTTATTTTGAAGTGCTTTCACTTTAGTAATAATCTGCTGATTGTTTTCTTTAAAACAAGACCAAACTTAAATCTATATTCCAAAGCATTCTTCAATTACAACCATTTAAGTGTGTATAGTGCATTTAATGTCAATTATCAAAAAGGGTTAAAGGTGACAGGTAAGGGGTTAAATAATTAGCAGTAACATTACACCGTGTCCCCAGAGCTTTTGTCCTAATTGTTGCTCTTACGGCTACAGAGCTGGCGCACTAAATGATATTCAGAGTCACGTGACACACTTTTAACATTAAATAAAGCACACACACAGTACCTGAGATTATCAACGGCTACACACGACGATTCAAATGAAACAAGAACAAACAAGTGTATTCTTTGACAAAGATTGTTTTAGTAACTGGTAAATTGGTTTTGATTGATTTCTACACGAGTATAAGGCGTAAGTAGACTACGTTCGTTTGGCGGGAATGTTACATATGAATGTTTTTCTCACACAAAGGCATTTTTTGGTGCGCTGTCCCTTTAAGAGCTGAATATGTCTGGTGTGTGTTATGTGTGTTTGCTCCTGTGTGTGTCGTCAGATGTGTCACCTGCTCCAGTACCTGTGCGACTGTCAGGTGCGTCACCGCATCGAGGCTGTGGTGGCCTTCTCCGACGACTTCGTGGCCAATCTTCAGGAGAACCAGCGCTTCCGCTATAATGAAGTGATGCAGGCGCTGAACATGTCGGCCGCTCTCACGGCGCGCAAGACCAAAGAGTTCCGCTCGCCCCCGCAGGAGCAGGTCAGCACGGCTCACACACACCGAGTACATACGAGTACAAAATCTACGTCATGGGGGTGCTTTTGGGCCTAGATTTAATGATCTAAATCATGCTGGTTATGAATCAAATAATAAAAACAATACCGAATAGATGTATGCGTTTACTGCAGTATTTGTGTACTGTGCTGCAACGGTGTTGTGTTTACATTATGATGATGAGCATTTAGGATGGAAGTGTGCTTAATTGTAATCCATTAATCGTTTCATCTTATTTTACTTTGCTTGCATGCTTCATTTTATTCATTACAAAAAAAATGAAATCATATTTTGTCATGTGGCTCATGTTCTTTGTGTGATCCTCCTGCTTTTATTGATCATGTTGTTGCAAAGAAGAACGATATCTTTATAATCTTTGAGTACACTGGCTTCCTGTTCATGTAACACATGCTGCACATGTTGGACAATCACATCATTCAGTGTTATAATGAATATTTATATATATTATTTATTGATATTTTATTTATCTCTGTCTTGACCAAATGATATATCGGTCGAATCAATGCTGGATTCTTCAAATCAGTTGTGCCTACGTTAGTTCCTGTGACTTTTTTTTTCAGTTTCACTTGAAAAGACAAGTCGCATTACAAATGAGTGTGTGTGTGTGTGTGTGTTTTCAGATCAACATGCTGCTGAACTTCAAGCATGAGAAGCAGGACTGCCCGTGTCCCGAGGACATCCGTGAGCAGCTGCTGGACTTCCACGAGGACCTCATGACACACTGCGGTACGGCTCAGCCTCAGTTATCAACTAAACGAGACGAGATGATGACAATACTGTGTCTTCTGTTATAGTCGGACGAACATCTTCATTCCTGATCTATTGAGTGTGTGTCATCGTTCATTATTGAAGTGTCATTTTAATGCTGACGAGTGCTGTGTGTGAGGTCAAAGGTCTTATAAATCATGTTTCTATTTCAATCTAATGTTTTGGCGTTTGCTGTTTTGTGTGTGTGTGCAGGCATTGAGATGGATGATGATAAACCCGGAGACGGAGACAGTGATTTCACCATCAGGGGTCGTCTGATGTCTCTGGTGGAGAAGGTCAAATACCTGAAGAAGAAAATGACTGAAACGCCAAAGAAGAAGAAAGCAAAGAAACCCAGTGAGTGCGGCGGCGTCAGTCCTAACAGCTCTACACTTCACTTTAGCTGATCTAGGGCCATTAAAAGTGCTAACAGGGTAAACGCTGTGTTTCTGCTGTCACCTACTGCCTTTTCATTACGCTGGTTGATCAAAATCAAGAGTTTTAATGTCTAAACCATTAGAATTAGATGGATTGGATGTTTCCACAGAGTTTGCTCCACCCAGTGGTGTCTGTTATATTTGCAGCTCTTAAACGTGATGTTAAAACCCCTGCTGAAACAGATATCCACGTGTGTGTGTGTGTGTGTGTGTGTAGGCACTCTTCAGCAGCTGATCTCGGAGACGATGGTCCGCTGGGCGCAGGAGTCGGTGATCGAGGACCCGGAGCTGGTGCGGGCCATGTTCGTGCTCCTCCACCGGCAGTACGACGGCATCGGGGGTCAGGTGCGGGCGCTGCCCAAGACCTACACCATCAACGCCGTCTCCGTGGAGGACACCATCAGCCTGCTGGCGTCGCTGGGCCAGATCCGCTCGCTGCTCAGCGTCAGGATGGGCCGCGAGGAGGAGAAGCTCATGATCCACGGCCTCAGGTGAAGACGGCGACATTTCAGTTGTAAAATACTATTAAATAATAAGAACAAACGTAATTCAGACCAATATAGATATGAATATTTTGGATGTAGTCTCAGTGATGCCCCCTCTGGTCTTTGTGAGCCTGACCTCTGACCTGTCTCTGTCTCGCCTGCAGTGACATCATGAATAATAAGGTGTTTTACCAGCACCCGAACCTGATGCGCGCGCTGGGGATGCACGAGACCGTGATGGAGGTGATGGTGAACGTCCTGGGCGGAGGAGAGTCCAAGGTGAGACGCCAACACACACACACTGTATTGAAGAGTTTCAGGCTTTATTTCAGGCGCACGACATCTGAACAGTTTCTCTGACCTGCTTCTGTGTAATACTGGATTGTGATTGGCTAGTGTTAGCTAATGCTAACGGGTTAGTTGACCCAAAAATGAAAATTCTGTCAGTATTTCCTCACCCTCATGTTGTTCAACCCCGTAAGACCTTCGTTCATCTTCAGAACACAAATTAAGATATTTAAGATATTAAGATCGCTCCTGCATACTAGTCCATAGGCTTCTTGAGGGAATGACTCTTGCTGGCCTTGAAAAGTCATTAAAGACATCGTTAAAATAGTCCAAGTGACTACAGGGGCTCAATCTTAACTTTATCAAACGACGAGAATACGTTTTGTGCGCAAAAACAACATAAATAACGACTTTATTTCAAATATTTACTTCCTTCTCTATGGCCTCTAGTCAGTTAGCGTAGTGTGATTGCGTAGAGCAACGTCACACGCAGGCTCACTATTGGCCGACGCTGGTCATGTGTGTGATGCGTGTGACGTACAATAACAGAAGCTTACGCTATTAAACTAGTAACCTGACTCGCGCAGAGGGAGAAATAAACCAATAGTTGAAATAAAGTCGCTATTTTTGTTGTTTTTTTGCGCACAAAAGTGTTCTCGTGGTTTGATAAAGTTAAGATTGAGCCCCTGTAGTCACTTGGACTATTTTAATGTTGTCTTTAATGACTTTTCAAGGCCAGCAAGAGTCATTCCCTCAAGAAGCCTATGGACTAGTATGGAGGAGCGATCTTAATATCTTAAATATCTTAATTTGTGTTCTGAAGATGAACGAAGGTCTTACGGGGTTGGAACAACATGAGGGTGAGGAAATACTGACAGAATTTTCATTTTTGGGTCAACTAACTTTTTAATCTTCAATTAGAGTTTGTTATATTGTACTTCAAAGTATTTTTGATTAATTCTTGTAAAGCACTTTGAGACTCTATAGAAAATGAAGTTTTATTATCACAACACTCAACATCTTTTACACACTGATCTCTCACATAAAGCTTCATCACTAACGTCAGATGAGTGTGTAACTCGGTTCAGCATCAGTGTTTATTTCCCATCGCCTCAGTCTTGTGAGCGTTTGAGGGATCAGGCGTTTGGGTTTCACTGAACGCATGTCCTTCGGTCCTCAGGAGATCACCTTTCCTAAGATGGTGGCGAACTGCTGCCGCTTCCTGTGCTACTTCTGTCGGATCAGCCGCCAGAACCAGAAGGCCATGTTCGATCACCTCAGCTACCTTCTGGAGAACAGCAGCGTGGGCCTGGGTAAGAACCTCACACCCGACCGTGGCGTTATGTTTCATTTGGAGGTGGACCGTGACAAAGCACATTTACTTGAGTACTGTACTTTACCTTTTACACTTTTTACTTAGGGTATGATTTTAAAGGATACCTATTATGGATTTTTGAAAATTGCCCTTCATGTAGGCCTAGTGTTTAACATAGATCTAAGTGAACGAAAACATCCTGCAAAGTTTTAAACATGAAAGTTCATCGTATACAAAGTTATTGTCTCTCAAAAACAAGAGTCGACTCTGAGTCGCTGATATGAATCGTTGGAAGAACGATGCTTTTCCTTTGTCTAGTTGACGCCAACTTGAGTTATTTGAATAAGAAACGCCCACTTATTGCGCTCGGAGACGCCAGGGAAAACCGGAGCTCCAGGGGTGGCGGGCAAATCTGAAACTGGCCCAGGACGGGCCACCCTGCCTGGGCTGGCCAGGGAGGTCTGAGAGCATGGAGGTTTGGACCCACCGCACCTTTTTGGACCTTTTTGGGCTTCGGAAAACAATCATGTCGACGAGACGCTGTGTTTTGAAGTGCGACGCAAAAGCGAACTTTTTTAACCTGCCAAGTGAGGAGTATTTGAAGACTAAGTGGCTGCAGTTCATATATACAAGTACTGCTATACCACACAAGTATAGCCCAAACCTTGTTCTGTGTTCGCCTCATTTTGAAGATGATTGCTTCACAAACCTAAACGCTATAAAGTACGGATTCGCGAGCCGGCTCTATCCTAACGAGCTGAGGATCTGAATCAGGTGTGTTAAATGAGGGAGACATACACAATATGCAGAGCAGTGGGTCGAGGACTGGAGTTGAGAACCCATTTAAGGTAATAAGAGTTCAGTTTTTCTGCACAGAGAATACCAATCACAACTGACTAGGTCATCTGACCAATCACCGCAGATTAGCGTCACGCAAAGGCGGGTTTTTGATAAAGGACTCGCTAAAACGATTCATATGGGAGTCGGTGGGCAATTCAGGTAAAAATAAATGCATATTATAAGACAACAAAAGTGTTTTTTGTCATTGCATGCTTGTAAAACTGTTGTTGGGGACTCCCAGAACAATATTAGGAACATTTTAAATGCCATAATAGGTACTCTTTAAAATAGGGTATGCTTTTACCCCATAATTCAGCATATATACACTTAGAGAATCAGTAAACGAGTGAGTGATTTGGCACACGGAAACAGCAACGAGAGTGGCACCGCCTGCAGGTTATCTGTCTGGATATCGGAGCTTGAGTTGTGTGTGTGTGTGTGTGTGTGTGTTGTTCTCCTCAGCGTCTCCGTCGATGAGAGGGTCCACTCCTCTAGATGTGGCCGCCGCCTCAGTGATGGATAATAATGAGCTGGCTCTGGCGCTGAGGGAACCTGACCTCGAGAAGGTTCACATCTCTAATATTCATAACTGTAGTTTAACCTGTTAGAGGATCAGTTCACTTCAGACTTAGCATTTCCTGATAGTTTACTCTCCTCCACATCATCCAAGATGTTCATGTCTTTCTTTCTTCAGTGGAAAAGAAATTAAGGTTTTTTAGGGAAACATATAGTGATGTCAATGGGGTCCAGATGTGAGTTTCAAAGTCTCGACACGATCCAGCCGAGGAATAAGAGTCTGATCTAGACTTTTACAACAAAATACACATTTATATACTTTAACCACAGATGCTGGTCTTGCTCGACACACATTACGTGATCAGGGTGAAAGGTCAAGCAGGACGTAGGCGTAAGAACAGATCTTGTGTTTACAGAGCGAACGTGCAAAGACTGAGTCAAACACCATTTACTAAAAAAATAAAAGGTAAGACAACGATGTCAAACAATTTTGAAGTTGGAGGAGAAAAGAGTTTTTCACTCTACTCTACATTTATGAACCGGAACACGCGTGACCTTTCGGCGTGATCACGTTGTGAGTGTCGCATCACAGCTACAGCAAGACCAGCATTTGTGGTTTAAAAGTATATAAATGTTTAGGTAAAACTTTGCACTAATATGCATTAATTCATCCTTAACTAATGCACAGATAATCATGAGTTAATGTATAACTCATGAAGAACTAAACCATTAATTAATGATTACTGCATCAGCAACTAATAAAGGGTCTTTATGATTAATAGATTAAGTGATACGTGAATTGCTATTAATTCAATGTGTCATTATGTGTTTATTTCTTAATAACATATTTTATGAACTAATAGTGCAAATTAATGTGTCAATTACCACAATGAGTCAAAGCCATGCTCTTCAACTTCCAGTTGTCTGCTTTAATTAATCATTAGCTAATGATTTGCAAAGGTATCATTATAACTTTACTTGTTGGGGCACATCATTATTAACTAGTTATTTAGTAATTGTAGTAATGGATTTGCACTAACAATTAAGTAATTAATCATGTATTAATGCATATTAGTGGACCTGTCGTATTATCTGGAAGTTGAAATACAAGGCTTTGGCTCATTCTGGTAATTATTAATATATCAATTAACGCTATTAGTTCAAAAAATGAGTTATTATGGAATTAATCCACAATTTCAAATTTAATTAATAACAATTAATGTATGAACTAATACATTAACCTTACAGACTCTTAATGTGTGTAATCATTAATAGCTTAGATAATCATTAGTTACACATTAATTCAGTATTATCTGTGCATTAGTTAAGCATGAATTAATGCTGATTAGTGCACCCGTATTTTTTTAGAAAATGACCTGAAAAAGACATTAACCTCTTAACTGTCACTCCCCCTTTTTTGAAATGAATTTCGAACTTCAATGGTTGTAATTCAAGAATGCTTTTGGATTATAGACATAAGATCGGTCTCGTTTTAAAGAAGACATTTGGCAGATTTTTGTCGAAGTGAAATAAATTAAGAAAGTGAAACAGAAAAAAAGCTATAGAAGTTTGAGTTTATGGAAATGTACAATGTAAAAATATTCATTATTCATATCTTACATAAAATATATATTTTCAAAACCTGGGCTACTCTAAAACGGCAGAAAAATCAAAGCCAAAAATCTGAACAAGTTGTGTTTCAAATTTTAGGTTGATATCTCAAAAAATTAGCTTTCAGTAAGATTTAGTTTGGGCGCAGTACCGAACGCTTCCACTAGGGCACAATCAGACTCCATTACTGCCCATATAAGGGCGCCTCCATTTCCATTGGTGTTTTGAGTGATATGAACCATTATTTTCATACAATTTCTGAAGTAGAGATCCTATTCAGAAGTAGTATGGGAAGTTTGGCAGATTTTGATATGAACTCAACCTCTAAGAAACACATACAAAGAGCACGCATGTAAGTCATAGCTAGCTGCCACGTCACAAATGGTGAATTTATTATTTATTTCTTGATATTTCAAACTTTTCAGACCTTTTTTTTTCCAAAATAATCTATCTTTTAAACTTTTGGCATGAAAACAAACTGAGGTATCTACCATTTTTTCATGATTTTTCATATTTACTGCTATTTTAAAATAAAGGTCTGAACACGCCTTATGAGCATGAAAATATTCTTGTTGCATATTGATAAATTACTCCTCCTCTGTAATATATTTTGAAAATCAATCACCAAATATGGAAACTAGAGATTGTAAGCTTTCAAATGATATACAGTTTGTCAAGATTATTTAAGGTATTTACTAAGATATTATTGTTTTAAAAATATAGTGGCAAACGTCCCACCTGTGGAAGTACACACACGGGGAGAGTACATGATCAGGAAATATTGATTCTGATCCTAGAACTGTCAATGCCTTTCTGAACATAGACGTGAAAATGAGCTTATATTTGATCTGTGTGTGTCAGGTGGTCCAGTATCTGGCCGGCTGTGGTCTTCAGAGCTGTGTAATGCTGATATCGAAAGGTTATCCTGACATCGGCTGGAACCCGGTGGAGGGCGAACGATACCTGGACTTCCTCCGATTCGCAGTCTTCTGTAACGGTGTGTGTTCGGACAAACGGAAACACACTGATCCTGATCCTGTGCTCTGTAGTGTCTGGATGGTGTGTGTTGAGTAGTTGTGTGTGTGTTCGGCCTCTGTCAGGTGAGAGCGTGGAGGAGAACGCTAATGTGGTCGTGCGGCTCCTGATTCGCCGGCCGGAGTGTTTTGGCCCCGCCCTGCGAGGAGAAGGCGGGAACGGGCTTCTGGCGGCCATGGAGGAGGCCATCAAGATCTCAGAAGATCCCGGTCGAGACGGGCCCTCGCCCACCACAGAGGACAGCAGGACCCTGTACGACCACACACACACACACACACTTTTATTCACATTTAAACACTGATGAGCTCCAGAAGCAGTGAGGTTTGCTCTCACACATCAAGCTTCTTATTTCGTCAAGTTAGTGGCTAAAGCAACTTTTCAGTTTATATTTAATGACCTCACACACATTATAATGCCACCGCTGATGATCTGTGTGTGTCGCAGTAATGACGTGATGGAGGAAGAGGAAGACGACACCATTCACATGGGGAACGCCATCATGACCTTCTACGCCGCTCTGATCGACCTGTTGGGCCGCTGCGCGCCAGAGATGCATGTGAGTCTGTGTGTGTGTGTCCTGTCAATCATCTTCACCCACACAACACACACGAGACTCCTCCAAACCAATCACAGAAGAGAGTGTGGGCGGAGTCTCTCTGCACTGGCAACCAAATCAATCACAGCCAATCAGAAGAGAGTGTGGGCGGAGTCTCTCTGCACTCGCCACTAAACCAATCACAGCCAATCAGAAGAGAGTGTGGGCGGAGTCTCTCTGCACTCGCCACTAAACCAATCACAGTCAATCAGAAGAGAGTGTGGGCGGAGTCTCTCTGCACTCGCAACCAAATCAATCACAGCCAATCAGAAGAGAGTGTGGGCGGAGACTCTGTACTCACAACCAAATCAATCACAACCAATCAGAACAGAGTGTGGGCGGAGTCTCTCTGCACTCGCCACTAAACCAATCACAAATCACAGCCAATCAGAAGAGAGTGTGGGCGGAGTCTCTCTGCACTCGCCACTAAACCAATCACAAATCACAGCCAATCAGAAGAGAGTGTGGGCGGAGTCTCTCTGCACTCGCAACCAAATCAATCACAGCCAATCAGAAGAGAGTGTGGGCGGAGTCTCTCTGCACTGGCAACCAAATCAATCACAGCCAATCAGAAGAGAGTGTGGGCGGAGACTCTCTGTACTCACAACCAAATCAATCACGGCCAATCAGAAGAGAGTGTGGGCGGAGACTCTCTGCACTCGCAACCAAATCAATCACAACCAATCAGAACAGAGTGTGGGTGGAGTCTCTCTGCACTCGCAACCAAATCAATCACAGCCAATCAGAAGAGAGTGTGGGCGGAGACTCTCTGTACTCACAACCAAATCAATCACAACCAATCAGAAGAGAGTGTGGGCGGAGTCTCTCTGCACTTGTAAACAAATCAATCACAGCCAATCAGAAGAGAGTGTGGGCGGAGTCTCTCTGCACTCGCAACCAAATAGATACATAATCAATTTCATAAATATTTCACTATTTTAACATGATTCAAAAGACATGCCGATTGGCTGAATCAGTCTTGGTCATAGAATACTCTTGTTTGGTCACAGATCGAACGTTCTTGTTTCCTTTCATTTATTTTGGAGATCTGAGAGGATTATCCCTGTATGTTGTTGTGTGTAAACTCTGGTTAATCTGTTTAGGAGACAGTGTGTAAAGCTTCATGTTCCTCTCCTGTGATGTGATGTATGATCTATGGTGTGTGTCTGTCCTCCGTCAGCTGATCCACGCCGGGAAGGGAGAGGCCATCCGTATCCGGGCCATCCTGCGCTCCCTCATTCCCATCGAGGATCTGGTGGGGGTGATCAGCATCCCGTTCCTCATGCCCACACTGGCTAAAGGTCTGGCCATCACTTTGGCTGTTTGGAACTAATATTTTACATGTGTTTATTTTTGGGGGGGTTTTCTTCACTGAAATGGTACAAAATAGTCCCACTTGTGCTCCTCGCGGTCAGAGACGAACACATTGGAAATGAACGAGAGAGTTTCCTCTAGTGGAAGCGATTTAGAGTTAAACATTTTTGTGAAAATATAGATTTCATATAATAATTGAAAATAGTATTTTTGTGCATTTTTCATAACAATAAATGTAAAATGTTGTAACTTTTTTGTTCACATCTGCCTAGTGCCGTGTTTGAAAAGAGATCAAACTTCAGTCTGTCGCTCTAAAGTTGGAAATCTAATTTTCAGGTCTAAAAAAAAAAAATTATATTTTATTTTATTTCAGCTTTATGTCAGTTAAAAAAATGTTTCACACCAAAATGAAAAATAAAAAATTTTCTAAAAAAAAACCAAAAACAAAACAAACAATTTCAGGTCTATGCTCAAAAAGTGAATAAATGAATTATAAATACAGCGTAAATATAATTTTGTAAAAATTACTAAATTATATTTCCGTTTAAATATAAAATATATTTACGTTTACTAAAATATTACTAAAATTACTAAAATATATTTACGTTTAAATATAAATCATTTATATTTAATATAAATGATTTATATTTATATTTATTATATTTATTTTTAATATATATAATATTTATATAAATTATATTTATTAAAAATAACCATAAAAGGATACAAAATGTTAAGTTAAAAAAATTCTCGAACATAAGAAAATAAATTTGGTTCATCTTTGACTGACACACGGAGAGCACCAGAAGGGTTATAATCTTGTCCTCATGGATTATTTAGTTCATTGTTCTGATAGTCTGGATTGTGTGTGTGTGTGTGTGTGTGTGTGTGTGTGTGTGTGTGTGTGTGCGTGTGTGTGTGTGTGTGTGTGTTCAGACGGTACCGTGATCGAGCCGGACATGTCAGCTGGGTTCTGTCCTGATCACAAAGCGGCCATGGTGTTGTTCCTGGACCGGGTTTACGGCATCGAGGACCAGAACTTCCTCCTGCACCTGCTGGAAGTGGGTTTCCTTCCTGACCTCAGAGCCGCCGCCTCATTGGACACGGTGAGTCACATGACCCCTCACTAGCTGCTTCCATCCACATTTTTATTATGCAAATTTTGGAATATTGCATGAAAAAAGCTGTATAGAAATGCCAAGATGTGCTTTAAAAAATGTATTGTTTTAATTTCCATGTGCATTAATCCCTCGATGAGTAACTGACCTGTGATTGGATAACTGGAGTAACCAGTGGACCAATGGCGTGGCGGTGTCTCTAATATTGGTTTGGTGTTTCTGAAACGCCGGAGTCGGAGTGTGTGTTCAGAGTGATTGGGTGTAATTCCCTCCAGAAGCGTTTCACACACACGAGTGTGTTCCCGAACGCCAGAGAACACGACAGCGTCACACACTCTGACACACACTCGTTCATGGTGGAGGGAACAAGACGCAGAGTGATGTTTAATTCATTCACTTCCATTCCAAAGATCATTAGTTATTAACTTAGGGGCCGCTAACATCAGCTGATCTTTGACCCCTCCTGATCCTGCTTGTGTGTGACCTCTGACCCCCAGGCGGCCCTGAGTGCCACAGACATGGCCCTGGCCCTGAACCGGTACCTGTGCACCGCAGTGCTGCCGCTGCTCACTAAATGCGCTCCTCTGTTCGCGGGGACGGAGCCGTTCGCATCTCTCATCGACTCGCTGCTGCACACCGTCTACAGGCTGTCTAAAGGCTGCTGTCTCACCAAAGCGCAGAGAGACGCCATCGAGGAGTGCCTGCTGGCCGTGTGCGGGTGAGACACCATCTTTTGAACTCTCTATTCATCAAATTATCCTCATATATACATGTAAATAAGTGTTTTCAACATTCATAATATTCATAAATGTTTCTTGAGTGATTTCTGAGTGATAAAGAGAGATTTCCACTAACAATAATAAGTCAAAAATCAAACAAGAGTCTTGAATCTGGAATTGTATGCAAATGAGCTCACATTTAATTGGATAGTGCCCTGATTTGCATATTGTCAGGAAGCTGCGTCCGTCGATGATGCAGCACCTGCTGCGGCGGCTGGTGTTCGACGTCCCCGTGCTCAACGAACACACGAAGATGCCTCTGAAGGTGAGTCTCGTCTGCATGCCTGCACTTCAGGAAGCCTGTACTGTAGTAACTCTGAGTGGGCGTGTCCTCCAACAGCTCCTGACCAATCACTACGAGCGCTGCTGGAAGTACTACTGTCTGGCGGGCGGCTGGGGGAGCTTCGGCGCCGCGTCTGACGAGGAGCTGCATCTCTCCAGGAAGCTCTTCTGGGGGATCTTTGACGCTCTGGCCAGAAAGGTGAAGTTTGGCCCTGAGAGAGTTCGGTTTCTCGTGTGTCTGAGGGTGTACACTTGATTGATCTCATTAAAGCTAGAGTGTTGTGACAGATCGAGTACGTGTCAGTGCACATGCATTTACAGTATATTCATCATAAAAAAATTTTATTCATAAAAAAAAAATATTTTTATTTTTTTTTATTTATTTTTTATTTTTATTTATTTTTATTTATTTTTTATTTTTTTATATTTATTTATTTTATTTTATTTATTTTTATTTATTTTTATTTTTATTTTTTCATTTTTATTTATTTTTTATTTTTTTATATTTATTTATTTTATTTTTTATTTTTATTTTATTTATTTATTTTTTATTTTATTTTTATTCATAAAATTTTTTTATTCATCATAAAAAAAATCCGCTGTGATATCTTGTGCTTTTAACAGTCATGGGGTGCCATCTGTTAAAAGCACAAGAGTATTGTGACAGATCGAGTAAGTGTCAGTGTACATGCATTTACAGTATATTCATCATAAAAAAATTTTATTCATAAAAAAAAATTTTATTCATAAAATAATTTTATTTTTATTTTATTTATTTATTTATTTTTTATTTTTATTTATTTTTATTTTTTATTTTTATTTATTTTTTATTTATTTTTATATTTATTTATTTTATTTTTTTATTTTATTTATTTTTATTTATTTATTTATTTATTTATTTTCATTTTTATTCATAAAAATTTTTTATTCATCATAAAAAAAATCCGCTGTGATATCTTGTGCTTTTAACAGTCATGGGGTGCCATCTGTCAGTTGCGTCTCGCTTCTTCATGTTCACAAGTTTCCTTTCAATGTAAAAGTCTTCTCTGTGGACTGACTCACTCATAAAGACAGTGTTTGCCGCCATCTAGTGGTGAAATAATGTCTGTAACTTCTGTTGCTCTTTACAGGAGGGACTATTTTTTCCAGCGGAAGGAAGGCTTTTAGTGATAATACTGTTGCATAGATGCATATTTTCTGGCTTTAAAGTCACGACTGACTCTGCTTTCAGCTCACTTCTCATATAATGGTGTCTATATAGTCAATGGTGCACAATATTAAGTGTGTGTGTGTGTGTGTGCAGAAGTATGACGTGGAGTTGTTCAAGCTGGCGCTGCCGTGTCTGAGCGCAGTGGCCGGAGCTTTACCTCCTGATTACATGGAGTCAAACTATGTGGCCATGATGGAGAAACAGTCGTCTATGGACGCCGAGGGAAACTTCAACCCGCAGCCGGCCGACACCAGCAGGTCACACACACACACACACACACACATTCAGCCCTGCACTGAGCTGTTGTTCAGATGTGTTCTGCTTGTGTTTCTGCAGTGTTGTTGTTCCGGAGAAGCTGGATCATTTCATCAATAAATACGCCGAATATTCCCATGAGAAGTGGTCCATGGAGAAGGTCAGAGTGGCTTTCTTTCCGTAGCACAACTGAGGAATTGGTTATTTCTGTATTTTAGAGCAGTTCAGCTTTGACCCGGTGTGTGTTGATCTGCAGTTCGCCGGCGGCTGGGTTCACGGAGAGCAGATCTGCGAGTCGTCTAAAGTTCATCCTCTGCTGAAGCCGTACAAGTGTCTGTCCGAGAAGGTACAGGAAGTGTTTGGTGATCTGAGTCGGAGTGAAGCGCAGTGATGTCAGCGCGTGTGTGTGCTCTGTGCTTCAGGATAAGGAGGTTTACCGCTGGCCGATCCGAGAGAGTCTGAAGACCATGCTGTCGTGGAGCTGGAGCATCGAGAGGACGAGAGAGAGCGAGGTGTCCACGCTACACAGCCGCACGCGCAGGATCTCTCTCTCCAGCCAGGTCACACACACACACACACACACACACACACTTCACATCCCCGTATTTACATATGGCGAAACTCGAAAAATGAGAATATGGTGCAAACGTTCATTCATTTCAGTAATTAGACTTTAAAGGTGAAACTAATATATATATTATCTAGCTCAATGTCAGTGTGATCAAATCTGAATACTAATGAGTGTGACCTTTGACCCCCACAGCGCTCCATAGAGGGCGCTCATGGTTTCAGTCCTCGGCCTGTAGACATGAGCAACGTGACGCTGTCCAGAGACCTGCACGTGAGTGGACGATGCGCAGAGCGCTCTATAGAGCCGTTCACACCAGCCAATCAGACCAACACCACACTGACAGCCAATCAGGATCCACTGTAATTTAAGAGCTTGCGTATTTAATGTCAGATGACATTGTGATTTGTGAGGACATTAATCGCCGAGGTCCAGACTAATGTCAAGACTAATGGGAATGGAGAACAGTCATCAGTCATTCGTACCCTGTGAATAAACCCCCGGCTTCCAGCGCTCGCTTCCTCTACATCGTCTCGCTTCATTTGAAGTCGCGGTGTAAAAAAAGTGTTGTTTTTATTCCATATATTGACATTCACAAATTCACGGTTCGATTATAGAGCGATTACACTTTAAACTCCTGCTTAAAGCCTGTAAATGCAACAGCAAAAACACATTCCCTGACGCGACACACTTCGAAACGAGTGTATGGTCCCTGTTAAATAAACAAATAAAATTAAAATTAAAAATGTTTTATAATGTTTTAATAATGTTTGGCAACCCGACCACCTTCCTAGTGATCTTGCTAGTTTGCTGCAGGGTGGGAGACCACTTTTTGTTTTCACCAATAAGTTAAAAATTCTTTTGAATTTTATTTTTTATTTTTTTTATTTATTTATTATTTTATATATATATATATAAGAGTTCAGATGCAAAAGCCTCTTTTTTCTGAAATGTTCTTCTAAAATGATCATTTTTATCAAGCTTGTATATTTAAGTTCAGTAATTTCACTTAAATGGCAATGAAGATTACCTATTAATTGTCATTTAAGTGAAATTACTGAACTTAAATATACAAGTTTGATAAAAATGGTCATTTTAGAAGAAAATTTCAAATGGCATTTAGAGGCTTTTGCATCTGATATATATATATATATATATATATATATATATATATATTATGTATGTGTTTTGTAAACAATAATGTACATTATGTGATGTAACGTGATGTGCAATTTATGTGTGTGAATAATTTTTCCTCTGTTTTCTATGTTTGTTTGTTTATTGTTTGTATAAAATCAATAAAAAATATATACATAAAAAAAATGTAAAAAAGTGAAACAGCTTAAGCTTAGAATCAACAGACCGCTAGCGCTCGCTGGTGTGGACGCAAATATAGCTATCGTTATCTTTATAGTTATCAGTCTTGGTGTGAACGGGCCTTAAGATTGACTTTTGTAACCTCTTGCTTCTCTGTGTGTGTGTGTGTGTGTGTTTCAGTCGATGGCGGAGCTGCTGGCCGAGAACTATCACAACATCTGGGCTCAGAAGAAAAAGCTGGAGCTGGAAGCCAAAGGTGCGCCCTCTTACTGACACACTCTCGCTATGTCTATCATTCGCTCTGCTTCATGGGAGTGGGCGGAGCTTACTGACTTTTGGCAGTTACTGTGACTCTGATTGGTGGAATTTTCTCTGAATAATGAGTGATGTAGTCTGAGTGTGTGAAGATGTAAACCTGCCTGCAGCCGCTAGATGGCACTGCTCTCACACCAGTGTGTGTGTGTGTGTGTGTGTGTGTGTGTGTTTGTATTGTCAGGAGGTGGAAGTCATCCATTACTGGTTCCTTACGACACTCTCACCGCCAAAGAGAAATCCAGAGACCGGGAGAAAGCACAAGACATCCTCAAGTTCTTCCAGATCAACGGATACAGTGTCTCCAGGTGAACGGGGGTGTGTGTGTGTGTGTTCGTGCGTGTGTGTGTGTGTGTGAATGTAAATAATGATCAGTAATGGTGATGCATGTTCGCTGCTGTTCAAAAGTTTAGGGACGGTAAGATTTTTTACTGTCTTTTTTAAGTTTCTGAGAGAGTGTACTCTTCTCGTCTTCAAAAACACAGTAAAACAGTGGCGTATTATTCCAGTGTATACTGTCATAAATTGTTTTAAATTGTGCGTCCTTAAGGACATTTTTGTCCTTTTCAGTTTTGTTTTCTTGATCACTTTGCCTGTGTTAAAGCTAACTGCAAAAAACTTGGCACAGGTGTGTATTTTTATTAGAATTTTACTATTTCAGTGTCATTTTCTTAAAAATTTTTTTTTTTTGCATTAGGTACAAAAAATCCTCCCTCTCAGCACCTTTTGGACAAAAATGTCCCCATTGAAACCCATTAAACTGCCATTTTTAATCCCCGGTTCAGTTAACTATAAAATCATGCAATCTTTGTTAAGAGGCTTTCATTCTGAAGGCAAGGCTTCGAAATTTACTTTTTTACTATTTTTTATAAATTAAGTTTGGCCTATAAAACAAATATGGCTTTATTCCTGTTTTCTGCTTCGGCATACTATAGAGCCAACTGGATAAATTATGCAACAATATTTGTGTGGGTGTGTTGGTATGGATGTCAGAGTGTGGTTAGTATGTGTGTTATAAAAAAAATATGTGTGTGTGTGTGCGCATGTGTGTGTTTGTAATACTGAGAGAGAAAAACTGCTATAATAATCCAATCACTGTGAGCTCCAGTGGGGTTTTGCTGCCACCCGATGGGGAAAATATGTTACTGCACCCAAACAAACTTACAGAAAGCTCATTTTTTGAGATATCATCCTCAAATTTGGAACACAACCTATTTAGATTTATGACTTTGATTTTATTGCAGTTTTGAGTTCAACCTGATTTATGAAATATAAATTTTATATAAAAAAATTTTTATAAATAATTTTCATAAATTTATACCTATATAACTTTTTTTGGATGTACTTATTATTATTATTTTTTTACTTCAGCAATAATCTGCAAAGGGTCTTCTTTAAAATGATACCAAACTTAAGTCTGTGACAGTTTTTTGACATGGACATTTTCGTCCTCTTTTTACAAAAAAAAGTGTAACTTTTTTTAATTGAGGCACAAGGGTTAAAAAATAGAAAATTCAAAAGCACAATCTTTTGTAACATTATAAATGTCTTTACTTTTTTTTTTTTTTAATCAATTTAATGCGTCTTTGAAGAATAAAAGTGTTAATAAATCTCCAAACTTTTGAACAATAGTGTAATTCTCTACAACAAAAGAACTGATTTAATATCGAGCATGAAAATGTTTGTATGTGTATCCTCCGTGTGTGTGCGTGAGCAGGGCGATGAAAGAGCAGGATCTGGACACTCCGGCCATAGAGAAGCGCTTCGCGTACACCTTCCTGCTGCAGCTGATCTCGTGTGTGGACGAGGCTCACACACACATGCTGGAGTTCGGTGAGGCGCTCGCTCTGCCGCTCGAGTGCACCGGTGCGTCGCCGCATCCTGACCGTTCTCCTCTTCCTTTCAGATGCCGGAGTTCGGCCGAAAGCAGACCGAATCCCTCACGAGCAGCAGGTCAAGTTCTTCAGCAAGGTGCGGCTCACTCCGACTCGCTTCAGCTCAGTCGCTTATTAAAGGGATACTCCACTTTTTATGCAAATAGGCTCATTTTACCACTCCCCCAGAGTTAAACAGTCGAGCTTTACCGTTTTAAAATCCATTCAGACGATTTTTTTGATATTTAGAAGAATATCAGTAAGCAGACAGTTTCTGCTCTCATTGACTGTCATAGTAGGAAAAATATATACTATAGAAGTCAATGAGACCATAAACTGTCTAACTACTGATATTCTTCTAAATATCCAAAAAAATCATCTGAATGGATTTGAAAACGGTAAAACTCGACTGTTTAACTCTGGGGGAGTGGTAAAATGAGCCTATTTGCATAAAAAGTGGAGTATCCCTTTAACTGCATCCTGTCATCCAATCCTTAATCGGCTCATTTCCAGGTCGTGCTTCCGCTGGTGGATCAATACTTCAAAAACCACCGGCTCTACTTCCTGTCCACGGCTGTCCGCCCAATCAGCAGCGGCGGCCACGCCTCCAACAAAGAGAAGGAGATGGTGACCAGGTGACGAGCAGTCATGTCTTGGAGTTATTCACACACACGTCGTTTCAAATCATCATGATAATGTTTATAACATCTCATTATATTAGAGCTGGATGATAATATACAGGGTTCGTACAAGGGAAACTATTTTTATTATTATTGCTTAATTGTACTGATTAAACAATCTTTTCTCACGAAAAAATCAGTTTGAATAAAGAAATATCTTCATCATAGTGTTGTTGCATGTGCTGCACTTTTTTTGTATTAGTTTATTTCTCTATTAGAATTTGGAAGATAATAAAGATATCGTTTGATAAGTGAGAAGTTTATTATCCAGTCTCTGTAGTTGAGCTTGTATATATCAAACGCTTTACATATTATCCACTATATTGCAAATCTGAAGTGCCTGAGGTCATTCGAGGTCATCAGTCCGCTGGTTTATGTCAGCATGTATAGTTTGAAGTCAGTGTTTGTTTTGACCGAGATTCTTCTAAATGATTATGAGCTGTAATTTACCCAGAATGCTCCTGTTCTTCTGTTATCGTCTCTCTCTCAGCCTGTTCTGCAAACTGGGCGTTCTGGTGCGGCACCGGATCTCGTTGTTTGGTGAGATGTTTGAGTGTGTGTGTTTTGCTCTTGAATGTGTGTATCGATGCTTAGATTAGTATAGAGGATCTGATGGAGCTGCGAGTGCTGGTGTTTGATCACTTCCATGTTCATACACTGGGGTTTAAGGTGTTTGGGAACTCTGTGTGTGTGTGTGTGTGTGTTTCTCTCAGGGAATGACGCCTCCTCCATCGTGAACTGCCTTCACATACTGGGACAAACGCTGGACGCCAGGTCCGTCACACACACATCACTACACCTCGTTATTCTGGATCAACACACACACTCAAAACAGAGATTACTCACACACCAGATATCATTTCTCATATTGTTCCACTAGTGTGTGCAGGACTCTATAGTTCATTTCTGTAAGTGAGGAGAGCAGAATAAAATAAACTGACATATTACACCTAAATATTCATATCCTATACACTTCATATTCTTCATCAAGTGACTACCAGTGCAAAAAAAAATTAAATTAGTTTAAAAAAAAAATTTAAATTAATTAAAAAAATAATTTAAATTAATTAAAAAAAAAATTAAATTAATTAAAAAAAAAATTTAAATTATTTAAAAAAATAATTTAAATTAATTAAAAAAATTTTTTTTTAATTAATTTAAAAAAATAATTTAAATTAATTAAAAAAAATTAAATTAATTTAAAAAAATAATTTAAATTAATTAAAAAAAATGTAAATTAATTTTAAAAAATAATTTAAATTAATTAAAAAAATACATTTAAATTAATTTTAAAAATTTAGTTTTTTCAGGATTTAGCGGTGTTCAAGCAGTTCAGGCCTTTAAACACAAAAGCATCTAAAGACATTAGGTTTTATGTAGCAATCATTTAACCACTGAGATCATAGATGCAACAGGCCATGTTATAGCTTGATTTACCATGAGACACTACATTTATGTGTGATTTTCATTATTTACCATGATTTACAGGGTTCCTACAGGGTCTTAAAAAGCCTTAAAAGCATTGAATTTATGAATTTGGAAATAATACCTTAAAAAGTCTTGAATTTTGATATCTGGGTCTTAAATTGTGCTGTATGTCAGTGTTAATTTCATTGACGAAAACTTTTCTTCACCGACATTTTTTTCACTGACAAAAACGAGACGCTAGTTTTGAATGACAAAAACTATGATGAAAATCTATTGACATTTTCGTCTACGAAAAAAAAAACTAGATAAAAAATGTTAGATAGTGTGGATCTGGGAAGCGATCCAGTCCGAACTGATGTCCTGTGTGTGTTTAGCTAATGTTAAAACACAACTTAACATTGTTCGGCAAACTTTCGTGTGGCCTACTGAAATGTTTTTATTTTACCTGCTTGACTTATCATCTTTTACCCATTCCACATTTGAACAATAAATCAACACAAGTTGAAGGATTTTGTTTTTCTTTGCTGGTAGGGACGGGAAATTGGAATTAATTTTTTATATAAAAGGTCTTAAAAGACTTGAATTTAACTTGAAGAAACCTGTAGGAACCCTGCTTATAACAACGAGACATTATTGACGGTTATAGCGCCACCTATGGTCCGATCTCCATGAAACTTTGCATGCTTCCTGGCCACGTTAGGACACATATACTCATCAATTTCTGTGAAGTTTGGACTTTTCCTTTTAGGATTTATTGACTTTTGACTGTATTTTGCCATGGACCACTTTCTAAATGACCCTGTTATAACCAACCAAACGCAAAATTTCAACTTTTTTTGATGATTATTGATCTAGAGAGTCCAGAGAATTGTCCTAGACTGGTCTGGTTCCGATCGGGCGAAAAACCAGGGACTAGTTGTAAAAACAAGTAGGTTTTGGACAAAATTCCACATAGCTGAAAAGATTGCTGTAGCTTTTTAAGCAACTTGTGCTTGAACACCTAAATATTAGGACCAAAAATTATTCAGATCGGATCATGTTTTGCTGAAGTGTGCTTGGTACCTGCTAATGCTCTTTTCACACACAACATGAAGCATTATCTAACCTAAACTGGTATTATCTAGTTGTGTAGTTAAATTTAACAGATATTCAACATCATTCATGTGTGAGAGTGGTAATGTGAGAAATAGTAGTAGTTAGTAGTTTGGCTGTAAATGAAAGGCTCATAATCTCCTTGTGTGTTCAGGACGGTGATGAAAACCGGTCAGGACTCCGTCAAGGCGGCTCTGAGGGCGTTTTTCGAGAACGCATCGGAAGATTTGGAGAAAACCCTGGAGAACCTGCGCCAGGGTCAGTTCACACACACGCGCTCGCAACCCAAGGGCGTCACACAGATCATCAACTACACCACGGTGGCGCTGCTGCCGGTGCTGTCCTCGCTCTTCGAGCACATCGCACAGAACATGTTCGGAGAGGATCTGATCCGTGAGTCGCTGACCTCTCACCTGTACACACACTCAAACCAGAGATCACTCACACACCAATGTGTTTCCACTAGTGTCATCAGGACTCTATAGTTCATTTCTGTAAGTGAGGAGAGCAAAATAAAGTAAACTGAGACATACTACACCCAGATATTCTTCACACAGTGACGACCAGTGAAACTTTAATCATTGCTCGGTCACTGGTTGAGCTGAACTGGTGTTATCTAGTTGTGTAGTTAAACAGGTGGTTGTTGTGTGTCGTTGCAGTGGATGATGTCCAGGTGTCCTGCTATCGGATATTGAACAGTTTGTACTCGCTTGGAACCAGTAAAAGTATTTATGTTGAGAGGTAAACCCCAGCTCACACACCGATCAATCTGATTGATGAACGTGGATTTATTCAGCTGACTCTTTTAACCAAAAACATTTGATATTTATTTGGAGAAGTTTCACCGAAATACAAAAGAGCGATACATCCTGACCTAAACAGCACGATTGTTTCTAAACAAAGTCATCTTATAGTAATTAAATAGATTCATCTTAACACTCAGGGTGTTCGGGTACAAATGGACCCAAAGGGCGGGATTCATATAAAAAAAAAAAAAAAAATGATGATTTTTTTTTTTTACTAGTTTTTTTATAATATTTTTTCTTTTTTTGGTGTTTTGCTAAAATTTTAAAAATAAAAAATATATATATATAATTAGTATTAATGCAGTAATTATGACAAAATTTCCCCCCATTGAGCATAATAAAAAAATATATATTTTAAAAAAAAAAATTTTTTATTTTGTTTTAAAGCTGTATTTCATTTTAGAGTTAAGCCTTGGCCTCATAAAAGCAATTTTTGAAATGAGATGGATGCCATCTGGTGGACAAACTGAGCATTTTAAAAATGCAAAACACATGTATAATCTGAATTTTTGGTGTGTTTGTGTATAAAAGTGTGTTTGTGTGTGTGTGTGGATGTGTCTGTTTTGCACTCTTGATGTTTTATAGATTCACCCCTTCACTGTTGTGTGCTTTTTTTCAAGATCGTGGCTGATTTGTAGATTATACGCACAAAAAAACTCAGTATTTTCACATTTTTGCCAATTTCCCATTCATTTCCCATGCGGGTCCATTTGGACCCGAACACCCCAAGTGTGACTATTTTTTTGGACTATTCACATCCTGTCCCCAATTTTTTTGGGGTGTTCAAATACCAAATACCAACAAAGCCACCAAATTCCAGACCATTCTGAGGAAGCTGTGATTTTTAAAAATTTTTATTTAAATTCTTCGGGTCCATTTGGGCCGAACAACCCCAGAGGGTTAAAGAAAGACATTTATCTGATTAGACCCTGAGCAGATCTTCATCTGTGTGTGTGTGTGTGTGTTTGGCTGTTGATGATGTGCTGACTGTGTTCAGGCAGCGTCCGGCTCTGGGCGAGTGTCTCGCTGCGTTCTCTGGAGCGTTTCCTGTGGCCTTCCTCGAGCCCAGCCTCAACAAACACAACACACACTCCATATACAACTGCAAAGGCTCCAGAGAGAGAGCAGGTACGACACACACACACACACACCTGTCTTGCATCAACCAATCCTTCATCACCAATCTAGCATTATGACATTTATGTTCTTATTAAATTCTCAGTAGCCTCACACACACACTAGAGCCAGACCGATATTATCGGCCGATATTAGGCATTTTCCAAAATATCGGTATCGGCAGTTATAATGGCCGATAAATGAATATTTCAAAAATAAAATAAAAACGGACGAAACACGCTTCAATCATCTCTCCTTGGCCTGTTATATTGAAAATGTATAGTATGATGTTATCTATTGCTAAATTATAGTTTATCATAGACTAGCTAACCACAAAGCTAGCTAACGCCACTATCATCAGTGGAAGACCGCTAACGTTAACATTAATGAGCTTGGAGACCACAATGAACTTTTTCTGCCTAAATAAAGTAATGATTACTGTATTTATAACTAGCATATCTCTAGTTACAGTCCCTGCATTGTAAAATGTAAGTTATACTTGTGAGGAGTGAACATTTAGACACAGAGAAAAGTGTCAAACGAATCTTGTGCAGAAAAGTTAGATTTTCTTTTACACGTGTGTGAAATCCAACAATATTTAATAAATAAAAATATCGGCCTATAAAAAAATAATAAAAAAATATAATAAAAAAATAATAAAAATAAAAAAATATAATAAAAAATAATAAAAATAAAAAATATAATAAAAAATAATAAAAATAAAAATATAATAAAAAAATAATAAAAATAAAAATATAAAAAACTAATAAAAAATAAAAAAAATATAATAAAAAAAATAATTAAAAAATATAATAAAAAATAATAAAAATTAAAAATATAATAAAAAATAATAAAAATAAAAATATAATAAAAAAATAATAAAAATAAAAAATATAATAAAAAACAATAAAAATAAAAAATATAATAAAAAAATAATAAAAATAAATAAATTAAAAAATAAATAAAATATAATTTAAAAATAAATAAATAAATAAAAATATATCAGAATATTGGATTTTAAAACCCAAAAATATTTGTATCGGTATCGGCCTTCAAACTCCTTTATCGGTCAGGCTCTAACACACACTCTCTCTCTCACACACGGAGGTTTTGTCAGATTAATTGTGTTATTTTAAGGTCTTTATGACCCTACTGAAACCTGAGATTGACGTAACCTGCAGCCGAGGTGTGTGTAGTGTTGACTCATGTTGTGTGTGTGTGTGTGTGTTGTCAGCGCTGGGCCTCCCGGCGCAGGTGGAGGAGGTGTGTGTGCTGGTGCCGTGTCTGGAGCGAGCGCTGCAGGAGATCATGGAGCTGGCGGAGTCGGGTCTGCGCTACACACACATGCCTCACGTGATGGAGGTGCTGCTGCCCATGCTGTGCAGTTACATGTCACACTGGTGGGAACACGGGCCGGAGGGCGAGCCGGAGCGCCCCGAGAGCCGCTGCACGTCCCTCACCTCCGAACACATGAACACACTCCTGGGCAACATCCTGAAGATCATCTACAACAACCTGGGCATCGAGGAGGGAGCCTGGATGAAGAGACTCGCAGGTGTGAGAGTCAAACAGCGGCCGTCACACACACACACACACACACACACACACACACCATAGCATTCTGCCAACTGTGACGTGTGTGTGTGTGTGTGTGTCAGTGTTCTCTCAGCCCATCATCGGGAAGGCCCGATCTCACCTCCTGAAGACTCACTTCCTGCCGCTGATGCAGAAGCTGCGCACGAAGGCGCTGACGGTCCTGCAGGACGAGGATCAGATGAAGGCCGAGGCGCGCGGAGAGATGTCCGAGTCCGAGCTGCTCATCCTGGACGAGTTCACCGTCCTCGTGCGTGACCTCTACGCCTTCTACCCGCTGCTCATACGCTTCGTCGACTACAACAGGTGCGCCACACACAGGTGCGTCACACACAGGCGAGTCGGGGAGTCCCTCAGTGACACGTGTGTGTGTGTGTGTGTGTGTTTCACAGAGCCAAGTGGCTGAAGGAGCCGAACACTGAGGCTGAGGAGTTATTCCGCATGGTGGCCGAAGTCTTTATATTCTGGGCCAAATCACACGTAAGCAACAACTATCTCATCAACATCTGTGTGTTTGATATAGGGATCAGTGAGGTCACTTCTGCTCACGCTCACAGAATCATATTAAACTCCACATGGAAGGGAAGTTATGCTGCCCTGCTCCTTTATATTATTGACACAAATTTCACAATTCGATTTCGATTCAATATTGATTATTTTGGATATCAGTTTCAATAAATGGCCATTTTTCTCGAGGAAATCAAATCTCTAACTAATGCTGTGAACTATGGGAGTCTAGTTGTGTTCATTAGCCTAATATGAAGGTCATAATCAACTGTTTTGTAGCTATACAAACACTTAAATTACACTTTTATTTATTTTTATAATCAGAAGATTATAGGAAATTAGGGCTGTGCAAAAATTAATTGCGATTAATCGCATCCAAAATAAAAGTCTTTGTTTACATAATATATTTGTGTGTGCTGTATATAATTATTTTGAATATATTAATACACACACATGCATGTATATATTTAAGAAAATGCATTATTCATATATAAAATATTTATATAGTATAGATTATGTATTTATATATATATATATACTGAATTTAAGCGCAAATAATTCTTAAATATATACATGCATGCATAGGTATTTATATACACAAAATAATTATATACAGCACACACAAATAAATCATGTAAACACAGACTTTTATTTTGGATGCGATTAATCACAATTAATTTTTGCACAGCCCTATATGAAATATAAACATTTAAATGATGGCTGTCATAAAAACTTGCCAGATTTATTCAAATATGCATTAAATATTGAAGAACATTAAGATTATAATGCATATGTAATATGGTGTATATATTTATCAAAATGCTCCTCTCTAGAGTTATTTTTTCTATCTGACTAACGAGTTTATGTGGGTTTTCTGAGGTAAATATGACGATACATTGATTACAAGCTGTTTAACTGACGTCTTTCCACGGTTGAAACGCTGATTGAGTGAATCAATGTGTCATGATCCGGATTTGGATCAGTTGTCCTCTATCTTTAACACACTTTCAGATGCTCATTCATGTTTATTTGGCGCGGTGACTGGTATTATTAAGCCGGAAGAGAGATCAGCGCTGCTGCTTCTCCACAGCGATCTCACGCCACAGCGACAAAACGCTATTTATGTTTCTGAATTTATAAAGAAAATGGACGTGATTTGAAAATTGAGACTTTGTTTCATATCAATAGTGTCGTATATCGAGTGAAGCGCTTCAGGAACAAGAACACATGTGGGCGGGGCTTGATTGTGTCTGTGAATTGATTCTATTGGCTGATCTCCTGTGAGTGACAGGTTAAAGAGCCCCGCCCACGTCATCAGAGAAGAGGAACTGATTCTGATTCAACATTATGAACACAATAATGATGATGTGCACCCATAAATCATTTACAATAAACACTTCAGTATTATATTAAACAAGAATTATCAAACACATCTTCATTTCAGCATTTAAACAAACTTCTGTCTGTAAGATGATCTGATTGTAGAGTGACAGTTGATTTTATATTTTATATATTTAATGAATGACATTTCACATATTGAGTGTGACACAAGTAACATTAACATTAATGCAGATCATCTGTACTCAAGTGAAGTTGAATCTTTGAATCCTTTGGATTGGAAAGCAGGGAACTCTGGGTATCTGACTAACAAGGGTTTGTGTATTTGTTCCTCTACAGAACTTTAAACGAGAAGAGCAAAACTTTGTGGTTCAGAATGAAATCAACAACATGTCCTTCCTCATAACTGATACCAAATCCAAAATGTCCAAGGTATGACCTCACACACTCACACACACACACACACACACACACACACACACACACACACATAGTATTGAATGATTAGCATATTAATATATCTTGGTGATAAGGTAAGGTAATCATGGTATATGAGCACAGTGATGTGAATCATCGCAGGGCGGCGTGACGGACCAGGAGAGGAAGAAGATGAAGAAGCGAGGAGATCGATACTCCCTGCAGACGTCTCTGATCGTGGCGGCTCTCAAGCGCTTGCTCCCGGTGGGACTGAACATCTGTGCGCCGGGAGACCAGGAGCTCATCGCCCTCGCCAAGAGCCGCTTCACACAGGTACACACACACACACTCTCACACACACTCACACACACACAAGAGCCGTCAGTCATGAAGTTCGACATGTTTTGCAGAAAGACACGGAGGACGAGGTCCGAGAGATCATACGAAACAATCTCCACCTGCAGGGAAAGGTGAGCCGGCGCTCCGCCTCTCCGTCTGTTCTCCGTCTGTTTCTGTATCTGTGTGTGTGTGTGTGTGTGTGTGCAGCTGGAGGATCCTGCGATCCGCTGGCAGATGGCGCTGTATAAGGACATGCCGAACCGCAGCGAGGACTCGTCCGACCCCGAGAAGACCGTGGATCGAGTGCTGAACATCGCACACGTCCTCTTCCACCTCGACCAGGTCAAACCTCTACAAATCATCTAAATGCAAATGAGCTCTCTAATGATTGGCTGATCACAGTGGCCGTTTCTGAATAATCAATAGAGGATTGAAATAGAGTGACGCCACACTCCTGCGGGAACACTGAGAGCAGAACAGCTGATGAGGATGTTAGTTTTTTTTGTCTGAAACATTTGATTTTGTCATCTTAATTTCAAAAGGCTATATCTTAAAAGTGATAAAAGATAGAGACTTTCTGTAAATTAGAGAAATATTAAGGATGACCCAATGTTTATGTTTTCCCATTTAATTTGGGAACTCAAGGCACAGATCATGAGTGATGTGATGTGTGTAGTGTGTATGATGACTGTTAGAGGCAGACTGATATATCGGCCGACTTATATTAGGGATTTTCCAAAATATCGGTATCGGCAGTCATGATGGCCGATAAATGAATATTTGTATAATATTCATATAATTTTTATATAAATATTTATATAATATTTATATAATATTTGAATATAAAAACGGATGAAACACGCTTCAATCATCTCTCCTTGGCCTGTTATATTGAAAATGTATGTTTTACAATTTGCAGTATGATGTTATCGATTGCTAAATTATGGCTCATCATAGACTAGCTAACCACAAAGCTAGCTAATGCCACTATTATCAGTGGAAGACCGCTAACGTTAACATTAATGAGCTTGGAAACCACAATGAACTTTTTCTGCCTAAATAAAGTAATGATTACTGTATTTATAACTAGCATATCTCTAGTTACAGTCCCTGCATTGTAAAATGTAAGTTATACTTGCGAGGAGTGAACATTTAGACATAGAGAAAAAGTATCAAACGCATCTTGTGCAGAAAAGTTAGCTTTTCTTTTACACGTGTGTGAAATCAAACAATATTTAATTTAAAAAAAAATCGGCCTATAAAAATCGGCCTTGATTTAAAAAAAAATCGGCCTATAAAAAAATAATAAAAATATATAATAAAAAAATAATAAAATAAAGAAATATAATAAAAAAATAATAAAAATAAAAAATATAATAAAAAATAATAAAAATAAAAAATATAATAATAAAAATAAAAATATAATAAAAAAATAATAAAAATAAAAATATAATAAAAAATAATAAAAATAAAAAATATAATAAAAAAATAATAAAAATAAAAATATAATAAAAAATAATAAAAATAAAAAATATAATAAAAAATAATAAAAATAAAAATATAATAAAAAATAATAAAAATAAAAAATATAATAAAAAAATAATAAAAATAAAAATATAATAAAAAATAATAAAAATAAAGAGATATAATAAAAAAATAATAAAAATAAAAATAAAAAATATATAATAAAAAAAATAAAAATAAAAAAATATATAATAAAACTTAAAAAAAATATAATAAAAAATAATAAAAATAAAAATATAATAAAAAACTAATAACAAAAATATATCAGAATATCGGATTTTAAAACCCAAAAATATTTGTATCGGTATTGGCCTTCAAAATCCTTTATCAGTCGGGCTCTAACGGTGATGTGTGTGTGTGTGTATGATGACGGTGACGTGTGTGTGTGAGCAGGTGGAACACCCTCAGCGCAGTAAGAAGGCCGTGTGGCACAAGCTTCTGTCCAAGCAGAGGAAGAGAGCGGTCGTGGCCTGTTTCCGGATGGCTCCTCTTTATAACCTGCCCAGGTGAGCATCTCCTGTCCTGTGTCTCTGCTCTCTCCCTCCGACTCCTGACTCACACCGCCTCTCTGACCCTCAGGCACCGAGCCGTAAACCTGTTCCTCCAGGGCTACGAGAAGTCCTGGATCGAGACGGAAGAACACTACTTCGAGGATAAGCTGATCGAGGACTTGGCCGTATGTAGCAATCTCACACACACACCATCCGTCTGTGTTTTCCCACGGCTTTCGACACTCACAGAAGGAGCTTTCCGTGTTTTCTTTCCTGGCTCATGTGGCGTTTCACACACTTTTGTTTTGGTCCAGAATGACTAGAAGCGAAACTATGAATTCTTCAGTGTTAAATATGCATGAAAGACCAGTTGTGATTCCTCATTTCTCAAACTCATAAGTCTGCAGTGGTTTCCTGTCTCCACACATGTGAAATCTGCTAGCGGTGGAACGGATCACAAAACTCACGGTTTACATTATTTACGTTTTTGAGCCACAGATCGGAGACATTTTCAGATCAGCAAAAATAAATAAATAAATATATATTATGGAGGGGTGGGGGGGGGGGGTGGAGATTATTACCTTTGCTTTTCATTTATCACTTAAATCTGACTTGAAGTTTCAATACTACAGCCAAAACTACTAGCCTAACTGATAAAGTTCACACATTATTAACCCTCTGGGGTTCTTCGGGTCTCAATAATGGCCCAAAGCGTTTAAAAAAAAAAAAAAAATCGTAGCTTCATCGGAATGGTCCGAAAATTGGTGACTTTATTGGTACTTGGTATATGAACACCCACAAAAATTGGGGACAGGATTTGAAAAGTCTAAGTGGTCGTAAAAATAGTCACACTCAGGACCTTCGAGTTTTTTGTGCGTACAATCTACAAATCAGCCACGATCTTGAAAAAAAGCACACAACAGTGAAGGGGTGAATCTATAAAACATCAAGAGTGCAAAACAGACACATCCACACACACTTTTATACACAAACACACCAAAAAATTCAGATTATACATGTGTTTTGCATTTTTAAAATGCTCAGTTTGTCCACCAGATGGCATCCATCTCATTTCAAAAATTGCTTTTATGAGGCCTAGGCTTGACTCTAAAATGAAATACATCTTAAAAAAATTTAAAAAAAAAATTATATATTTTTTTTCCTATTATGTTCAATGGGGGACAATTTGGTCATAATTATTGAATTAATACTAATTATATATTTTTTTATTTTTGAAATTTTCTCAAAAAAAAAACAAAAAAAAAAAAAAGAAAAGAAAAAAATATAAAAAATTATGATTTTCTCTTTTGAATATGAATCCCGCCCTTTGGTTCAATTTTGACCCGAAGGTCCCGAGTGTGACTGTTAAACGAAGAACCCCAGAGGGTTAAAAAGAAGTGATCAGTTAATGATAAAATATGAACAAATACACTAATGACAAGCAACTAAAAAGTCGGTAACATTTTACAATAAGGTTCATTATTTAACATTAGTTAATGTATTAACTAACATGAACTAACCATGAGCAATACATTTGTTACAGTATTTGTTAATCCTCGTTGATGTTCGTTAATAATCAAGTTCAAGTTCAAGTTCATTTTATTTATATAGCACATTTTATAGCAGCCAATGACTGACCAAAGTGCTTTACAGAACTAAAAAAAAAAAAAAAAATTAAGACATTCACACCATGTATAGCATCACATTATAGAATAGTACAGCATCATAGATAAGAACAGCTTAGAATAGGAGGATCTCAAGCAATCTCAAAGTTATCCAAAATAAAATCTATATATATATATACAAATATATATATAAAGCTGTTCATTGTTTGGTCATGTTCACAGTGTATTAACTAATGTTAGCAAGATTTTAATAAAGTATTAGTAAATGTTGAAATTAACGTTTAATAAATGCAGTGTAAGTGCTGTTCATTATTAGCTCATGCTGACTAATGTAGTGAACCTTATTGTAAAGTGTTACCAATAAGTCTAACAGTTGTATTCAGGAACAGAAATGAATAATTAGGCCTAAATGTAAAATAACAGTATTTGTTCACTGCGGAAATTAAATCTAGTTGAATCTTTAGTTAAAGCTGTCTTTGGTTGGGTGTTTTATGGGATCGCGTAATCCCTAGTTGTGTGTTGGTGTGTCTGAGACGGTTCGGTGTTTCAGAAACCAGGCGGAGAGGAGCCGTCAGAGGAGGACGAGATGATCCGACACATCGACCCGTTACACCAGCTCATCCAGCTCTTCAGCAGAACCGCGCTGACCGAGAAATGGTGGGTTTCCTTCCTCATATTAATGTACCGTATTTTCCGCACTATAAGGCGCACCTTCAATGAATGACCTATTTTATAACATTTTTATAATATTTTATAATATATTATATAGGGCGCACCGGATTATAAGGCGCATAAGATACTGCACTCTTAGAAGAAAAGGTTCTATATAGAACCTTAAAAGGTTCTAAAGCGCTACGTATTTGAAACCGAGTGTGAATGATCACAAAATTCAAGATATGGGGGTTAAAAATGTAATTAATCAATATCACGAAGAGTGCCATTTCAGTTTTATCCTCCAAAAATCTGCATGATTAAAATGTGATATTAACAGTTTAATAAACAATAATTTAATTACAATTACAAAATGGTGCAGAATAATGTAATATATGAATTAGGGCTGTCAGAGCGATTAATCGCATCCAAAATAAAAGTTTGTGTTTACATAATATATGTGGGTGCACTGTGTATAATTATTTTAGATATATAAATACACACACATGCATGTATATTTAAGAAAAAAAAATATTTATATATATAATATTTATATTTATATATAATATAAATTATATATAAATCTATATACAGAATATACATGAAAATATTTCTTAAATATATACAAGCATGTGTGTGTGTGTTTATATATCTAAAATAATTATACACACTACACACACATATATTATGTAAACACAAACTTTTATTTTGAATGCGATTAATCGCGATTGGATGCGACAGCCCTAATATGAATGAATAATAGCCTTTAAAGAGCCTTTGTGTCAAAAGTGTTCTTTCTTGTCAATATTGAACCTTTTTTTAGCATTAAATGTCCTTTGGAGTCGAGTGAAGAACCCTATGCTACATATGAAGGGTTTGATTCCAAAACGCTATAAATCCATATTGATGAATTTGAGTAAAATTGTGTTTTCTTTAGCAAGAAAATGGGAAGACTAAAAGCGCGATTCAATTAACCAATTGATCCATATATAAGACGCAGCGGATTATAAGACGCACTGTCGTTTCTTAAAAAATTAAAGAGTTTTAAGTGCGCCTTATAGTGCGGAAAATACGGTACAGTCGATCCGCTGTGTGTGCTCACCAACGCCGTCGCTCTGTTGCAGTAAACTAGAGGAGGACCATCTCTACATGGCCTACGCTGACATCATGGCCAAGGTGAGGCCACATCAGATCTGCTCTGAGGAACATGACTGCTCCTGCTCAGACTAATGTGTGTTTGACCCCTCACAGAGCTGCCATGATGAAGAGGAGGAGGATGAGGAGGAGGTCAAGAGCTTTGAGGTGCGTGTCCGAAACACTCCTGTTATTAACTGATGAACCTTACCGTTGGGAAACGTTCTCTCATTAGAGTGTGTGTGTGTGTGTGTGTGTGTGTGTGCAGGAGAAGGAGATGGAGAAGCAGAAGCTGCTGTACCAGCAGGCCAGACTTCACGACCGCGGCGCCGCAGAGATGGTTCTGCAGACCATCAGCGCCAGCAAAGGTCAGAAACACACACCACGTCCTCAGCCGGTGTGTGTGTGTGTGTGTGATCCGGGCTGATGGAGTGTGTTTGTGTGCAGGAGAGATGGGGCCGATGGTGGCCTCCACACTCAAGCTGGGGATCGCCGTACTCAACGGGGGAAACTCCACCGTTCAGCAGGTCAGGAGTTTTGAAGCATTTTCGGCCGATTGGTCGGTGTGGGATTTGCCCCGCCCCTCCTCCACCGTGATTGGACGGCTTGGTTGGGAAGAGACTGTGATGAGCTCAAAACTTTAACGTTTCTCAACTCTAGAAAAAACGTCAAGCGCTCAATGTGAAATATTTCATTTCATTTATTTATTTACACTCACTAAAAATACAAAAATACACAGTACAGATAAAAACAAACATATTAAACGCACAAAAGCACTCTCACAGAAACAACACACTGGTCTTAGGAAGCAATGCAACACATGGCCTAACTATAGTTTTGACGTAATTCATTTTTTAAACAAGATTATTTCTCTGACCCCAGATATGTGTTCCTGTTTTAAGCATACATTCATTTTGATAGGAAACAAGATTTATATCTTCAGTCGTTTTGCTTCTCCAGTAAATGTATCTTGAATTTAAAGTCCCCCTGTGGTGTAAATCCAGCGTTTAATGTTGTTTATGTGAGTATGTGGTTTTCTTAACACGCTTTAATAGGGCTGGGCGATATGGCCAAAAAAAATTATCACGATAATTTTTTTTTTATATCAGTCGATGTCGATAATTATCACGATATATGCCAAATCTTTATTTTTTTCAAGTTTAAAGGCAGATTTTTGCTCCTAAGTGAAAGTTGTATTAACCAGAGCGTAAGTTGTGGTTTTAAACTACTCTTTATTGTCAGAACATATCATGACAAACACTCAAACAGGTGAACACTTCACAAATATGAGGTAGAACATTCAAACATTTTTCCCTAAAATAAATATCTCAATAGAAAACTATTTCTTCAGCACAGTTTGCAGTACAGGCTGCAATAATAAAATTACATGTTTTGTCTCAAAATGCATATTTGACAGTAAATCTGCATCCTAACTCAAGCTAATACTAAGCTAATGTTAAATTTATCTTCATTAACAAAAACAGTAACATCTGTTTGTTTTTTTTAAATGTAACGACCACATTTTTATTTGGCAAAAGTAATATTCTGACTGAGTTGTTTTAAAATGAACTATTGGTCATCCAGTCTCATGCATTTAGATGATGATAACCACAGATTAAACCAGGTATAGCCTATAGCTTAGCACCTCACTATCATGGCAAAATGTAAATTTATGGTTTCTGTGGTATTTGTATGAAAACAGTGGCCTAACAGTTAAATACATTATTAAATGCTCTACTTATATTCCATAAGACATTTAATGCATTGTCTACATTAATAATATTATACAATTAAATATGTATAGCCCACATTTCATGGTGCAGTTAATATTACTAGGCTAACCAATCAGATCAACGTGTGATCGTCAACCTGTGGATCTCTGAGTGAGTGAGTGGAGGTGGGGCTCATTTGCATATTCATAGAAGCACGCATACTAAATGAGGCGAGGGTGTCGAGTTACAGTCAAGATATTTTAAGGCATGAAGACATTTTTTCAAGGAAAAAACTTTAAATGTAATTTTGGTGATCAAAAATGAGTTTACAGGGATAAATGATCGACTACAAGCATGTGTAATATTTGTGCTGGAAGACGAGGAGCAAATACTGAGGGTGAACATCATATTTTACAGTGTATCTGCTACCATGGTTTGTTTCAGCTTAGTGTAGTTTGCATTATATACCATAAATACACTAAAAAAGTGCAGGCAGAGGCGGAAAAATACATTCATATTTATGAAACTTGGTATAAGCTGGACCTGAGCTCTGGCCTGACGTGTGCGCTCTGCTTTGTGTTGTGCAGAAAATGCTGGACTACCTGAAAGACAAGCGAGACGTTGGGTTCTTCCAGAGTCTGGCGGGACTCATGCAGTCATGCAGGTACGACACAAATATAACACTGATCAGAGTCACACTTCCTCAAATAAGAGACGCGTTTAAATTCTCCACTGTATCCAGATCAGTTCAATAACAATGTCCATGTGTCAAAGCTCATGAGTGATGAAGCGGATGTTTGTGCTCCAGTGTTCTGGACCTGAACGCGTTCGAGAGGCAGAATAAAGCGGAAGGGCTCGGCATGGTGACGGAGGAGGGATCAGGTATGAACACACACACCTGATTTATGATCAGTAAGAGCTTGATCTGTGTCATTCTGTCATGTGATATCACGGGTAATTTCTTCAAGCATGAAATCGTCATGTTCATTCCAGCATTTTTCTGTGTTTAGTTGAGTTACTGATTCTAAAAGACTTTTGTGTTGAAGATGTCTCTGTCAGACTGAGTTATCTGACCCTTTTCTTTGTGTTTGTGTACGAGTGTATGATGACGAGGAGTGTTTGATGTGGTCCTCGGACGTTTGTAAGAACTTGAGAAACGAGAGCAGTGTGTGTGAGATCCCCTAACGTGTGCTCACGTCTCCTATATCATGTGACCATTTTAAGTGAACTGAAAGTTATTTTCAAACCTCATTTCATTTGAGTCTCAAAGCATGAGTTTTATATTCCTTCAGTTCTTTATGTTTGCTGTGTTGTCACATGACTTTTAAAGGGATAGTTCACCCAGAAATGTCATTTACTCCCCGTCACGTCGCTCAAACCAGCAAGAGTTTCTTTCTTCAGTGGATCTTCAGGCAGATCTTTACATACTGTGTGTGTGTGTGTGTGTGTGTGTTTCTGAGAGTCTCTTCTGCTCACAGTCTGCTTTCATTTGATCAAAAATACAGTAAAACAGTGAAATATTATAATAATGTAAATCATCTGTTCTCTATGTGAATATACAGTAAAGTGTAATTTATTCCTGTGATCAAAGCTGAATTTAGTCTTCAGTGTCACATGACCCTTCAGAAATCACCCTAATATGAGGATCTGATGATCAACACACAGTTATGATTATTATCAGCATTTTTTTTCAGGATTTTTTTTAAAGAACAGTAACATTATAAATGTCTTTACTGCCACTTTTGATTAATTAAATGCGTCCTTGAAGAATAAAAGGATTGATTTCTTTAACCCTTTACCTGTCACCCCCCTTTTTGATAATTGACATTAAAATGCACTATACAAACTTAAATGGTTGTAATTCAAGAATGCTTTGGAATATAGATTTAAGTTTGGTCTTGTTTTAAAGAAAACAATCAACAGATTATTACTAAAGTGAAAGCACTTAAAAAAATTAAAATATGAAAAAGTTATAGAAGTTATAATTTACAGTAAATCAAATATACTTTATTAATAGAGTTTTTAATATGAAATAAATATTTTACAAAATATGTTTTACTGTAAAATTACTATAAAATGAAAGCTATATATCTAACCAAGTTGTGCTCCAAGTTTGAAGTTGATATCACAAAAATTGAAGTTCCCATGAGATTTTGTTTAGGTGTAGTACCAAAAATAGCCACCGGGTGCCATTGAATTCCATTAAATTTAATTGCATGCATTTTGCCATAAAAAATTAATAATTTTCTATCCAAATATCACTTCTGTCACTAAATATGGAACCTTGAGACTCAGACCTTTCTGACAATATGTGTTTTGTCAAGATTAGAAAAGGTTTTCATAATAAATTATGAAAGATGATGCCCAAAAGGGGAGGGGCCTAATAAAAAAATACAGTTTCTATGATAACGCAACGTCCAATTTCAAAACGGTTTTCACAGGATGATTTCTGAGTTCGTAAGCTTTCAAATGATACCTAATTTATGATAACTACTGAAATATGTGATATAATAATAAAAAAATATATGTTTATATATATATAATATATATTATACTTTTTAGAGGACTTCTTACCTTACTTTTTAAAATATAATTTTATCTTTTTTATTGACAAATACTAATTATGTTTTATTATGAACTTTTAGCACTAAAAACCAAAGTTTCAATTATTAAAAGTGTGTGTTTCGACTTTTTGTGACAAAGGTCAGAAACTCCTGTAATGAAGTCGATTTTTTTGAGGCGCACTCTTGTCATAAATTCATATATTACTGTTCATTTATAATTTGTAGGAAAAAAACAGACCTAAAATATCTATTTAGGAGTCTTAGACCTTTCCAATGATATATAGTTTGTCATGACTAGATTAGGATTTAATAGTAATATAGTGAAGTAAAGTTAGATTGCCCGTATACGGACAAGTGACAGTTGGCCGTTAAACAAAACTAAATGTGTGACCCCAAACGTTTGGGTTATAAATATATATGAGAGAGTGACCGGATTAAAATATGGAGAACGCTCGAGTCACTATGGTGTGTGTGTGTGTGTGTGTGTGTGTGTGTGTGTGTGTTTGGAGCTGGACAGGATCATGTTCATGAATATGGTGAATCACGTTGATTCCTCCTCCACTGACGAGAGAAGCTCCCGCGGGTTTGACCCGACACGAACTCCAGACGGTTCATGTTCGTCTGCACTATTCCTTTGACCTGAAGTGTTTCTCTCTCTCTCTGACTCTTTATTTCTCTGAATTTTGCCTTTGTTTGTCATCTCTAAGCAGTTCTTTAATCACTCAGGATTGGATTCAATCAGTCAGTTGAGGTGAACACTGCTGGTTATTATTAAACCAGGCCTAACCAGGCGCCGCCGGCCGCACGGCTTCTGTCTCTGTCTCTCATTGGCCCTCGTGTAATGGCGTGTTCTGATTGGCTGTGGTCAGCGCGGACAGATAAAGCGGTCGTCACGCCTGGGTAGACTCGTGCTAGTGTGATTGGTCCGAACTGTGCTGATTGAATCCAAAGTCAACAACGACTGACCTTGTGACCTGTATGACCTCTCACTTTTTTCTTTCCTTTTCTTCTTCTTCTTCTTCTTTTCTTTGGGTTAACGTACCTTCGTCTTCCCCTCTCTCAGTCATCACTCATGAGCGTGGTAATTATGCCTTCTGCCGTTTCGCTGTGGTTTCGCTGTGTGTGACCCTGAGCCAACACCTTCCCTCTGTCACAAGCCCCGCCCCCGCCGGAGCGCTAGCCAATCACGCGCTGGCTTCGCTCGCAGGTTCCGTCAGAGACACCGACGCTCGCTTTGCCCGAGAGATGTTCAGCGATAACGGAAAGCGGCAGCGTTGGCCTGTTGTAAAGCTAGCTCATACAGTATTTAAGGGTGTTTCTCCAACTATGAGCACTTTTGAGTTAGTTCAGTTAGTTCATTATTCTACAGACGTGATCGTCATCGTGAATAAATGTCGTATCATCACACCTCAAAGTCTGAGGCTAACGCAGCTAGTAGCTAGCACTTTATAGCTAAAATAAAATAATGAAATGCTTTGACACTATTCACTTTTTTTGACAGAATTAAATCTTTGATCTGATCTGCTTCGATTGTGATTGTAGAGGAATATCTTTATTTATTTACCTTTATTTTACCAGGAAATAGTCCCATTGAGATTCAGAATCTCTTTTTCAAGGGAGTCCTGGCCTAGACAGCAGAATAAATAGTTCCATATTAAAAAAAATAAATAAATAAAAAAATACATATAAACATTTGAAAAGACAAAAAAACAAAAACAAAATCTTTATTATATTAAGAGCATATTTAAGAGCATTTTTATTGTTTTAGAGTAATTTTATTTAAATACTTTTCCTTATTTTTGCAGACTTTTATTATTTTTAAGGGACTTTTTATATAAAAAAATATTTTTTTTTAAATATTTTTTAATAAAATTAAATTATTAAAATTAAAATTAAATAAAAATACATATAAACATTTGAAAAGACAAAAAAACAAAAACAAAATCTTTATTATATTAAGAGCCTATTTAAGAGCATTTTTATTGTTTTAGAGTAACTTTATTTAAATACTTTTCCTTATTTTTGCAGACTTTTATTATTTTTAAGGGACTTTTTATATAAAAAATATATTTTTTTAAATATTTTTTAATAAAATTAAATTATTAAAATTAAAATTAAATTAAATAAAAATACATATAAACATTTGAAAAGACAAAAACAAAAACAAAATCTTTATTATATTAAGAGCTTATTTAATAGCATTTTTATTGTTTTAGAGTAATTTTATTTAAATAATTTTCCTTATTTTTGCAGACTTTTATTATTTTTAAGGGACTTTTTTATATAAAAAAATATATTTTTTTTAAATAATTTTTAATAAAATAAAATTTAATAAAATAATTTTTTAGGGCCTTCAAATGATTAATCACGATTAATCACATCCAAAATAAAAGTTTGTGTTTACATAATATATGTGTGTGTGGTGTGTATAATTATTTTGTATATATAAATACCCACACATGCATGTATATATTTAAGAAAATGTGTTCTTAATATATCAAATATTTATATTTATACGTAATATTAATTATGTATAAATATATATAAAGTATGTACTTTCAGATTATTCTTAAATATATACATGCATGTGTGTGTATTTATATATACAAAATAATTATACACACCACACACACATATATTACGTAAACACAAACTTTTATTTTGAATGCGATTAATCATTTGACAGCCCTATAATTTTTATAATTTAAGGGTAATTTTGTATTTTTTTAGAGTAATCTTTTTATGATATTTTAAAGTCTGGGATCAACAATTAAGCCAGTGGCAGTAGTTGCAGAAACACCCACGGATCGTCTCGGCCTATCAGAAGCAGCCGTGCGTCTCTGTGGGCGGAGCTGTAGTCTGCGAGCTCCTCCCCCTCCTGCTCTCAGTGGCCAGCGGCTGGGTGTTTGGTTAGGAGTGTGTGTGTGTCTGAGAGGATGATGATGATGATCTTCCTCGTCCTCACTGAAGCTCTGAGATGTTCAGTCGGTGTGTGTGTGTGTGTGTGTGTGTGTGTGTGTGTTTCCTCCCCTGTCCTCTTGTGTTTCTGGTCAGGCTGTTTTCAGAGTGACTGTTTTTCTGTTTTCTGGAGATCAGTGTCGTGTTTTCTCTCGTATCATCCATCTGCATTTCTGTTGACTGGTTTGGTCATCGTTCAGGTGGGAGTGATGGACCAGAGGAAGTCAGACCCCTGTGATCATGACGTGTCCAGTAGATGTGGTTGTGTATCTGCATGCTGCATTCACAGTAATTGTTCTAATCTCCTGGTCGCTCCTCACACTGACGCTCAGCTGAAAGTGCGCTTGACACGAGCTCAAACTGAGCGTTCTGCATAGACAGCAAGACTTTACCATCTTTCACTGATAAATGAATTATAATTATATTGCGTTATCTGTGAACGACACATGCATTTTTATTTTAGAGGAATATTTGTAATATTTTTAGGGCTGTCAAAACGATCAATCGAGATTAATCGCATCCAAAATAAAAGTTTTTGTTTAGGTGCACTGTGTATAATTATTTTGTATATATATAAAAAACACACATGCATGTATATATATAAAAAAATTATATATAAAATATTTATATGTATATATAATATAAATTATATATAAATTAGGGCTGTCAAATGATTAATCGCGATTAATCGCATCCAAAATAAAAGTTTTTGTTTACATAATATATGTAGGTGCACTGTGTATAATTATTTTGTATATATATTTAAAAAACACACATGCATGTATATTAAAAAAAAATATTTGTATATAAAATATTTGTATGTATATATAATATAAATTATATATAAATTAGGGCTGTTAAACGATTAATCGCATCCAAAATAAAAGTTTGTGTTTACATAATATATGTGGGTGCACTGTGTATAATTATTTTGTATATATATAAAAACACACATGCATGTATATATAAAAAAATATATATATATATATAAAATATTTGTATGTATATATAATAAAAATTATATATAAATTAGGACTGTCAAACGATTAATCGCGATTAATTGCATCCAAAATAAAAGTTTGTGTTTACATAATATATGTGTGTGTAGTGTGTATAATTATATTGTATATATAAATACACACATGCTTGTATATATTTAAGAAATATTTTCATGTATATACTGTATAAAAATTTATACATAATTTACATTATATATAAATATAATTATTTTATATATAAATAATATTTTTTTCTAAAATTTACATGCATTTGTGTGTATTTATATATATATATACAAAATAATTATACACAGTGCACCCACATATATTATGTAAACACAAACTTTTATTTTGGATGCGATTAATCGTTTGACAGCCCTAATTATTTTGCAATATTTTTCAAGTTGCAATGCTAAAAAAAAACACACTCAATAATGCCATCCTCCCTTCATCTGATCATGCTGTCTATGTAGGGAGCTCACTAGGTTTGAGTCCCTCAGGTTCTCATCTGAAGGAAAGCCGGAGCACTTTCAGGTTGGCTTGTGAGAAGCACATTTGTGTGTTTCTGGAGGTCATTGTATAGTGTGACCCTGAGTCTCTTCCTGTGATACTGTGGCAGTTTCCATCATGTTCCTCATGCTCTCGGTCTGCAGACGTCTCAGGGGTCACACACACACACACACACACACCGGCAGATCTACAGGGCTCTGTACTGAGGGGTGCCAGCAGAATATACACATGATGTGCTGTTATCGCATGTCATCTTTAGTCGGTTCAGATTCTGCTGTAAATCCCCTGATGCGGCTCTAGGGATCTGACGTGTGACCTCTGACCCCAGACGTCTGAGGACCCGAGCTCATACGCGGTCAGTGTGTTTGGTTCTAATGTGTGTGTGTGTGTGTGTGACTCTACTGCGCGCAGGTGAGAAGGTCATGCAAGACGATGAGTTCACCTGTGACCTGTTCCGCTTCCTCCAGCTGCTGTGTGAGGGACACAACTCAGGTGTGTGTGTGTGTGTGTGTGTGTGTGTGTGTGTGTGTGTGCTTCACATATGATCATCCTCATGCATCCTCCAGTTTAAAAGGCAACGATATGTTTTCATTTATAAAGACCAAATTAATACAGTAAAAAGTTAATCATACAAACAATAATTTTACGTTTTTATTATGTTACGTCCGCATAATTTAATAATTTAATTTAATTGATCTATTTCGATTTTTTTTTTGGTTTATTTTATGTAAAATGTATTACTTATTTATTTATTTTAATATTATTTATTTAAAATTATTACTTGTATTTTAATTTAATGTTTTATTTATTATTTACATCAATTGTTATTTATTTTAATCAATTATATTTATTTTAATACATTTTTTTTACGAAATAATTTATTTAAATAATTTCTATTTAAGTCACATTTATTTATTTTAATCAAATGTATTTGTTTATTTCCATAACACTTTGGTTATTTTCTTTCATTTTGTATTTATTTGAATCAAATTTATGTCAATCAAGTTTTATTCATTTAGTTTCTGTTGCGCTATATTATATAATATATATAATTTATTTGAATCTGATATATATTAATTGTCTGATATAAATAATATGAATTTGATATATATTATTTAATCATGATTAATGTTTCATTTTAATCAAAACGTTTATTTTGTTATTTATTTTAATTTAAAACAAATTGTATTTATTTTTCTATCATCAATTTATTAATTTATTTCAATACATGTTTAATTTTAATCAAATGTTACAGTTTTTCACTGTTTTTAACCAGACCCCTAGCTCTCAAAACCTTTGAAAACCTCTGCTGTAAACAATAGTGATCATTTTACTTTCATAATATGATGTTTGTCAAACAAATGATTATGGAAAAATATAGAGCAAGATTTTGTCCCTCAGGAATTGCTTAGATCATGACGGGTGTGTGTTTTATATTATCTGCCAATAGGCACGTTTACAGTGATTTGGTGACCTACAGTGATCACCCCGAGCCTCTTACGTCCTTCATGCACAGTATGATGTTGCTTTGCCTTTTAGATGACAGTTAATAACAATGATTGTGTGTCCATACATCAGATTTTCAGAACTACCTGCGGACGCAGACGGGTAACAACACTACGGTCAACATCATCATATCTACGGTGGATTACCTGCTCCGAGTCCAGGTGAGCGCTTCCTTCGAGAACACGTCACACACCTTACGCGAGTTGTGCTATGCTAACGTACACCTGACGCGCGTGCGCTATGCTAACGTACACCTGACGCGCGTGTGCTCTGCGTCCTCAGGAGTCCATCAGTGATTTCTACTGGTTCTACTCTGGGAAAGACGTCATCGATGAACAGGGCCAACGGAATTTCTCCAAAGCAATCAATGTAGCCAAACAAGTCTTCAACACTCTCACAGAGTACATTCAGGTACGTTGGACCTCTTGCTCTCCTGGATTGTGGTCGGGTGATAATAACAGTGTGTGTTCTTAGGGCCCCTGCACAGGGAATCAGCAGAGTCTCGCTCACAGTCGCCTGTGGGACGCGGTGGTGGGTTTCCTGCACGTGTTTGCACATATGCAGATGAAGCTGTCTCAGGTGAACGCCTACGCTGACGCTCAATAACCCTTCTCGACTCACAGAGCCCTGGTTTACTCACTGTGATGTGATTTACGCTGCAGGATTCAAGCCAGATCGAGCTGCTGAAGGAGCTCATGGATCTTCAGAAGGATATGGTGGTGATGCTCTTGTCCATGTTGGAGGGTCAGTGCACAATGTTTGATTGAATGATTAGTTAGGAATGTTCAAGACCAGGGGTGTGTTTTAACACTATATAAACGTTCGGATAAAGTACAACCAACAGAACATATACACCTGATTCAAAAAGTTAAACAAACATCTTTAAGATATTTTCTTTACATTTGAAATTAACCCTCTTATTATCTTTGGGGTCTTTTTGACCCGCAAATGACTTTTGGTCAAATTTTAAAAACTGTTCTCTTTTTCCAAATGGAATGAAACTTTCTACAACTCTTTACACTGTCATGATCTACCAAAAAAATATATTTTGGAATGATGTCTGTCTTTATGTTAGCATGAAAAAAATGTCAACACTCTTTATCTTCGGGGTCCCTGGAGACCCCGCATAGTAAATATACAAAATTCATCATTAAAATCAGAAACAACGCAGATCACATAGACAGAAATAAAGTGGCACACTTCCAACAATGCAAAAAACATCCAAAATGCACACACACGCACACACACACTTCAAATACCAACACCTCCAGTAAACAGTAAACACCTCCAGTGCACCACCAGTTTTTGTTCCTAATTGTTCAAAAAAAAAAAATTAATTGAAAATCATTTTTTTAGGAAATCTTTTATTACAACGATTATATTTGTTTTACTGCTTTATTTTCTCATTTGTTATTGCTGTTCAGTTCATTGCATTTTTTTTTCAACGTGTAATATAACTGTTCATTTCTGTTAATTTTTTTTATTTTACAGTTCGTAACTGAAACATTGATTTAAAATTATAGAATTATATTAAAAACAGATAATTGAAATAAATGATCAAATCTAAAGACTCCAACATTTCTCTTTGTAACATCATGTTCAGGTTTGATTCTAATCATTATGTAACATTATTGAAAAACTTTTGTCAGGACAAAAAATACTTAACTTTGATAAAAAGTTTTTTTTTTTGTTATAATTGTGATTTTCTAATATTTAGATATGAATCCAACTGGAAAAACTTGTGAAATAAATATAGTTTGGTTAGTCAAATAGCAAAAAGCTTATAGTGGAGGTCTATGGACATTTATTGGTTAAAGTGATATTTTTTTATTTTAAAAGTGCATTTTGCAAAAAATTGTCAAAAATCTTTCATTAAACCATGTTAAATGATCCATGTTATCTCCATGAATGATCATTAGAAATATGGGTCTTTCATAAAGTGAATTTTACATACAATGCCGTTTTTTTGTAAAAAGCCTATTTAAATAAATATTTATTTATTAATTTATAGAAATTTGAAAGATTTCAAAAATCCTCCAAAAACTGCACAAATGTTGAGTAAAAACATTAATAAATAGAGTAAAATTACATTTGTAAAAAAAAAATTATTATACTGCTTCAAAATGAAATGTTATTGTCTGGGGTCCCTGGAGACCCCAAAGATAATGAGTGTAGACACAAATGAAGATAATAGAAGGGTTAAGAAACCAATGAAACAGAGTGTTTCTGGACCAGTGTTGTTTACATCTCGTAAAATGGTCTATATCGTACGAGCTACGCCGCTGTACGGGAAACACACCCCACTGAGATAAATCATCCTAATCATCTTCCCTTGATTTTAGGAAATGTTGTGAATGGCACCATTGGAAAGCAGATGGTGGACATGTTGGTGGAGTCCTCAAACAACGTGGAGATGATCCTGAAGTTCTTTGACATGTTCCTCAAACTGAAAGATCTGACGTCGTCGGATGCCTTCAAAGAGTACGACCCCGACGGCAAAGGCGTCATCTCCAAGAGGGATTTCCACAAGGCCATGGAGAGCCACAAACATTACACCCAATCCGAGACCGAGTTCCTGCTCTCCTGCGCGGAAACGGACGAGAACGAGCTCTTGGACTACGAGGAGTTCGTGGAACGCTTCCACGAGCCGGCGAAGGACATCGGCTTCAACGTCGCCGTCCTCTTAACCAATCTCTCCGAGCACATGCCTCACGATTCCCGCCTCCAGACCTTCCTAGAGCTGGCCGAGAGCGTCCTGAACTATTTCCAGCCGTACCTGGGCCGGATCGAGATCATGGGCAGCGCTAAGCGCATCGAGCGCGTGTACTTCGAGATTAGCGAGTCCAGTCGCACCCAGTGGGAGAAGCCACAGGTCAAGGAGTCCAAACGCCAGTTCATCTTCGACGTGGTGAACGAAGGCGGCGAGAAGGAGAAAATGGAGCTCTTCGTGAACTTCTGCGAAGACACGATCTTCGAGATGCAGTTAGCGGCGCAGATGTCCGACGCCGCCGAGCGCTTGGCCAGCAAAGAGGACAGCGAGAGGGAGAAACCCGAGGAGGAGAGTCCCGAGATGGGCTTCTTCTCCGTCACCACAGTGCGCACAGCTCTCCTCGCTCTACGGTACAACGTGATGCTCCTGATGAAGGTGCTGTCCATGAAGAGCCTGAAGAAGCAGGTGAAGAAAGCCAAGAAGATGACGGTGAAGGACATGGTGACCACGCTGGTGTCCTTCTATTGGAGGGTTCTGCTGGGTCTGCTGCACTTCGCCTTCAGCGTCGCTCGCGGATTCTTCAGGATCACCTACAACAGTTTCCTCGGAGGGAGTCTGGTGGAGAACGCCAAGACCATGAAGGTGTCGGAGCTCCTGGCCAACATGCCCGACCCGACTCAAGACGACGTGAGGGGCGAGATGGAGGAGGCCGAGAAGAAGCACGTCGAGAAATCCTCGCCCGAGGAAGACCTGTCCGATCTGACCGCGGCCACCGGCGACTCCGACGTCCTCTCCGATATATTCGGGCTGGATCTGAAGAGAGAGGGAGGGCAGTATAAACTCATGCCCCACAATCCAAACGCCAGCATCACGGATCTGCTCAACACGCCCGTCCCACAGCCACACACACCCTCGCCTGAGCTCCGCAGACGACTCCAGGTAACACATAAATGAGACATCAGCAGATTAAACTGATCCAGGGCCTGACATGCAACCGTTTATAATGGTGTTCAGTTTTCCCAATTAAGACATGTTCCTGGATCAACAGTTTTTTTGACCTGCCAAAATGTGTGAGACATGAGAGAAGATTTGGAAATACGAAACACGAGATTCCACGTCCAAGGAAATATTATTAAATTTAAAATAATCGGGTGACCTGATCGCAAAGCATAATACAAAGCCGACAAAGCTTAAATTGATGCGCTCACCTCTCGTTCGTCACGAATCCAAATGTTCCCATGGCTGGAAGGTGACATTTAATTGCTTACCTATTATTTATTTTGTAAACAAAGCTTTGTGCTTCATAATATTCACGTTAAAGGGCATTCATGTGACCGGTGATGCGGATGTCAAGTTTCCTGGCCCTGCCCTATTACTAAACCAACCCTAACCATAACCCAACCCTGACCGTAACCAAACCATAACCCAACACTAACCCAACTCTGACCATAAAACCAACCCTAACCCAACCATAACCAAACCATAACCCAACCCTAACCATAACCCAACCCTGACTGTAACCCAACCCTAATCATAACCCAACACTAACCCAACCCTGACCGTAAATCAACCCTAACCATAACCCAACACTAACCCGACCCTGACTGTAAATCAACCCTACACTCTAAAAAATGCTGGGTTGTTTTAACCCAACTTTGGGTCAAATATGGACTAACCCAGCCTTTGGGTTAAATTTTTACATTACATTTTTAACCCAACATTTCGGGTTTGTCCATATTTGACCCATAATTGGGTTAAAACAACCCAGCATTTTTTAGAGTGTAACCATAACCCAACCCTGACCATAACCCAACCATAACCAAACCATAACCCAACCCTGACCATAACCCAGCCCTAACCATAACCCAACACTAACCCAACTCTGACCATAAAACCAACCATAACCAAACCATAACCCAACCCTAATCATAACCCAACCCTAAACATAACCCAACACTAACCCAACTCTGACTGTGAATCAACCCTAACCATAACCCAACACTAACCCAACCCTGACTGTAAATCAACCCTAACCATAACCCAACCCTGACCATAACCCAACCATAACCAAACCATAACCCAACCCTGACCGTAACCCAGCCCTAATCATAACCCAACCCTAACCATAACCCAACACTAACCCAACCCTGACCGTAAATCAACCCTAACCATAACCCAACCCTAATCTTAACCCAACCCTAATATTAACCCAACCCTGACCATAACCCAACCATAACCAAACCATAACCATAACCCAAACCTGACCATAACCCAACTCTAACCATAACCCAACCCTGACCATAACCCAACCATAACCAAACCATAACCCAAACCTGACCATAACCCAACTCTAACCATAACCCAACCCAACCATAATCCTGCTTTTAAACGTGACATAGACTAATCAAATCTGATTGGTTGATTGAAATGTTGTTCCACAGAGATGCTGATCCAGGAACATGTTGTGCTCTGTGAAGTCACCGTCTGTCACAGATCCGTATCAGTACAGTCATTGGGTCTGTTGGGTTATTAACTCGTTCACTGTTGCTTCTGTCAGACGAAGGGCTCTTCATCCTCGACTGACAACAATGAAGTGGTGGAGGAGACCAAACCAGTGCCTGAGAAAGCCGAGTAAGTGTTGCCGACGTGCAAATGTGTTTGCTGAGGCCGACAGTGTTTGTGTCTGAGTTCTGATTGGTCCTCTGTGTAAGAAGGGAAAACGGTGAGAAAGCCCAGAAGAAGAAGGACGAGGCGGTGAAGCGTACGGTGAGACTGCACTACTCCAGAGCAGACGAGCCGGATCTGCAGGAGTCCGCCTTCTGGAAGAAGATCATCGCTTACCAACGCAAGCTGCTGGTCAGAGCCCCTTTCTGTCCCATAATGCCACACCACAGGAAGTCAGTTGAGCGTGTGCTTTACACGGTGTCTCTGTCTCTTCTCCCGCAGAACTATTTTGCACGGAATTTCTACAACATGAGAATGTTGGCTTTGTTTGTGGCCTTTGCAATCAACTTCATTCTGCTGTTTTACAAGGTAATCCACACTACTCTGGACATTCATCATCACAAATTATTTCCAGCGTGATGCAAAAAATAACTCTTAGTGTTACTTGAGGGTTTCTTCAGGGGAAACGTCATACACGCTAAGAACTTCCTTTTAAGTGAACGATATTCTTGTTTCCAAAACTTCATTTTAAGTGTTATACAGAGTGAGCAGGTTTGATCAAAGTCTTCTAACGAGATGTGATCGGACGCTTTATATGATAAACTAATTTGAATTTTTCTGTTTTTTCACATATAAACTCATGAAGCACATCTTATATGGTGATCGGAAGCGTGCAACACGCACAAGAACAAACCTCAAGCATTTGAGCTTCCGAAACAGCCTAAATCATATGGATTACTTTTATGTCTTTCAATAAATGGACAGAAATGATGAGTGAATGTTACAAATATCTTTATTTGTATCTAAATATGAATGAAAGTCTTATGGGTTTAGATCCGACATGACCTGGTCCTTCCATGTTTGGTTTTCCTTATCCATGTAATGCCGTTTTCTGTAAAACTTGTGTTTAACAAATAATGTGTCCAATGGCGGCATTTCATAACTATGGAAGCTTGTTTCCACCACTGACTATAAAAATACAATAAATAATTGTGACTTTTTATCTCACAATTCTGACTTTTTTTCTCAGAATTGTGAATTTTCTCAGTCAGAATTGTGTGATATAAAGTCAAAATTGCGTCATATAAAGTAAGAATTGTGAGATATAAAGTCAGAATTGTGTGATATAAAGTCAGAATTGTGAGATATAAAGTCAAAATTGCGTCATATAAAGTAAGAATTGTGTGATATAGTCAGAATTGTGAGATATAAAGTCAGAATTGTGAGATATAAAGTCAGAATTGTGTGATATAGTCAGAATTGTGAGATATATAGTCAGAATTGTGAGATATAAAGTCAGAATTACCTTTTATATTTTTCATTCTTTGGCGGAAACAAGCTTCCATACATAACGGCAGAATCCGTGTTTCAAAACTCTTAACAGTTTCCCTTACCAAAGAGAACCGTTTAAGGGATTAAACGCAGCACTCAGCTGAGGGGGATCACGAGGGAAAGCTTCAAGTGTTTCGATCAGGGCCCTGAGCTTTAGTTTTGTCCCTGCTGAAGGTGTCCTCATCGTCGGCCCTGAGCGAGGGGAAGGAGGTGTTGTTCGGCGGCTCCTCGGACACCAGCGTGCGGTGGAACCCCCTGGACGGCTCCGGCTCTCGGCCCGTCGCTGTGCACTTCGTGCTGGAGGAGAGCAGCGGATACATGGAGCCCACCCTGCGCATCCTAGCCGTCCTGCACACCGTCATCTCCTTCTTCTGCATCATCGGCTACTACTGCTTAAAGGTGCAGTGGGGGGGTTTGGCGGCATCTAGTGGTGAGGTTGTGAATCGCACCCAACAGGTGTGACGGTGGCCGACAGGATATCATTCTCCCAAAGCACATTTTAGGTTTCATTAGTTGTAATGAAATCCAGTTACTGAAACAATAAACCTGCCAGATTTACATAACCGATGATCTGCCCTGCAGCGTCGGTCTAATAGGGTTTTAATAAACGCTCCAGTTATTATTTCTGAAATGCTTTAATAGAAGCCGGAGCTGTGATGATTGATACGGCTCATACTGTGCTCCTCCTGAAGGTTCCTCTGGTGATCTTCAAGCGGGAGAAGGAGGTGGCCAGAAAGCTGGAGTTCGACGGCCTCTACATCACTGAACAGCCTTCAGAAGACGATATTAAAGGCCAGTGGGACCGGCTGGTCATCAACACACAGTGAGTGACCGACCCGCCTCGGGTCATCAACACATCAACACAAAAAGGCTAATGATGGAGGGCGGTCACTATGAAGAGAGAAATGACATCACGTCACTTTACAGAACAGCCAAACATGACTTGATATGTTAGTTAGTTGGTTGGTTGGTTAGTTGGTTGGTTGGTTTGTTAGTTAGTTAGTTAGTTAGTTAGTTAGTTAGTTAGTTAGTTAGTTAGTTAGTTAGTTAGTTAGTTAGTTAGTTAGTTAATCAGTTAGTTGGGTTGTCAGTTTGTCAGTCAGTTAGTTTATTAGTCTGTAATTTAGTCAGTTAGGTAGTCAGTTAGTCAGTCAGTTAGTTGGGTAGTCAGTTTGTCAGTCAGTTAGTTAGTTAGCTTATTAGTCTGTAATTTAGTCAGTTAGGTAGTCAGTTAGTTAGTTAGAAACTGCTATACGTGATCCTGACTTAGAACTTCACACAATGTACCATATACATTAGGTAGTCAGTCAGTCAGCAGATAGTCAGTTAGTTAGTTAGTTTGTTAGTTAGTCAGTCAGTCAGTTGGTTTGTTAGTTAGTCAGTCAGTAGTTGGTTGGTTGGTTGGTTGGTTGGTTGGTTCGTTATTTGGTTAGTCTGTAATTTAGTCAGTTAGGTAGTCAGTTAGTTAGTCAGTCAGTCAGTCAGTTAGTTAGTTAGTTAGTTTGTTAGTTAGTTAATTAGTTAGTTAGAAACTGTTATACGTGATCCTGACTTGGAACTTCACACAATGTACCGTATACATTAGGTAGTCAGTTAGTCAGTAGATAGTCAGTTAGTTAGTTTGTCAGTTAGTAAGTTTGTTAGTTAGTCAGTCAGTCAGTCAGTTAGTTAGTTAGTTAGTTAGTTAGTTAGTTAGTTAGTTAGTTAGTGAGTTAAATGGACACCACAATTTTATTATCTAGGTTATCATGCTCGGAACATGTTTAAAATGTTTATATGATTAGTAATTAGGGATGGGAATCGAGATCCAGAATCGGCTCTGTTTTTTTTTTTATTTAATCGTGAGAAATTCATAAGTTTGGGTTCAGAAAGCGGTTCCTTTGCACTGAATAAGCAAAGCGTAGTAATACAGGAAGTAATACAGGAAATGTCCATTCTATTTTTGAGATATAATTTTTATTTAAATATAATTACATGAATTAAATCACGGTAGAAATACTACTAATCCTGAATTAAATACAAATATAAAAAAGTTAAATATAAAATGTAAAAAAATATACATATAATGATAAATCAAAACAAAGTTAATTCAAATAAGAAAAATATAAAATAAAAAGTTTATAAAATGGAATAAAAGGTTTAGCTGACAAATGAAACATTCAGTCGTTTGTGATATTAATGTGATCAGATGAAGAACATGTATATCTGATTGTAAATGTCGATCCTCACTGCGTTTGTGTGTCACGAGGATCTGTGTGGTTTCTGACTCTAATGATGATTTCATCTCTGTCTCTCAGGTCCTTCCCAAACAATTACTGGGATAAATTTGTGAAGCGGAAGGTGAGTGTGGTGACGTTTGCACAGATACACAGACACACTCGTTTATCATCAGGAAAGATAAACGACTCTTATAAGAACCGTGTGTGTGTGTAGGTGATGGATAAGTATGGAGAGTTTTATGGACATGATCGGATCAGTGAACTGCTCGGGAT